>CP053454.1:90029017-90486716 GCA_022644695.1 Cenchrus purpureus
AAGCTGAAACGGTCAAGTGGAGCAGTCACGTTGGAGCGCACACACGTGGAACAGAAACCATTCATCAGCAAGCAGACATGATGCCTGCAGGGACGATACGGGATGCAGTCCGTGATCTCATCCGCCAATATAGCAGCGTCCCAAATCTCTGTATCCTCACGCTGTTGTTCCTTCAAGCGTCCAGGACCACACACACTTACATAACCATCATATGCTAGAGCTTATTTATTGGACATTATGCCCAAGAGGCGTCAGTCGGCCCATCTGGCCCATGCGGTGGCTGGCTTCTTGGCCTATATAATGCTAATCACCGGCAAGGGGGCAATTAACCCTAATCACCAATATAATAGGAGACCGAAGCCCCCTGCCGCCGCAAGAGGTGCTTGATCTCTGGCCGTGCGCGTGCGACGTCCTGGTTGCTGGTGCTATTCATCAAGCTTGACGTTGAGTGATAGCAAACTTCGTCACGCTGTTCTTCTCTCCGTACGATGCGGACTTCGTGAAGGCGCTGCTGTCTTACTACGCTGATCGGCAACACGTGGTGGTGATCGAGGCAAGCACGAGGAGGAGACGATCTGATCAATTGCTTCCTCTACATCGATGCATGATTGATACGCTGCGCTGCGCGTCTAGTGGGAATGATCCATGATCTCCTACAAGTTTTCTTAGGTGATACGCTAGAGTAGCATATCAGTTTTCCTTCATTATTTACAGCAAACAAATGTTAACTCCATGGTCTGTCTCTTCTGGGTAATGAAATGTGGATGTACTATTCTAGACCAAGAGCTAGGCACATCACAAATGAGCTGAGACAAATTTACACATTAACAGATACTCATATTTTGAAATAAGAGGAATCATCAAATGTTGTGATAAAAAGTGACAAGAAATTTGGAACAAAGGGAGTAATAACTTCTTCATGTGGTCAATTGTTGAGGTGACAAAAGTTGACCATCTTTACCTGGATCACGAGTTGTAGAACAAAGTAATTAATTGAACTCGAATAGCATATTGAACTCGATAAAAAGTCAACATGCTCCTTATGGACCATCAAATGCAATGTCTTGTATGATCGAAAGAGCTTATTCTTTTCTCTATTTTGCTTTTCTCCACTACGAGAAATAAAGCAACAATACTATTTTTTGGGTTTAGTCCCACATCGGGAATTGATGGTGGGGAGCACAACATATAGGTGGGGGCAGTCCTCACCCATCAGGCTAGTCTTTTGGGTTGAGTTAGTCTCAGGGCTTTGTTTTTGTGGGCTCCGGTGGACCTAGGCCTGGTGAGGCGCCGGCTTTTGGGTATAGCGGGCCGGGCTGGAAGCCGCTGCTCACTCTAACAAGTGGTATCAGAGTCGAAGGTCGGAAAAACTTGGGAAAACATCTCCGGTATCAGAGCCGAAGGTCGGAAAAACTTGGGAAAACATCTCCGGGGTCACATAGTGACGAGGGAGCCCGTCAACATCTCCGGAGCGTCACATGGATGGTTGTGACTGAAAACATCTCTGGGGTCGCATAGTGACGGGGGAGCCCGTGAACATCTCCGGAGGGTCACAAGGATGATTGTGACTGGAGATTTGGACTCGGTGCCTAGATAACATCGGTCACACGGATGGTTGTGACTGGAGAGTTGGACTCGGTGCCTAGATAACGTCGGTCACACGGATGGTTGTGACTTGAGAGTTGGACTCGGTGCCTAGATAACGTTTTCGGGAGATCACACGGATGGTTGTGATGGAAGAGTTGGGCCCAATGTGTGACGAGGGAGATTGTTGTGTTTAGTCCCACATCGGGAATTGATGGTGGGGGAGCACAACATATAGGTCTAAACCATAAAGAAAAGGACTTAGATCTAATTACTTTTGAACTGTGGAAGGGTATTTCTGTGAAACTAGAAAACCGAGGGTTTTTTCTGCAAAGCGGCGGCGAAGCGGCGCAGTTGACCGATATTGACCCGGTCGAATTAGATCTGATCCGCCCGATGCAGATCGAACGGCTGGCGGTAGCACAAGGCGAGCAGTGGCGCGCGGGCGACGGACCTCGCCGGTGTTGCTCGAAAACGAGCTAGGGTTCACCAAGGCAGGCGGGGATGCAGCGAACTCACCTAGTGCGGCAAGGACGGTGTAGGTGCGGCGGTGGCGGCGTACAACTCGGCGGGGCGGACTCCAACTCCAGCGAGCTGTCGGACGCGTAGGTGAGCACGGAGATGAAGGCAAGCGGCACCGGTGACCTCCTCCCTTCCTTGCGGTTCTCCGGAGTTGCTTCTCGTCGACGCGATGGCGGCGGGGGCGCGGATTGAATCGACGACGGTGCTAGGGTTTGCGGCTCGCGTAGGGATTCGGGAGGCGGCTAGGGTTTTGGGGAAACGAGGCACCGGCGGCGGCGGCTGCTAACAAAGAGGCCGAAGGCATGCAGTGGCATGCGGGCCAAGGAAGGACTGAAAGCAG
Organism: Cenchrus purpureus; assembly: GCA_022644695.1. Taxonomy (NCBI): domain Eukaryota; kingdom Viridiplantae; phylum Streptophyta; class Magnoliopsida; order Poales; family Poaceae; genus Cenchrus; species Cenchrus purpureus. The sequence goes on from CP053454.1 coordinate 90,031,464, forward strand.
TGCCGGGCCAATAGAGATGAAAAGGAGGGAGAGAAAAAGAAAAGGCTTTACTATTTTTCAAAAGAGGTCAAACAATGAATTCAAATACAAATTTGAATTCAACCAAACAAAAGTAATGCACGAGCGTGTATGCAACAAACAGCAAGTCATTTAATTCAGATAAACAAACAATGTTTTTTCCTATACTATATTTCCTGTAAAGAAAATTAATGTTGGAAAAATTTTAAAAGTAGAGAAAATCGTTGTTTAATTTTTTTCCTATTCACATCCTGAAATTCGGAAATTTCAGGGTGTGACATGAAGATCATTGCATCTTTGCCCGCCGTCTCCGCTAAAATGGCCTCTTTGACCCAGCGATCATAAAATATAGAAAGACATGTCTCTCTGTTCTTCTTCGGTGAGCCGAAATGAAGGGAGGGGGTTTGTTGTAAAATATTTCGCCCAACATTAGCCCCTTGCTAGTGAAGGTTGGCCTAAGACGAGCCGAACTAGCAACTCCTGAAAGAAAGGGTGGTAAATGTTTTACCAAGTGCCTCCCCGCCTGGTCTTAGTCTTTTTTTTCTGACACGTGGCACTATCTGGCCATGATCCCACGTTCTCTGAGATCTACGCCCGCCTGATGCCTATATAACATGACCTCCCCTGTGGTCATTTTTTATCACCATCGTAACTTCACCTTCGCAGCTCCTCTTACTCACTTAGTGCTCCCTCTTTCCTTTTCATGTGTTCCTCTTCTTCGTTGTTTACCTTGCTTCTTCGTATTGATCTTCAGGTTGAGTTTCGTGTAGGTTATCTTCCTTTTGTTGTTCCTGATCACGGACTTTGTTAAGATATGTCTCCTAAGGCTAACAAACTGTCGACAACTAATGTCTTCGGTCGGAGCAAGGTGTCTGAAAGACTGATAGAGGTGTACAAAGGTCTTGGGTACATTGAGAAAGGAAAAGGACGTGCTCCTGGCTCTTAGACTGCTCCCCAGCCCTGCGACAACAAAGTTGTTGTTTTTCACGATCTTTTTACTGAAGGTCTTCGGTTTCTGCTGGATAATGCGGTGGTGGCGATTTTTCGCAATTTCAGAATGCATCTTCACCAGCTGACACCTGATGCAATTCTTTGGCATAGCCTATATATGTGGGTTGCAAAGACTATTAGAGTCGCTCCTGGTGTTGCTAACTTCATGAGGGCTCACACCATTCACCACCAGCCCCTTAAGTTCGAGCGTCTTAATGGTGATAAAATTGAGAGAGAGGAGGCACGCTTCACTTCTCTTAACTTCAAATATCTCAATGATGTGGACGTGCCTATCGTATGCTACAAGAATAAATGGGAGGATAACTGGAACACTTTTTGGTTCTATCAAACCGTGGAGGACTACAAGATGCCTCTTGTTTGTAAGAAGATATGCAAGCTTCCAAAAGGTGTGGGTATGACTTACGAAGATGCTGATATTGATCGCCTATTCCTTGTTGCTTTCAGAGAACTCGCAAGGACCTATGGTACTCGTGATCATGTTGAAGAGTTCTATGGTGCGAAGATTTTCCCTGTTAGTACCAACTGGATCGTCACTGCTTGGAAGGACTTCGCAAGTCGGATTAAAGTTCCTGACTTCGCTTGTAGTTTTGGGCTTGATGTTAAAGGTAGAACTTTTGACTTCTGATTTTGAGTTTGCCTTGGTGTCTTTCTCCTTTTCTAATCTTCCTTTTTGTTCCACAAACATTGATGTTCGCGACATTGAGGAGAGGGCTAACATTGTACTGGGACCGTGCTCTACCAAAGAAGATGCGGATATTCTTGAGTGCATTGGCGTCGTTTGAGACAATCGTCTCTTCGCCTTCTTTGCAATACATGCAGGTGACCACCTCTTGGTCAGTGTCCAGAGAGATAATGGTTTTTTTCCTCCTCCCTTGGTCACATGCCATCTCTCTCTCTCTCTCTCTCTCTCTCTTCCTCATCTATTCACTCCGCTGCTTCCTTCATCTTGGTTGACGGCGCCGAGGAGATCGAGCGGCGCTACTGGCGGCGGCTAGTGGGAGTGTGGAGGTCGGGCGGACCTGCTGGCTGTGACTATAGCTAGCGCGACCACAAGGCTATAGAGCTCGAGCGGCACGACTTGCATTTCGTGGCAACCGCCGACAGTGTGGAGCTCGTGCTGCGGCTTGCAAGGGCGGGGAGCTCAAGTGGCGCAACTCATGGCGGCCATCTGCGACCCATCGGGGTGGGGAGCTCTAGTGGTCATCTATGGTGGTCACCTGCGGTTCGAAGGGGTGGGAAGCTCGGGCAACGCTGCTCATGGTGGTTGGCGGCAGCCAGTGTGGATAGGAAGAGCGGCAGCGCCACTCATGGAGGCCGGCGTGCAAGGTGGACCTCGGGCGGCAGGGCCCCCACGTGCTCGATGAGTGCTGCTGCTTCGTCGCTATCTGAACCTCCGTGGGAAGATAGCATGGAGAGAAAGGAAGAAATAACAAGTGGGGGCCCAAGGGTGACAACATCTTTTTACTCTTTTTCTCAGCTGAGAATGATTTGCTTACTTGGTGTGGTGTGTTATGGAGCAAACTACAAATTCATGGTGTGCTAGAGACTAAATTGACTTTCGCGATGTGCGCTGCACAATACCAAGAATTGAGAGAGTGCCGTGGACAAATGTCTCTATCTCTAAAGTCTAGACGGGAGTACTACTGGATTACAACTCAAGTACTTTCACAATATAACTATCAATTCTAACAATTTCGACATATGCCAACCAAGATAATATTATCTTTTAACAAAATAATTATCTGCCACTCCATTTTGTTTTTCTAAAGGAAGATTCATTTGGGTCATAATGTGTTCATCATAGAACTATCTAACCTTCTCACCTCTTAAATAAATTTTTTTCTTGTACTATCAATTTTGTGAAGCACTTATGATCCCACTGAGCACTGATCTTTTTGAAAACCTTTGGTATTTGATTTTACAAAGTAGCAATTTCATACTCGATTTTATTTATGAACTAGTACACAAATTTCAGATTGGATAACTGTTTATTCGTGCAAACATAACAGTTGACGACGACCAAACATCACGAAGAGAGAGAGAGAGAGAGATGAATGAGCGACATGCAAGGATACATCAAAATACAAGGCCAGATCCTTTGAGCTTCTCCTCCACAATGTAATCCAATTTCCTGGCCATTTCTTCACTCATGTGATTCACCCAATCCCCCACCTCCCCTCTTCTAAAGTATGCTGATTTTTTAACCACTAGGTTCCCCCTTTGAACAACTCCTGCTTGACTATTGTTTAATCCGCTAAGCGTCTTGAAGCTGCACAACCTGACAACCTCTTCAGGAACGCCGGCATCTTCCTCTTCACTAGTAAACGGGGCACGGAGGAATGATGCCAGCACCTTGACATACTTTACTGGCTCCAACATCATCTCTTCATACTTTAGGAAAAGAATTCTGTCAGACTTTGTAATGCTCTCCCTCCAATATCCCAGACAATGATCCCAGTAAGGACCAAAGCCTGATATGCCCTCGCAAAAAACGTCAAATGCAACACTAATATCAATTTCCTCTCTAAAAACATCACTTAAAAAGTGCCACCGTGATACGAACGCATCCTTAGGATCTCGGCAGATGTACACGATTCGGCAGCCTTGGATGCTTATGGACTCTGGGAGCAATGAGAGGGGCATGTGAGTGGCAAGGATCCTCGGAGACGGAGTTTTCGATGAAGGTCAGGTCCCCGTTCAAAGGGATTTCAATGTCAATTGTCGGAATGACTTCCTGGGGGTGCCGGGTGAGAAGCGGGTGGTTACTAGAGTCGTAGCGAGAACGGTTGATGATTGCAAATGCAAGAGCTTTCAACCAAGTTGTGCCACACTTGGGGTTCGTGGCGAGGAAGATGTCGTCACGGCGAGCCTTGAAGCTCGCCTCGAGGAGCTTAATCCTCTCAAGAAACATCCGTCGAAACCAGAAGTTCTTGTAGAGCAATAGTGGCTCCGACGGAGTCTCCCTCGTTGGAAGTTTGGATATGAGATCAGTACCATGGCTTTGGGAGGATGAGCTGTTTGTGGCGCTTCTCTCCTCCTTGGCCTGAGACATTGCTCAGCACAGCAGCTGCTTCGTGGGTTTCTGCAGTCTCTCGCTGGGATCGAATGGTTAGTTGGATGTGAGAGGTGTAGCTGGTGCATACTGCAGGGTGAGCAGAACTGCTGGCATCTGGTGCTTAAATAGGTGGTACACCTTGGTGAGCGAATTCGTCAATGCCCAATATTCCAAGTCCTGTGCTACAAGAATACTATTATCATTTTTTGCGATGTGCATGATTTGTTGGACTAGTTTTGCATTAATGACATAATATTGGATTTTTCTGGTACGAATCCTAGATGGCTGGCTGAACATGAGTGATTGGACTATGGATAATAATTGGGACTTGGGAGACTCTGTCTCTCCCAAGTTATTATATAATACTAACAGAAAACATGTTTCAACAGTTTTGTTTCCTACGAGTTCGGAACACCAAACAACTGCTCATATTTGTTTAATACTGGAGGTACTCTTTGAGATAAATTTTGATGGGGCTTGCAAATTAGTTATTCAAAAGGAAGTGCGCAACAGAGCTGGATCCATGGAAAGAGTGTCGGAGACTGTACCATTCAGAGTGGCCTTGGATTTGAGGATTTCGGTTGGAACCCTAGCTTTTTGGTAGAGCTCGGTTACGATTCGATTCCCGGCGATTTATTTCGTTTGAGGTCTCAAGTTTTAGGGTATAGCATCCCCTAGGGACGCTTTACATCCTCCCCAAATCTTGTCTCAAGAGCTGAAGCCGTTTGGGAGATCCATGGACGGATAGGAGTGTTCGTCGCGTGTTCGTCCAGTTCTTGCGAGCTCACGCGTCGATCTTCCGAGGTGTTAGGGTTTTGTTGCTGGAGGTTTGTCGGACCGTCCGCCAAGGGGTGCCGGACTGTCCGCATGCAGGTCGGACCGTCCGTGTGGGGTCCACGGACTGTCCGCCATCATCGGACTGTCCGGAGGCTCGTGTCGGACCGTCCGTATTTTCAAGGTGCGGTACTGGAGGTTCTGTTGGCTTTTGCGGACCGTCCGTCCGGGGGTCGCGGACCGTCCGCCAGGTGCTTGCGGACTGTCCGCCCTAGCCTTGCGGACTGTCCGCCTGGACCCTGCAGATTTGGTTAAGTCCTTTGCTTCTTGAGTTGCGCTTTCGCTTGGGATTTGTTTGAGACTTGTTCCTAGGGTTGGTAGGTCCGTTGTGACTACGCGACCTTGGCAAGCTCTGTGGGAATCCTTGGTTGTGGATTTGGGGCATAGGCCGAGTTCAACCTTCGGGAAGAATTTTTATCGGCTCCCATTCACTCCCCCCCTGGTCGCCTAATCGGTCCTTCACCTGATCCTGATGTACCAACTTTTTTTCTCTCGTAGCAACAAAATAAGATCCAAAATGGAAGGCTTCCATATAAATATGTGGTGGAGGTATGCATAATTTCATTAGCTTATGGTCGAAAGCCACGGTACAAGATGTTACAAATGAATGATGAATAAACGATGAAAGTAAACAGATAGAACCCCAAGGGGACATGGGATTAACGTGGGAAACCCTCTCAATGTGGAAGGGAAAAAGCACGGACGCCAACCAACAAATCTTCACTATATCAGGAGTCGGGGCACAAAACCGTATGTCGGCTTACAAGAAGAGATAATCATCATGGAGAAACCCTAAAGGGTATATAATCAGCTTCACTTGGGCCCAAGCCTCCGCGATGGGCCTCCGCTTCGCTCCGTCAAAAGTTGGCCTTTTCTTTGTGCAACTGAAATCGAATCATAACTCAATAAATGAAAGATGTTATTAGAAACTAGGAAGGTTAAGGCCCTGTTTGGGGATGCTTGACTTAGATTATAAGCGAAATAACCAAAATAAACCCGCCAAACGGGTCGCTTATTCCTTCGTGTTGTTGGATCGCCATTGCAGAAAAATCTTCCCCAACACGGCGTTTCGAGAAGCGGCCCGAGCCCCGCGTTACGAAAAAAGCATCACGTTTTCCCCCACCTGTCCCTCGTGGCCTCCCCATCCACTCCACGCCCGGCTGCACGGGAGCACGACGCGGCGCTGGATCTGCGAGACGGAGCTGCCCCTCCCTGCAACCGAGCGGCGACCAGGCCCTCCCGCCGCAACGCCCGAGCCCCTCCCGCCCGCCACGGCCTGCTCCCCTGCCGCCCGCGGCGATCGAGACCTCCAACCGCGACGGCCTGCTCCCCTTCCTCCCGTGGTGAGCCCTCAACCGCATGGCCTACTCCCCTTCCTCGATCTGTTTGTGCAAAGGTGAGCTTCCTCGATCCGGTGTACAAGGAATTGTTCTTGCAATTTGTGGTATCCCTAGATCTGCCTCCCTGGAATGTTGAGTGAAATATTGGTAGAAATTATTTGTTGCTGCAGTATTGTTCTTGCAATTTGTGCAATTCCATACGAACTATTGGTCATATTCTTGCTACTAGAAATTTATGGATGGCATCAAAAGTTCCTGCAAGATGGGATGCATTTGCAGCCAAAGTGTACAATGAAATATGTGTAGAAGAAGTCCTTGCCCTCAACAGGCCACAACATTGCTTAAATGCTATTGGTTATGCTAATTTGGTGAAGAAGTTCTATGAACGAACGAAAGATCCTACACCCAGGACCAAATGAAGAACAGATGGGATGTTCTAAAGAAGAAATATAATCAGTGGAAGATCTTGAACCAGAGAGCTACTGGATTGGGTCGTGAATGCTAGTTTTGCAGAGGATGATACTGATATGTGTGCTTTTCGTGATGCACTAGCTGCTGCTTTGGTTGGTTGATTTATTGATGTAATCTTATTTTGTAGCAATTTCTATGGACAAATTGTAGTATATGACTTCTATTATACTTGCATCGTATAACCAGATTTTCTATCTCAATCTTTTTTTACACCATTGCGTTCAGATCATTTAAACTAACTAAAAGAGGTATTATCAGACTTAGGGTATATCAGATATTTTACAGTCAGAACAGATAAGCTACCAGAAATAATCAGAACAGCCAAACACTTTGCTTATTTGAGAAAGCAGATTCTCCAGTTCGAGGTGTATCAGATAAGCCTGCTCAGCTTATAAGCGAGTTTCAGAAACGTGGTACCAAACAGGGCCTAAGATGAGGTGTTAGTGGAAGCTGAAATGCACATGCCATCTATTTTACGAACTTGGATCATTGATCATTGCCCAATGTGATAATCATATCAAGCACAGCACAAGCAGCATTTGTAGCAGACGGATTGGTGCAAGTAAGTTGGTTGGAGCCACCAACACCAATAAGGATGCCCACAACTCTCTCAGCTTGATTTGGAATTAGAAGACGAGATGCACCATCAGTCAAGCTGGTTCCATGTTAGGGGAAGTTATATCTCACTCATGTGATTTGTTGCTCTTCCTCACACGATTTTTTTCCACCTCCATCTTCACTCATCCCTCCTCCTTCTCCAACAATTCTACGCACTTCATAAATTGCTTCCTACTCATGAATTGCTCCACTTCAGTGCATGCGTGTCAAGTACCAGGTGTACAGTGGCATGGCCATCTTATGTCGGTCAAGTAGCAGGTGTAAAGTGGGTATGAAAGCAAGCAAGCCCCGCTGCACGCAACGAGATTTCAATCATTTCTAATATAAAATAGGTTGAATTGCAATGCACTACAACCTGCTCCAATGATGATAGTATTGCTTAGTTTGAAGGTAGAAGGTAACGTCACATTTGGATGATGGCCACCAATGACCAATCCATATTGAATGAGCTGGGCACCAAACAACGTGATTCACGTGACTGAGCAACAAAGGGCTTCAGCTACTACCTGATGCTGATGTGCAGATCAAAAACTATTTTATGATTTTTCTAATATGTGGTATAGATTTTCCACTGCATCACTTAGCTCCTCCTCCTCCTCCTCCTGACTCAATGGCCAGCAGTGCCTATCCATTATTTGCAGAAGTCTACAACCTTTTTCTCTCTCACTGTAACGTACAAGAAGTCGTGCACACCTAAAATGGCCGCCATTGCTTTCGCCCCACCGGTCCAGAGCAACTTTCACACCTTTCTGAACCAAACCTGATTACCCATACCAGCCGCTAAACCAATGACATCCTACCAATATTCCAAATAAAAAAACCAAGGAAACATATTAAAAAACAAAAAAGTCGCAATTTGAATCATCTATGATCAAGTAAGTGTGTTGGAAAATGAAATGCATAAACACATGCTTGCTAGGAAAAATTGTGGAACTGTAGAATGTAGAACATCGTTCTTCAGTACTCAATTGGAAATTATTTTAACTTTCATAATCAGTCCTATTAAAAAGTAATTTAAATTAAGCACATGCCTTCCTGGTCCTGTCCTACAAGAACAAAATTTACATGCTCTTAATAATTATGATTTGCTGTAAACACATACCAAAACCATGATGTACTTGCACAGGATTGTGAATTATATATGCATATGTCTTATCAGTTACTACAATAACCATGAAGCACAAATATACTCCAATGGAACTAGTACAAAACAGAGGAGGAACATCTCTGATAATAGAGCACTCAAAGGAAGGTTTGGAATTTGGAGTGATGCCTTTCAGGATTTAGTTTTTGTTTACAAGTAGTAAGGTACTGGAGGATCAATTGGAGCAGTTTATGTGCAATTGCGTGAAACTGCAGGTTGTACAGTGATACAGCAAACATAGAACGGGTGAGATGTTGGAGAAAGCTGAAACGGTCAAGTGGAGCAGTCACTTTGGAGCGCACACAAGTGGAACAGAAACCATTCATCAGCAAGCAGACATGATGCCTGCAGGGACGATACGGGATGCAGTCCGTGATCTCATCCGCCAATATAGCAGCGTCCCAAATCTCTGTATCCTCACGCTGTTGCTCCTTCAAGCGTCCAGGACCACACTTACATAACCATCATATGCTAGAGCTTATTTATTGGACATTATGCCCAAGAGGCGTCAGTCGGCCCATCTGGCCCATGCGGTGGCTTCTTGGCCTATATAATGCTAATCACCGGCAAGGGGGCAATTAACCCTAATCACCAATATAATAGGAGACCGAAGCCCCCTGCTGCCGCAAGAGGTGCTTGATCTCTGGCCGTTCGCGTGCGACGTCCTGGTTGCTGGTGCTATTCCTCAAGCTCGACGTTGAGTGATAGCAAACTTCGTCACGCTGTTCTTCTCTCCCATCAATACTGTTTTTTGGGTTTAGTCTCACATCGGGAATTGATGGTGGGGGAGCACAACATATAGGTGGGGGCAGTTCTCACCCATCAGGCTAGTCTTTTGGGTTGAGTTAGTCTCAGGGCCTTGTTGTTGTGGGCTCCGGTGGACCTAGGCCTGGTGGGGAGCCGGCTTTTGGGTATAGCGGGCCGAGCTGGAAGCTGCTGCGCACTCTAACAAGTGGTATCAGAGTCGAAGGTCGGAAAAACTTGAGAAAACATCTCCGACGAGCCAAGGTCGAAGGTCGGAAAAACTTGGGAAAACATCTCCGGGGTCACATAGTGACGAGGGAGCCCATCAACATCTCCGGAGCGTCACACGGATGGTTGTGACTGAAAACATCTCTAGGGTCGCATAGTGATGGGGGAGCCCGTGAACATCTCTGGAGGGTCACAAGGATGGTTGTGACTGGAGAGTTGGACTCGGTGCCTAGATAACGTCGGTCACACGGATGGTTGTGACTGGAGAGTTGCACTCGGTGCCTAGATAACGTCGGTCACACGGATGGTTGTGACTAGAGAGTTGGACTCGGTGCCTAGATAATGTTTTCGAGAGATCACACGGATGGTTGTGATGGAAGAGTTGGGCCCAATGTGTGACGAGGGAGATTGTTGGGTTTAGTCCCACATCGGAAATTGATGGTGGGGGAGCACAACATATAGGTCTAAACCATAAAGAAAAGGACTTAGATCTAATTACTTTTGAACTGTGGAAGGGTATTTCTGTGAAAGTAGAAAACCGAGGGTTTTTTCTGCAAAGTGGTGGCGAAGCGGCGCAGTTGACCGATATTGACCCGGTCGAATTAGATCTGATCCGCCCGATGCATCGAGTCAAGCGGCTGGCGGCACAAAGGCGGCAGTGGCGATGGCGGACTCACGGCGTTGCTCGAAAACGAGCTAGGGTTCACCAAGACGAAGCGGGGGATGCAGTGAACTCACCTAGTGCGGCAAGGACGGTGTAGGTGCGGCGGTGGCGGTGTAAAACTCAGCGGGGCGGACTCCAACTCCAGCGTGCTGTCGGACGCGTAGGTGAGCACGGAGATGAAGGCAAGCGGCACCGGCGACCTCCTCTCTTCCTTGCGGTTCTCTGGAGCTGCTTCTCGTCGACGCGATGGCGGCGGAGGCGTGGATTGAATCGACGACGGTGCTAGGGTTTGCGGCACGCGTAGGGATTCGGGAGGCGGCTAGGGTTTTGGGGAAATGAGGCACCAGCGGCGGCAGCTGCTAATAAAGAGGCCGAAGGCATGCGGTGGCGTGCGGGCCAAGGAAGGTCTGAAAGCAGTGCCGGGCCAATAGAGATGAAAAGGAGGGAGAGAAAAAGAAAAGGCTTTACTATTTTTCAAAAGAGGTCAAACAATGAATTTCAATACAAATTTGAATTCAACTAAACAAAAGTAATGCACGAGCGTGTATGCAACAAACATCAAGTCATTTAATTCAGATAAACAAACAATGTTTTTTCCTATACTATATTTCCTGTAAAGAAAATTAATGTTGGAAAAATTTTAAAAGTAAGAGAAAATCATTGTTTAATTTTTTTTCCTATTCACATCCTGAAATTCGGAAATTTCAGGGTGTGACATGAAGATCATTGCATCTTCGCTCGCCGTCTCCACTAACATGGCCTCTTTGACCCAGCGATCATAAAATATAGAAAGACATGTCTCTCTGTTCTTCTTCGGTGAGCCGAAATGAAGGGAGGGGGTTCGTTGTAAAATATTTCGCCCAACATTAGCCCCTTGCTAGTGAAGGTTGGCCTAAGACGAGCCGAACTAGCAACTCCTGAAAGAAAGGGTGGTAAATGTTTCACCCGAGCGCCTCCCACTTGGCTCGTCTTAGTTTTTTTTCCGACACGTGGCACTATCTGGCCATGATCCCACGTTCTCTGGGATCTACGCCCGCCTGATGCCTATATAACATGACCTCCCCTATGGTCATTTTTTATCACCATCGTAACTTCACCTTCGCAGCTCCTCTTACTCACTTAGTGCTCCCTCTTTCCTTTTCATGTGTTCCTCTTCTTCGTTGTTTACCTTGCTTCTTCGTATTGATCTTCAGGTTGAGTTTCGTGTAGGTTATCTTCCTTTTGTTGTCCCTGCTCACGGACTTTGTTAAGATATGGCTCCTAAGGCTAACAAACTGTCGACAACTAATGTCTTCGGTCGGAGCAAGGTGTCTGAAAGACTGATAGAGATGTACAAAGGTCTTGGGTACATTGAGAAAGGAAAAGGACGTGCTCCTGGCTCTTAGACTGCTCCCCAGCCCTGCGACAACAAAGTTGTTGTTTTTCACGATCTTTTTACTGCAGGTCTTCGGTCTCCGCTGGATAATGCGGTGGTGGCGATTTTTCGCAATTTCAGAATGCATCTTCACCAGCTGACACCTGATGCAATTCTTTGGCTTAGCCTATATATGTGGGTTGCAAAGACTATTAGAGTCGCTCCTGGTGTTGCTAACTTCATGAGGGCTCACACCATTCACCACCAGCCCCTTAAGTTCGAGCGTCTTAATGGTGATAAAATTGAGAGAGAGGAGGCACGCTTCACTTCTCTTAACTTCAAATATCTCAATGATGTGGACGTGCCTATCGTATGCTACAAGAATAAATGGGAGGATAACTGGAACACTTTTTGGTTCTATCAAACCGTGGAGGACTACAAGATGCCTCTTGTTTGTAAGAAGATATGCAAGCTTCCAAAAGGTGTGGGTATGACTTACGAAGATGCTAATATTGATCGCCTATTCCTTGTTGCTTTCAGAGAACTCGCAAGGACCTATGGTACTCGTGATCATGTTGAAGAGTTCTATGGTGTGAAGATTTTCCCTGTTAGTACCAACTGGATCGTCGCTGCTTGGAAGGACTTAAAGTCGGATTAAAGTTCCTGACTTCGCTTGTAGTTTTGGGCTTGATGTTAAAGGTAGAACTTTTGACTTCTGATTTTGAGTTTGCCTTGGTGTCTTTCTCCTTTTCTAATCTTCCTTTTTGTTCCACAAACATTGATGTTCGCGACATTGAGGAGAGGGCTAACGTTATACTGGGACCGTGCTCTACCAAAGAAGATGCGGATATTCTTGACTGCATTGGCGTCGTTTGAGACAATCGTCTCTTCGCCTTCTTTGCAATACATGCAGGTGACCACCTCTTGGTCAGTGTCCAGAGAGATAATGGTTTTTTTCCTCCTTCTCCCTTGGTCACATGCCATCTCTCTCTCTCTCTCTTCCTCATCTATTCACTCCGCTGCTTCCTTCATCTTGGTTGATGGCGCCGAGGAGATCGGCGCGCCTGGCGGTGGCTAGTGGGAGTGTGGAGGTCGGGCGGACCTGCTGGCTGTGACTAGCGCGACCACAAGGCTATAGAGCTCGAGCGGCACGACTTGCATCTCGTGGCAACCGCCGACAGTGTGGAGCTCGTGCTGCGGCTTGCAAGGGCCGGGAGCTCAAGTGGCGCAACTCATGGCGGCCATCTGTGACCCATCGGGGTGGGGAGCTCCAGTGGTCATCTATGGTGGTCAGCTGCGGTTTGAAGGGGTGGGAAGCGGGCAACGCTGCTCATGGTGGTTGGCGGCAGCCAGTGTGGATAGGAAGAGCGGCAGCGCCGCTCATGGAGGCCGGCGTGCAAGGTGGACCTCGGGCGGCAGGGCCCCCACACGCTCGATGAGTGCCGCTGCTTCGTCCGCTATCTGAACCTCCGTGGGAAGATAGCATGGAGAGAAAGGAAGAAATAACAAGTGGGGGCCCAAGGGTGACAACGTCTTTTTACTCTTTTCTCAGCTGAGAATGATTTGCTTACTTGGTGTGGTGTGTTATGGAGCAAACTACAAATTCATGGTGTGCTAGAGACTAAATTGACTTTCGCGATGTGCGCTGCACAATACCAAGAATTGAGAGTGTGCCGTGGACAAATATCTCTATCTCTAATGTCTAGACGGGAGTACTACTGGATTACAACTCAAGTACTTTCACAATATAACTATCAATTCTAACAATTTCGACATATGCCAACCAAGATAATATTATCTTTTAACAAAATAATTATCTGCCACTCCATTTTGTTTTTCTAAAGGAAGATTCATTTGGGTCATAATGTGTTCATCATAGAACTATCTAACCTTCTCACCTCTTAAATAAATTTTTTCTTGTACTATCAATTTTGTGAAGCACTTATGATCCCACTGAGCACTGATCTTTTTGAAAACCTTTGGTATTTGATTTTACAAAGTAGCAATTTCATACTCGATTTTATTTATGAACTAGTACACAAATTTCAGATTGGATAACTGTTTATTCGTGCAAACATAACAGTTGACGACGACCAAACATCACTAAGAGAGAGAGAGAGAGAGAGAGAGAGGCGATGAATGAACGACATGCAAGGATACATCAAAATACGAGGCCAGATCCTTTGAGCTTCTCCTCCACAATGTAATCCAATTTCCTGGCCATTTCTTCACTCATGTGATTCACCCAATCCCCCACCTTCCCTCTTCTAAAGTATGCTGATTTTTTAACCACTAGGTTCCCCCTTTGAACAACTCTTGCTTGACTATTGTTTAATCTGCTAAGCGTCTTGAAGCTGCACAACCTCACAACCTCTTCAGGAACGCCGGCATCTTCCTCTTCACTAGTAAACGGGGCACCGAGGAATGATGCCAGCACCTTGACATACTTTACTGGCTCCAACATCATCTCTTCATACTTTAGGAAAAGAATTCTGTCAGACTTTGTAATGCTCTCCCTCCAATATCCCAGACAATGATCCCAGTAAGGACCAAAGCCTGATACGCCCTCGCAAAAAACGTCAAATGCAACACTAATATCAATTTCCTTTCTAAAAACATCACTTAAAAAGTGCCACCGTGATACGAACGCATCCTTAGGATCTCGGCAGATGTACACGATTCGGCAGCCTTGGATGCTTATGGACTCTGGGAGCAATGAGAGGGGCATGTGAGTGGCAAGGATCCTCGGAGACGGGAGTTTCTCGATGAAGGTCAGGTCCCCGTTCAAAGGGATTTCAATGTCAATTGTCGGAATGACTTCCTGGGGGTGCCGGGTGAGAAGCGGGTGGTTACTAGAGTCGTAGCGAGAACGGTTGATGATTGCAAATGCAAGAGCTTTCAACCAAGTTGTGCCACACTTGGGGTTCGTGGCGAGGAAGATGTCGTCACGGCGAGCCTTGAAGCTCGCCTCGAGGAGCTTAATCCTCTCAAGAAACATCCGTCGAAACCAGAAGTTCTTGTAGAGCAATAGTGGCTCGGACAGAGTCTCCCTTGTTGGAAGTTTGGATATGAGATCAGTACCATGGCTTTGGGAGGATGAGCTGTTTGTGGCGCTTCTCTCCTCCTTGGCCTGAGACATTGCTCAGCACAGCAGCTGCTTCGTGGGTTTCTGCAGTCTCTCGCTGGGATCGAATGGTTAGTTGGATGTGAGAGGTGTAGCTGGTGCATACTGCAGGGTGAGCAGAACTGCTGGCATCTGGTGCTTAAATAGGTGGTACACCTTGGTGAGCGAATTCGTCAATGCCCAATATTCCAAGTCCTGTGCTACAAGAATACTATTATCATTTTTTGCGATGTGCATGATTTGTTGGACTAGTTTTGCATTAATGACATAATATTGGATTTTTCTGGTACGAATCCTAGATGGCTGGCTGAACATGAGTGATTGGACTATGGATAATAATTGGGACTTGGGAGACTCTGTCTCTCCCAAATTATTATCTAATACTAACAGAAAACATGTTTCAACAGTTTTGTTTCCTGCGAGTTCGGAACACCAAACAACTGCAAATATTTGTTTAATACTGGAGGTACTCTTTGAGATAAATTTTGATGGGGTTTGCAAATTAGTCATTCAAAAGGAAGTGCGCAACATAGCTGGATCCATGGAAAGAGTGTCGGAGACTGTACCATTCAAAGTGGCCTTGGATTTGAGGATTTCGGTTGGAACCCTAACTTTTTGGTAGAGCTCGGTTACGATTCGATTCCCGGCGATTTATTTCGTTTGAGGTCTCAAGTTTTGGGGTATAGCATCCCCTAGGGACGCTTCACATCCTCCCCAAATCTTATCTCAAGAGCTGAAGCCGTTTGGGAGATCCATGGACGGATAGGAGTGTTCGTCGCGTGTTCGTCCAGTTCTTGCGAGCTCACGCGTCGATCTTCCGAGGTGTTAGGGTTTTGTTGCTGGAGGTTTGTCGGACCGTCCGCCAAGGGGTGCCGGACTGTCCGCGCGCAGGTCGGACCGTCCGCGTGGGGTCCACGGACTGTCCGCCATCATCGGACTGTCCGGAGGCTCGTGTCGGACCGTCCGTATTTTCAAGGTGCGATCGAGGTTATATTGGCTTTTGCGGACCGTCCGTCCGGGGGTCGTGGACCGTCCGCCAGGTGCTTGCGGACTGTCCGCCCTAGCCTTGCGGACTGTCCGCACTGGACCTCGCAGATTTAGTTAAGGCCTTTGCTTGAGTTGTGCTTCGCTTGGGGTTTGTTTGAGACTTCTTCCTAGGGTTGGTAGGTCCGTTGTAACACGCGACCTTGGCAAGCTCGTGTGGGAATCCTTGATTGTGGATTTGGGGCATAGGCCGAGTTCAACCTTCGGGATGTGGTGGAGGTATGCATCATTTCATTAGCTTATGGTCGAAAGCCACGGTACATGATGTTACAAATGAATGATGAATAAACGATGAAAGTAAACAGATAGAACCCCAAGGGGACATGAGATTAACGTGGAAACCCTCTCAATGTGGAAGGAAAAAGCACTAGCTGCTGCTTTGATTGGTTGATTTATTGATGTAATCTTATTTTGTAGCAATTTCTATGGACAAATTGTAGTATATGACTTCTATTATACTTGCATCGTATAACCAGGTTTTCTATCTCAATCTTTTTACACCATTGCATTAGATCATTTAAACTAACTAAAAGAGGTATTATCGGACTTAGGGTATATCGGACATTTTACTGTAATGATAAGCTACCAGAAATAATCAGAACAGCCAAACACTTTGCTTATTTGAGAAAGCAGATTCTCCAGTTCGAGGTGTATCAGATAAGCCTGCTCAGCTTATAAGCGAGTTTCAGAAACGTGGTACCAAACAGGGCCTAAGATGAGGTGTTAGTGGAAGCTGAAATGCACATGCCATCTATTTTACGAACTTGGATCATTGATCATTGCCCAATGTGATAATCATATCAAGCACAGCACAAGCAGCATTTGTAGCAGACGGATTGGTGCAAGTAAGTTGGTTGGAGCCACCAACACCAATAAGGATGCCCACAACTCTCTCAAGCTTGATTTGGAATTAGAAGACGAGATGCACCATCAGTCAAGCTGGTTCCATGTTAGGGGAAGTTATATCTCACTCATGTGATTTGTTGCTCTTCCTCACACGATTTTTTTCCACCTCCATCTTCACTCATCCCTCCTCCTTCTCCAACAATTCTACGCACTTCATAAATTGCTTCCTACTCATGAATTGCTCCACTTCAGTGCATGCGTGTCAAGTACCAGGTGTACAGTGGCATGGCCATCTTATGTCGGTCAAGTAGCAGGTGTAAAGTGGGTATGAAAGCAAGCAAGCCCCGCTGCACGCAACGAGATTTCAATCATTTCTAATATAAAATAGGTTGAATTGCAATGCACTACAACCTGCTCCAATGATGATAGTATTGCTTAGTTTGAAGGTAGAAGGTAACGTCACATTTGGATGATGGCCACCAATGACCAATCCATATTGAATGAGCTGGGCACCAAACAACGTGATTCACGTGACTGAGCAACAAAGGGCTTTAGCTACTACCTGATGCTGATGTGCAGATCAAAAACTATTTTATGATTTTTCTAATATGTAGTATAGATTTTCCACTGCATCACTTAGCTCCTCCTCCTCCTCCTCACTCAATGGCCAGCAGTGCCTATCCATTATTTGCAGAAGTCTACAACCTTTTTCTCTATCACTGTAACGTACAAGAAGTCGTGCACACCTAAAATGGCCGCCATTGCTTTCCCACCGGTCCAGAGCAACTTTCACACCTTTCTGAACCAAACCTGATTACCCATACCAGCCGCTAAACCAATGACATCCTACCAATATTCCAAATAAAAAAACCAAGGAAACATATTAAAAACAAAAAAATCTATGATCAAGTGTGTTGGAAAATGAAATGCATAAACACATGCTTGCTAGGAAAAATTGTGGAACTGTAGAATGTAGAACATCGTTCTTCAGTACTCAATTGGAAATTATTTTAACTTTCATAATCAGTCCTATTAAAAAGTAATTTAAATTAAGCACATGCCTTCCTGGTCCTGTCCTACAAGAACAAAATTTACATGCTCTTAATAATTATGATTTGCTGTAAACACATACCAAAACCATGATGTACTTGCACAGGATTGTGAATTATATATGCATGTCTTATCAGTTACTACAATAACCATGAAGCACAAATATACTCCAATGGAACTAGTACAAAACAGAGGAGGAACATCTCTGATAATAGAGCACTCAAAGGAAGGTTTGGAATTTGGAGTGATGCCTTTCAGGATTTAGTTTTTGTTTACAAGTAGTAAGGTACTGGAGGATCAATTGGAGCAGTTTATGTGCAATTGCGTGAAACTGCAGGTTGTACAGTGATACAGCAAACATAGAACGGGTGAGATGTTGGAGAAAGCTGAAACGGTCAAGTGGAGCAGTCACTTTGGAGCACACACGTGGAACAGAAACCATTCATCAGCAAGCAGACATGATGCCTGCAGGGACAATACGGGATGCAGTCCGTGATCTCATCTGCCAATAGAGCAGCGTCCCAAATCTCTGTATCCTCACGCTGTTGCTCCTTCAAGCGTCCAGGACCGCACTTACTTATTTTTTTTGAGAACAGGACCGCACTTACATAACCATCATATGCTAGAGCTTATTTATTGGACATTATGCCCAAGAGGCGTCAGTCGGCCCATCTGGCCCATGCGGTGGCTGGCTTCTTGGAATTTTGTTTATATTTAATTTTCTTCGATTTTACGAAAATAAATAGTCTGGATTTAAAATTGCCAGAAATAGCCACAAACCGCCGTTTGAAATGGCGGTTGGTCCCCTGCCGCCGTTTCAAAAGGCGGTAGACACCTACCGCCGCCTCAAACGGCAATGATAAGTCGAAGCCGGTACCGCTTGAACGGCAGTTGGGCCATCCGTCATGTGGTCTGGTGGCCAGGGACCTACCGCCAGCAACGACGGCGGCAGGAGGCCAACCGCCAGTTGATACGGCGGTTGACCGACCATTGGCCACCTACTGCCGTATCAACTGGCGGTAGGTGGTACCGCCGTATCAAGCGGCGGTATATATAAGGCTTCCTCGTGGTCTTCTTCGGTGTCCATCAGATATGTTTCCAATACTTTCCTTGTATATTTAGTCAATATGGTAGAAATAGTTTAGAAAATTTTAGAAATAGTTTAGAAAAATCTAGAAATAGTTTAGAAAAAATCTAGAAATAGTTTAGAAATCCTAGAAATTGTAGAAATAGTTTTGAAATCCTAGAAAATGCTTTGAAATTCCTAGAAATACTATAGAAATTGTAGAAATGCTTTGGAAATTCCTAGAAATACTATAGAAATTGTAGAAATGCTTTGGAAATTCCTAGAAATACTTTAGAAATTATAGAAAATGTTTTGGAAATTTCAAGAAATACTTTAGAAATTGTAGAAATGCTTTGGAAATTTCTATAAATACTATAGTAATTGTAGAAATGCTTTGGAAATTCCTAGAAATACTTTAGAAATTATAGAAATGCTTTGAAATTCCTAGAAATACTATAGAAATTGTAGAAATGCTTTGGAAATTCCTAGAAATACTATAGAAATTGTAGAAATGCTTTGGAAATTCCTAGAAATACTTTAGAAATTATAGAAAATGCTTTGGAAATTCTTAGAAATTATGTGTGACTTTATATTTCATTTTTTTTGCAGCTATGGCTCAAGAACAGTGGCGGTCCCGGGGCCCTGTTGGTCTTGTTAAATCCTCCTCGGGAGCCCTGACGTCTTGCCCGAGCTCTTGACCAGCGACAGACAGGCGCACGGTCCCTACCACTCCGCGATCTACGGGGAAGAGCTAGGGACCGTGCGTTCTAGAGGCCCCGGGCACTACATGCCGCTTTACGTATCTTTGTATTTCCTCATTTAAATTCTTAATTAATATTTATTTTCGTTTTGTGGTGCAGGCTACGGGCAGCAGGGCTTCTTCCCCTAGCGCGCTTGGTTGAGGGGGACCTCATGCGCGGCCGCTGGCGCGGCGGAGCGGTCGCGCTTTGGCTTCGACTATCACCGGTCTCACGCTCCTCGGACCTGGCGCCCGAGACGACAGCTTCCACTTCCCTGGGGAGATGGCGGTGACTTTGGAGGACGTGGCCCTCCTCTTGCCACTCGTGCTCGGGGGAGCCATGGGGGCTCGTGACCCCGGCGTGGCGCGACGTCCTCCTCGCGAGGTTCGCCGGAGTGTGCGTCCGGCGTGGCGAGGTGCTGACTTCACCAACTCCCACGGCCCCACGTGCGCTTGGTTGCGCAAGTTCGATACATTCTTCTACCTATCGTTTTTCATAGTATCGGTTTGCGACCTCTCACTTTGAATTTTGAATTTTTCAGCCTCGTTCATGAGGGACGGGCAAGCGAGCAGCGAGCAACAGCACTTGGAGGCGTATACTGTGGCTCTTGACTACGTGATGTTACAGTGGGTCCCGGAGACGCGGCGGTCGAGTTCACGATCCCCACGCGAGGAGGATCGCCGGCGCCACCGTGGAGGACATGCCCCATATCAAGCTGGGTGCTGCGCGGTTTTGGCCGCGACGTGCAGGCTGTGCAGGTGCACCAAGGCGGGCACGCAATCGATCCTCCTCGGATGCCCGCCTGCTGCACTGTGGAGCTACGGCGGCTTCCGTCGATCGGCCATCGGCCGACCGATCGCCGTCGCCATCTACCGAGGAGGGGCACGACCCGAGACGAGCCGACCATTGGGGTCGATGTGGTGCCGCGCCGGTTCGTGCCGAGCTAACCGTTCTTTAGCTATTTGAAAGTAATGCAATTCGTCGAGCTAACTCATTCTCTTGTTTGCGCTCTCTTGACGGAGCAAACCGGAGGTCATACACGGACTTCGTCGGCGGATCGACACCCTCACCGACGCGAGGTTATCCGGCACCCGTACACCGATGCCTTGGTCGCCGCGTCAGCGCCGGTCTCTCGTCCACCGTGCTTCGGGACCGTGACTTGTGGGCGGCGAAGATGCCGCTCGTCCACGACATGTACGTCGAGGAGTACCACGTCGGCGCGTCTTGAGGCAGTTCGGCCTCTACCGGCTTTCGCTGTGCCGTCGCGCACCGTCGACCCTTCCGTGCACCTGTAAGTTCATTGCAAACTTAAATAGTTTCTTTGGACGAGTGAAGAAATGTTAGTTTGCTAACCAATTTGTTTATCGTTGCGTGGATGGGCGAGGAAGGGTCGAAGACTTCGCCCTTTTTGGGAAGCTATAGCGATGCACAGGACGCGTGGGCGACACCGCCATGAGCGTCATCGTCGAGCCGCTTACACGCGCGGCGCTTGGAGAGCGTACTGCGCAGCAGACGGGCGAGGACCTCGATCGAACCCTCGCCTCGACCTCGTGCCGACTCGTCGGCGTACCCACCGATCGGATCCCACATCATCTTAGTAAGTTCTTTTGCATTAATTCAAATTAAGTCACATTCGCTAAAGTTTCGTTGTACTAACAATCAGTCCGATCTTGACAGTACGACACAGCTCGCGAGATGTACCACACAGCCCAAAGACGTGGGCTCGACGATGGACCGGTATCGTTGGAGCGGATATGACGAGCTGCGAAGATGGTGGGCTGAGCCGGCCGGATCATGCAAAGCGGTGTACTTCCGCCGCGGCGGCGAGGGTTACCTCCTTCCCCACCACCTCCTCCTCCAGCAGCTGTGCCTCCACCTCAGCTTCGTACCAGGCACCGACATGTCCACCGCTCGCGCCCACGGCGTTCGCTCCATACCTGGCGGCCGAGTGCTTTCTACGCCACAGGTACATGACGGGATCGTACACGTTTTTTGTTGCTAGTTATATTATCTAGAGAGACCACAACATATTTTATTGATCCATGATGATCTAATATTTTCTGAGACCGCCGATACCTACGGACCGGGGCCTTCGTCGTGGGCAGCAGCAGCTTCACCGGTTCAGCAGCGTGTTTGAGCCACCCGTTCAGCAGCAGCAGCCAGTGTTTGAGGCACTGCTCAGCAGCACCCTGAGCACTGTTCGCGAGCATTCCACTGTTCAGCAGCAGCCACTGTTCCAGACACCTGCAGCAGCCACGGTTGACTACTACAGTGGCGAGACACCACCGCTGGAGTTTCCGTTGGCCGACTTGTTGGGCGGCACCGCCGACGAGATCGGTGGTACACAGCTGTCGGGAGCCCCGCCCGTGACCCAGCCGACGCAGGAGCAGCAGCGCGCGATGATGGAGGACTTCCACGACTCGGCACGGCGTGCAGGCGAGGCGTTGGAGGCGGCAGAGTCGGTGGAGGCGGAGGCGCGGGCGGCCTCGTCGGGCGCGGCGACTCCACAGCCACCGACCGGAGCGGGGGCCGGCACGTCGGGCTCGGCGACTCCACAGGCAGCCACCGGAGGGTGCCGACCGTCGGCTCGGCGACTCACGAGCCACCGGAGGGGCTGTCCCGTCGGGCTCAGGTGCTCCCTTAGCGACACCGCCCCCCGAGCCGGCGGTCGCAGGACGCGATCGCCATCCACGCGACCCCCTCACGTACCCGACCCACCACACGAGGGCTGCACAGAGGGCGGCGGCAGCGGCGAGGAGGAAGGAGCACCAGGGCCCCCCACGACCGACGAAACGCGGTCGTATTTAGATTTGTATTTGGACACTTGTCGTGGTACGATTTCTTTGTTTGTCTAATTATTTTATGCTATTTTTTCATTATTCAGTTGGCTGTTATTTCGCATTTATAGTATTGAGAAAAACCAAAAATAAAAAAGAAAAGAAAAAAAATGGAAAATAAAACCTCACTTGATTGAAGCGGCGGTAGTGTACATTAACCGCCGTTTCAATGGCGGTAACCGACTGTACCAACCATCTGACCACCGCATTGTTGCAAACCTCTGCTTGATTCAAATGGCGGTAGGTACTCTTCGCCCTTTTGCGGTGAGTTCTGCCGGTTTGAAGCAGTGAGGTTTCAACCGCCATTTCAAGCGGCGGTTCGTGGCTATTTCTGCCAAAGTTGAATCCGACTATTTATTTTCGTAAAATCGAAGAAAATTAAATATAAAAAAAATTCGGCTTCTTGGCCTATATAATGCTAATCACCGGCAAGGCGGAAATCCTATATGTCTTCCGCAAGATTTTTCTTCCCACCTTCCAATGTTTGAGATTAGTGCAAACCAACCACAGTCTTTGGATCAAAGGCCCATCAACCAGCCCATGTAGCCCATCAAAGCAGCAAACCCTAACCATCCCCCACCTTCCTCCACGCCATCCACACCGCGCCGCCACCGCTAGGGCCGCGCGAAGCCATCGCCACGGCTAGCTCCTGCCCGGCGTGCCGCCGCCGTGTCGCCCGGCATCCGCCCAGCTCGTCGTCGCCCCATGGCTTGTCCCGCGCCATGGCCGCTGTCACTTCCATGTGTCTTGGCCGCGCCGGCCTTGCTGGACCGCTCGCCGCCTGGCCCGCCATGGCAGCGCTGCGCCTGCTGGAAGGAAAAAGTCCAACATTTTCAA
Organism: Cenchrus purpureus; assembly: GCA_022644695.1. NCBI lineage: Eukaryota > Viridiplantae > Streptophyta > Magnoliopsida > Poales > Poaceae > Cenchrus > Cenchrus purpureus. Next base: position 90,054,489 of record CP053454.1, read on the forward strand.
AAATATTGCAATATTTTGCTAAAAGTTGACAAAAATGGTTATTGAAATCAACATTTCTGAGAAATGTGGATCAACATTTTAAGAAAATGTTGAAAAATTATTGTTTCAATATTTCAGGAAAAATGTTGATAAAAAAATATCAATAACATTTTTTAAACACGCTTCCGAAAAATGTTGACGAAAAATATTGCAACACTTCCAAAAATGTTGGAAACTTCCGAAAAATGCTGACGAGAAAAAATGTTGGCAACACTTCCGAAAAATATTGACGAAAAAATGTAGGCAACACCCCTAAAAATGTTGACGGAAAAATATTGGCAACACTTCCGAAAAATGTTGACGAAAAAAATGTTGGTAACACTTCCGAAAAATGTTGATGAGAAAAAATGTTGGCAAACTTCGGAAAAAATGTTGAGAACAAATGTTGGTAACACTGCTAAAAAATGTTGACGAACAAATGTTGGTAACACTGCCGAAAAATGTTGATGTGAAAAAATGTTGGCAAACTTCCGAAAAATGTTGACGAGAAAAAATATTGGTAACACTTACGAAAAATGTTGACGAAAAATGTGGGGCAACACTCCTAAAAATGTTGACGAAAAAATGTTGACAACACTTCCAAAAAATGTTGACGAAAAAATATTCGCAACATTACCGAAAAATGTTGATGGAAAAAATATAGACAACAGTTAAAAAAATAATTAATAAAAAAAGTCAAAGCGCGTGGATATTAGGAGTTTTGAATCAGCTAAGTGGGCTGTTTTGATCCTTTCATGGGCTTTATAGTTCACTCGCTTACTTGACTTCCGGAAGGGAGATAGGAGCTCCCCCGGCAAGGGGGCAATTAATCCTAATCGCCAATATAATAGGAGACCGAAGCCCCCTGCCGCCGCAAGAGGTGCTTGATCTCTGGCCGTGCGCGTGCGACGTCCTGGTTGCTGCTGCTATTCATCAAGCTCGACGTTGAGTGATAGCAAACTTCGTCACGCTGTTCTTCTCTCCGTACGATGCGGACTTCGTGAAGGCGCTGCTGTCTTACTACGCTGATCGGCGACACGTGGTGGTGATCGAGGCAAGCACGAGGAGGAGACGATCTGATCAATTGCTTCCTCTACATGGACGCATGATTCATACGCTGCGCTGCGCGTCTAGTGGGAACGATCCATGATCTCCTACAAGTTTTCTTAGGTGATACGCTAGAGTAGCATATCCGCTTTCCTTCATTATTTACAGCAAACAAATGTTAACTCCACGGTCTGTCTGTTCTGGGTAATGAAATGTGGATGTACTATTCTAGACCAAGAGCTAGGCACATCACAAATGAGCTGAGACAAATTTACACATTAACAGATACTCATATTTTGAAATAAGATGAATCATCAAATGTTGTGATAAAAAGTGACAAGAAATTTGGAACAAAGGGAGTAATAACTTCTTCATGTGGTCAATTGTTGAGGTGACAAAAGTTGACCATCTTTACCTGGATCACGAGTTGTAGAACAAAGTAATTAATTGAACTCGAATAGCATATTGAACTCGATAAAAAGTCAACATGCTCGTTATGGACCATCAAATGCAATGTCTTGTATGATCGAAAGAGCTTATTCTTTTCTCTATTTTGCTTTACTCCACTACGAGAAATAAAGCAACAGTACTGTTTTATTCGTTGTAACATTTCAAGTTTGGTCTTTACCTAGTCAGACAATCTGTTGAGGTAATTCGCTCGAAGCAAACTAAAAAAAAATGCCCAAAGAAGGAAAGTGATCGTAGAAGCACATGATGAAAGAGCAAACTGGTCAGGAACGAAAAGGTCCAATACTGAAGTTCCAACTAACTGTGAAGAGCACAGTGAATTCGTGGTAGAAGGCAAGAACATAACACTAATGAAATGACAATGAATGATAGAAGATCTAATGGATCAATGGTCAAAGACGAGAGTTTCTACCCTTTTTGAGGATGCACATAAACTTATTGTTTTAACTAGACCATTTGAATCGCCTCAAAATCATGAATTCGAGAAAGAAATGATGAATGCAGGGGACTTTCTAGTAATTTAGTACAATAATTTATTTTGCATGATTTTGATTTGCCGCTAATGCATACCAAATCTCATGGTATACTTGCACATGCGGGCAGGCAATATATGCACATATGAGTCTTCTCAGTTACTCCAGGTACTAGATAGGTAGCATAGATGGACTCCAAAGGAGCTCACAGAAAACAGAGGAGGGATATCTCTGTTCATAGAGCACTTAAAAAGAAGTTCCCGAGTGATTCCTGTGAGAATTTAGTTTTGCTTTCAAGTATCATGGTACCAGCGGATAAAAAAGAGCAAGTATTATGCCTAATTGTGCAACAACTACTGCGTATACTTATATTAAGAAGAAATATATATTATTTTGTTACAACGCAGGCCAAAAGAACACATGCACATGGGGTTACAACTCTAGGGAATTATACGGCCAATAGACAACCTAAACCCTTTCGAGGATGACCACATGACTCAACAAATGCCACTGGCGTTGTTAATAGGGGTGGATAACGAGCGAGCCGAGCCGAGCTCGGCTCGGCTCGGTGCAGCTCGTTATTTAAACGAGCCAGCTCGGCTCGGCTCGTTAACATAACGAGCACATAAGCTAGCTCGGCTCGGCTCGGTCCGGCTCGCGAGCAAGATCGGGCGGCTCGCGAGCCAGGGCAGTGCAGTGGTAGATGGTTGTCCGGCGCCTCCTGATTCCAATATAGTTTAGCAAATTAAACTGAATCCTCAGATAACGAATTGAGCAACCTGGAATCCAATATAGTTTCTCCAAATTAAAGTCAAATCCTCAAAGACTAAAAGAGTAATAACAAGCAATCAGCATCAGCAAGAACATAAAGAGAGAAGATTCGAAATACACCTTATAGCATTCATGTGTTCGCAAAATCTATTCACCAAAAAGAAATAAGAAATGAAAACAAGAAACCAAACAACACAGAGAGCAGGTGGCCGCCAAGCTCCGTGCTGCGCCCACGAGACTGCTTGCTTGAGGAAGAAATCAGTCTTGCCTGCGCATTTTCTACTTCTGCTGCTGCCTCAACAAAGACTTGGCCGGGGTTACACTGCTCTGCAACAGTGTGTGGTGGTGCTCGGCAGTGAGGGAGGAACCGAGGAGCTAGGGAGGCGAAGCAGCCGGGTGGCTGCGACCTGTGGCGGCGCGCGTGTAGGAGAGGCGGCGGATAGCGCTCCGCCTCTGAGGCAAGTGAGGTGGTTAGGTTATCTTTGTTGGGCTTTGTTGGGCCACACATATTTGCGTCTGGCATGCTAGCTCCTCGGCTCGTTAGCTCGCGAGTCAGCTCACGAGCGGCTCGAACTCGCTCGTAATTTTAACGAGCTCAAACATTAGCTCGGCTCGGTAGAAATATTGAACGAGCCGAGCCGAGCTGGTGCCGAACCGAGCGAGCTAACGAGTTACGAGCATTTCGTCCGGCCCTAGTTGTTAACCTACCTGGCCGCGGCCATGACATCCACGTTAGAGAGCACTGCGCGCTGGGAAGATGTCGTGAAATACTCCATGTTGACTGGTCTAGTGAAAACCTTGGCGAGGCTCTGGTCGGTAGCAGTGGCTGCACGCAGAGTGTCTTCAGCTCGCCACCTTGCGCATGAGCAACACCTCGCCTTTCTTGGAGGCAAGTACCGTGGGTTTGTGGTTTCCTTCTGCCACTCAGGTGAATCACCGTGGCGTTGTAAGGGGATGGTGCAACCGGCAGTGGTGCCTAGCGGACGCTAGCCATGAAGGCCGCAGTGGTGGTGTTGGCAGCTTCGAGGTCGTTGTTGGGCTGAATCCTGACCCACGTCAATGGGGCGCGATCTGGTCTTCATGAGCTCTCCTTGGCGGCATAGGTGGGCCAGATGTAGAGGCTAGTACGAGTTCGATGACCGACTCGGCAGGGTCCGACTCTCTATACGTACTTGGCTCGGCTTGACTAGGGTGAGCTCCCCCCTGACTTCCAACTCCGGCTCGGCGGAGAGGTCGGCTGGGGCTGGGGCTGGGGCTGGGGCTGGGGCTGGATAGTGGCACTTGCCGGGGCCACGCGTCGTCGGTTGGTCTTAAGAGCTGTCAAACAGAAGCCGTTCCTCAGTATGCACACATGACACCCTCAGCATGCACGACCACAGCCTTGCCATGGAGCTTCTTCTCCATGAAAGAGCAAAAGGTTCACGAACCCAAAAAAAAAACTCCACTGGAGTCAGAATAATGAATTCTTAGAGATAATCCTGTTCTAGGAAAAAAAAATACATCACAGTAAAATGTAATTTTCCCTTACAAAACCACTCATAAATGCTAATCGATCTATTAACACCTGTGTGATGCTGGCCTAAGCATGTCTTTTATAGAAAGTTTGCTTTTGCACAAAACTGCTACCCTTGTGCCATTTGACAATATATAATGGATTTTGTATTCATTGAAGGTCAAGTGGTGCAAATTTGGTGCACTCAATTAATCTGAGACACTAGTCAAAATATTATACAATACTCTCTGTGTATAAAATATTAATATACCACCATATTTGATTTTATTGTAGAATCTACTAATGTAGCTTCAAATACCTCCTGAAATCTGCTTCACCCGGGTTTGACTCTGTTACTTGACACGGATGCCTCTATTTTTCTACATTTATTTTAGATTTAAATGACATTAAACTTTATCAATCTCAAGATCTCCCAGCTTAGTGTCCCAAAGGAAACTGAGTTGTACATGTATGTGAGTAACTGAGTATGTACGTACATATTGCATTTCACAAAAAATAAAAATGATTTTTGAAATAAAAGCGTAGCAATGAAAGAAAATAAAACTGTCCCAGCATGGAATTAATCAGCCTAGACCTAGGCAACTGATATTCATACAAGCAGTAAACAGGTAGCTCGAAATGACTGAACCAAGGCGGTATCAGACTCATGTCTAGTCTGCTCAGGTGCATTTTTTGTCTCTCAACTTCCGAAATCAGTTCCTCACCGCGTGTACGTATTCGCCTCTTTTTTGTCAATGAACATAGATTTTAGTACGCCACCTGTGCGGCTGAACCGCAAATAACGATAGAGCTGAAAATTTCGGGATCACTTGACACTGAACGGTTGCAGAATTAATGGTTCTTGATGATGCAAAAATCCAGGTGCCTTCCAGAGTTCCAGGTCAAGTGGTAACACGAATTGAAGTAGCATGCTAGTCATGTTATTGGTTTTGCAGCTAGTACGTGCATGTCAAACCCATGACTTATACAGGACAGCATGCATGACTGTATACATACATTTGAGGCTTTTCAGTTGTTGCATTGACTGATAATAAACTCCAAAGGAATGACAAATAGAAAACAGGGGAGCAACGTCTCTGTTTTGGAGCATTAGGAGCAAGGTTATGGTGATTCTATATATTGTGGATTTATTTGGTTACATGGAGTCGAACTGGAGGATAAATTCAAAGCAGCATTATGCCATATGCATATTTTCCAAGAGCAACGTGTGTTCATTGCCAACTGGGGGTTTTGTTTGACAGAGAGAAAAAACAGAGATACTAGTTGAGATGTTGGAGGAAGCCAAAATGGCCCAGCGAAGTAAGGTTAATATTGAGAGCAGAACCATCGAAAAGTATATGTTGACCATAAACTGCAGATGCAAAGTGCATAGAAAGAAAGTAATGCACTCATGTTGCCTCTATGGACTCCACTTAGTTAATGCATCCATCACTATCTCCTCTTACCTCCACTGCAGCCTCCAAGTTCACCGCCTCATAAGATGGTTGGCAATGTCCTCTTTCACGTCGAGGATTAGGTGTATCGAGAAGTGATTGGATCAGCAAGCAATTGACTTGATATGTTAGACTGCTGGTTATTCTACAATAACACATTTGATCTGTTTTTTTATGTCATACTCCCTCCGGTTCGAATTAGATGTCGTTTCAGACATCTTCGACAAAACTAAGAAAGCTGCGAATGGACCCTTTTGCCCTCCAGAACGTGCTCTCTCCCGAACGCCCTGCTCCTCCCCCGAACGCGCCGCCGCCCGAACGCCCTGCCCCTCCCCCGAACGCGCCGCCGCCCGCCGCTCCTCGGCTTCACCAAATCGTGATGGCGCCGCTCCGGACTCCTTCTCTGCCCAGCCTGAAGCCCTCCCTGCCGCTTCTCCCCTCCGCCACGGCCTCCGCCTCGGCAGCAAGATCCTCCGGCGGGGCAGCTCGATCCCGCGGCACCGGCTGGCGCGCCGCAGCCGGCGGCACCTTCCGCAGCTGTTCAGCAGCAACCGCAGAAGATGGGCCCGCCGGCGGCGCCCGGGGCGCACCCGGAGAACCAGGAGGCGGCGCGGTCGATGGCGGCGCGCGGGGAGCCCCTAGCGGCGGCGGCGCAAGAGCAACAGATGTGGAAAGGGGACAGCCCCATGGAGCACATCCTCGACTTCTTCAGCATCCGTAAGTGAAGCCTTCCCTCTCCTCCCAAGTCCCAATCCCTCTGCAGCTGCTCTTCAGGCTCAGTACTCCATTTGCTCAGTTAATCTTTGGTCAATAACTGGAGTACTCCATATCTCCAGTTTGTAATTGTTTCCTTGATGTTGGAGCCATCAAGTTGGAAGGCTTGAAATTTTTGGATTGAAAGATAGCAGCTCTGGTAGTTCTTGAATTGAAGTTTAAATGTGCAAACTTACTTATCCTAACTCGACAACTACTGCCAATTATTGACCAAAGAGGCTTATCTTCTTGTATTAGTAGCAGTACAGATTGCTTCCTTTTCCATTTCTTTCTAATTCATGGCATGCTATGCTAGTAAAAAAAATCATGTGTCACTCATTCTCTCAAGCAGTGGCTGATTGGGTTCGGCGAGTCAAAAGCTCAGGAGCATCATCATTCATTACATTTTAATTATTGACCAAAGTCCAAATATACATTGCTTTAGAAAGCTCAGGAGTACATTCCACAGGAGCTACCTTGTCACAGTTCAGACTTAACTGAATCTGAGCTTTTCAGATACTCCAATTCACAGTAGCTACCTTGTCACAGTTCGGAGTAGTAGACAGTAACCCCAATTCACCAACTTTGATTATTTAACTGAAAGGCTTAAATCCCAATGCAGCCTTCCAACTTGATGGCTCTAAACTTCAAATGCTTCCTTGAGCTTTTCCTTGCTGTTCCAGCCAGCAAGATTTATGAGCATTAACAATCTTTTTGGAGTATTATTCAATCAATTCAGAGGTATAGCTTCAATGCAGTATATGGTGTGTTCTATTGTACTCCGGGAAAATTTGCATCTAGCATTGATTTTGTATACTCTGGAACTTTCAACTCATGTTAAATTAATGCTCATGCAAGGATGTGGAGATTGAGATAAATGATGAAGAAGTAGAAGGGAAAAGCAGGAAGAAAAGAAAGGATGCTGAAAATGAATCTGAAAAGCCCTACTTGACAGACAAAAATAAGAAGGACAGACTTAAGTGGTGTCTATCTATGCTTGACCCAAGGAGTATGTTTCAAGGGCTGTTTGATTATGTGTTCATTGAGGAAAAGTGGCACTACATTACAAGAAAAACAGAGAGAGATTATACAGTTCCTAGGGTCATGTTTTTGACTGTTGTGGCTCGGCCAAGATTTAATTCTCTGGGCTTTTGCACGTTTTATGGAAAGATTGGTTGTTTCCCATTCGTGACATCTGAACCAGCCAAGTGGTCAAGTGCAAAGCGGCCTGCAGGAACAATAGAGATGAAGGCTATCAACTCAGTAAATAAGGATGTCCTTCGGGCTTTCATGATTGAAAAAGTATTACCAGCTATTCGTGCCAATTGGCCGCCTCAAGATGCCAACAAGCCAATATTTATATAGCAAGACAATGCTAGTCCCCATCTTGCTCCTAATGACCAAATGTTTTGTGAGGCTGCTAAGGATCATGGGTTCGACATGAGACTTGTGTGTCAGCCGGCAAATTCTCCTGATTTCAATGTCTTGAATTTAGGCTTCTTTAGCACTTTTCAGTCAATCCAGTATAAAACATCTAAAACAACTGAAGAACTTGTAGCCGCAGTGGATCAAGTGAGAGCTCTGAACTGTTGCTTTCCTTTGCAATTGTGTGTGCTACAACTTATTCTGAAATGAAAATATTCTGAAATACTCCATGGATATTGTGAATCAGGCTTTTGATTGTTATTCGGTGCGCCAAGCAAATAGAATTTTCTTGACTCTTCATGGATGCATGAAGGAAGTTATGAAACTTGGTGGCGGAAACGAATATTATGTTCGTCACATCAAGAAAAGGATGCTCGAAAGGCAAGGGCGCCCCCCTTTGCAACTGAAGTGTGAAGCGCAATTGGTGCAAGACGCTATGTTGCTGCTGTCAGGAACTGGAGGAGAAGAGGAAGGAGAAGGCCAAGGTTGCATATGACAGGAAGGCGGCTGATGAGAAGCTCGGCTGATGAGACAGGAAGCCAATGTTGCAAATAACATTAGATTTGATGAACATATCAGGAGTAGGTAGCAATGGGTCTAGCACACCTGTAATGAAATCTGCAGGCTATTTAATTCAACTTTGTCTATTTATCAGGTTCAAGTATTGCAGTTTTGTAATTCTAGTCAGGCATTGTAATGGAGTACTCCTGTGACATTTTGCAATTTATAAAATCCACATGCTCCAAGCTTTTAAGATCACCAAATGATTCTGGCAGTTTTTCTGTCCACATAGCAGATTCATTTCTGGAAGGCTGATTTTTTGTTACCTCAAACTTGCAAATGTGCCCAGTTTTAATTTTTGGAAGGCTGATTTTTGGAAGGCTCATTTATTTCAGCAAATACTCCAAAGCTTATCTTTGAATGCTTTCCTGTAGTACTCCCCCTTTGATTCAGTGGAGTTCTGCTACTGTTGTTAATACAGAATCTGAGCCTGTTTCAGAAAACCATGCAAATTTCTGTATGCTGAATTGAATTACATCTTTCACAATATTTCTGCAGTGTACTAATCTGAAATGTTTTACATCTTTATTTACACAAACAAAATATATTCTCACATGCCTGCATTGAAAAGAGATATCAGCATAAAAGCTAACTGTGTTTTCCATGAGTGAAGATCACATACTCCAGTATTGACTTAAGTTAGAACTTACAAGCTGTGATTCTGTGTTGTGATCCTGTGTCCAAACTTTGAGAGTACTGTATGTGCAAGGCATGCGTCGGCTGCATTCTGTTGCTCTTACAGATAGTGGAATGTTTTGGGATACCATTTGAACACAGGAAGGTGGTTCTTGTGACACTGTCCTGCTCCTATTTTTCGAAATGTGCTGTTCATTCATACAGTTGTCAATAGCAAGGTTCACAATTTAAAATTCAGCTTCCTGAAAAAAGAACCATTTCAGAAATGTTTGACAGTAATATGCTTATAAAACCTGACAAAGTGATGACGGCATTCTCTGAGAAATGCTCCAGAAAGTTTGTTTGTGCTACCTGGCAAACTGTTGACTGACCATTTGTTTTCTCAACTGTTTTTGGAACCAAATTTCTTTGCACTGTCAATTCAGTGCAAGTTGAAAAAAAATCCATGCAGGTAACTTCACATTATCATTTCCTTTTTATTTGCCACTTATCTGACACCTGTAGCACATACCCTTCCTAAACTCTACCTGTCTGGTAGAAATGCTAGACAGGTCCTACAGAGATTGGATAGCAAAGCTCTAAACCCATAATTAAAAAACAACAAGAAGTACTAAAAGAAGGCATTCAGCTCAGGAACATGTCTTTCTGCATTTCAATAAAACAAGGCATTCAGCACAGGAAATACAGGAGTACTGACAACATCATTTAACTTACATAATCATTTATGAATACAGGAGTAATTTATAAGTTATTCATAGATTACACAAAGATTTATTCATTTATTTGTGGCATAGCAGTATCCACCAAAGACGCTTCACAATTCAGCTGCAAAGGAAGGCAGCCTTGTCTTTCGAGCATTCCTTTTCTGATGTGTGGAACATCGTATTCATTGCCACCACCAATTTTCATGACTTCTCTCATGCATCCATGGAGGGTTAAGAAGATTCTGTTCAGCTGGCCCACTGAATAATCTTGAAAAGCCTGATCAAATGGCAAATTTGTTAGTGATACGAAAGTAAAAGGAAGACATAGAGTAAAAGACAAAAGGCAAATTTGTACTGATATGAAAGTAAAAAGAAGTTAGGCATTACCGAATTGACAGCGGCTACGAGTTCATCAGTGGTTTTGGCAGACGTTTTGTACTGAATTGATTGGATTGAATTGAAGAAACCTAGATCTAATACATTGAAATCAGGTGAATTGGCTGGTTGACATACGAGTCTCATGTCGAACCCATCTTGTCGTGCAGCCTCACAAAATTGTCTATCATTAGGTGAAAGATGTGGCTTTGCATTGTCTTGTTGTATGTGAATGGGCTTGTCGGCATCTTCGTGTGGCCACTTCTCTCGAATAGCTGGGAGAACCTTTTCAAGCATGAATTGCTTAATAGTATCCTTTGTTATGGAGTTGATTGGTTTCATTTCTATTGTCCCGGCAGGTCTGTTAACACTTGATCTTTTTGCAGGCTCATATGTCACAAAGGGGAAGCAACCGATTTTCCCATCGAAGGTGCAATTCCCATTAGAGTCAAATCTCGGCCGGGCAAGAACGGTCAAAATCTGAATCTTTGGGATGTTGTTGCAGCCAAGTCACTAATCAAACATCAGTAATTACAAACAGCAGACATGCAACCATCAGCAGTAATTCCATGAATGCATCAGCAGTAATTCCATGATTATGCAGTAAATCTAATAGCAGACCTCAAACCACTTCATATTTATTTTATCACTCTCAGTCTCTCAGACTTCAACATGGTATATATATAAATGAAATGTCACTATTGGTTTTCAGGCGCTTTAGAGATCTTCAGGTCCAATATTTGTTAGGTGATTGATTCTGGACAACACATTAACATTCAGTACTTGCAATCGAAGGCAAACAATTTTTTTCGCTATCTTTCTTTGGGAATGGTCAGCTACATCGACACATGCCTATTCTTTTGCTTCCCTTGTTGAGCAAATTTCAAATTAAACTACACACGCTGCCTACACATGCGCCCATCATTAGTGCAAGGGTGGTTGGGTTGTGCTAATTCCACTCTAGCTCCACACAAGCACATCAAGTTCAGTATATGCATGTTCAATTAGTCTACTGAAACACCTAGTGTACTGAATACTCCAAGATTTAGGATTCTTATGCCAGGTGATTTAGGAACTCAATTGCATACTAATCAGAAATGGCAGGAAGATACTAGTACAACTCACAAGAATTTACGGATCACAATAGTACCTTGGGGATGGCGAACACGAACCGTTGCCGATGCCATCTTGGCGATGTTGATGACCGCGACGATGCGGCGCGGTGCTGGTCTGTGCGGCCAAGGCGGAGAGACGAGCAAGACGGTTCTCGATAGGTAGAGAACAACGCTCACGCCCATGGTGGGGGTGCGACATCTCGATTGGCATCTCGATTGGCAGTGTGGGAGCATCGACAGGGTGGGGATGCGGCATCTAGACGCCGATCCATGGCGCCGTTGCCTGTGCACCGGCGGTGAGGGATTCGAAGGGGGCATCAGAAGGAGCCGGAGGTGCCATTGCTCCTGCCGCCGCAAGGATGGCGATGTGTGGACGGGAGAGATGGGCGAGATGTGGATTGGATTCAGGAGGAGGGCGAGAGGGAGGGATCTCGCCGGTGGCGGCGACGCGAAGCCGGGAGGTCCCGTGTCCGTGGCGTTACACCAGGCCGTGGGCAGCGGCGGCCGGCGGGTCGAGGCCAGAAGCAAACCAGCGAAGCCAAGCCGAGGGGGTGCGATGTTAAATAGGGGTAAAATAGGAAATACACATGCTGTCTACTGTACCGACGACATGTATTTTGACTCATTCTCAATTGAACTGCGTGCGACATCTAAAAGCAAGCGGAGGGAGTATTATGGTGTTTTTGGATGGAATTGCTTGTGATTTGTGGGTTTTTCCTGCCATTCGGTTGTAAAATGGGCTTGTTGGGCTCAATTTCATATGGTCTACGTATTTATTGTTGAATGCCTTTAGTTTAAAAACTAGGCTTGTTCGGTTGAAATTTATTTGGGCTGGGTTGTAATGTATGTGTTATTTGAAATTTCTATGGGCTGAAATAGCTACCCAATTTTACGCCCATTTTAAATTCGGCTTGCTAACAATTTGCACAGGCTGATGTCATCATCTTCCATGTGGCTTCCACATCATCTACCACGTGGTTTCCATGTCATCAACTGCCACGTCATCACTCGCCACGTCCTCATCCACGTCAGTAGCCAACTCATCGTCCATGTCATCTACGAGTGACGTGGCAAGTTAATCCATGACGGTCAACCGTCACAGATTTTGGGCTTTGGGCCGGGTTTAGTGGGCTTTAGATAATTCTATGACCGCTTCAGAGCGTCATGGATCACGTTAATCTATGACGAAAACTTAAGGACGTGACGAGGGGTGATCATGATGCTCAATACACGACCTTGTGAAATTTCGTCATAAACACCGTTTTATGACGATATTTCGATGATCTGAGATGAAAAGTGACCATCATGCACCACAACATTTTTTGTAACGATCGCTACGGGCGAAAAATGTCTCGTCGTAGTCAACTCCTTGAACTTGTTGATAACCTTTAGCAATGACCGGGTTTTGGTGTCAACATCAACATCCAGGGACTCCTCGAGTCAGAAAAAATCCGGTTAATTCAAGAACAACTATGGATTTCTTCTAGGCAAGGTGATTATGCCGGTGGAGAGCATCATGTAGGTTTATCATCTCTAATTTTAACGGGGGAGTCAATGGAAGGGACGAGTCAGGGGAAGAAAGGACAAGCATCTGGAAGGGACCAGTAAGCAAGAGAAAAAAACTAATATTAAACTCTGCTAACATTTAATCCAATGTATTATATACACTAATATATATTTTTCATATTTCTGTATGCACAATATTACAAATGTTTTTTAATAACCGGATTTGAGATAATACATACAAATATATGTATTCGTATGATATTGGAGATAATATTACACAAATACATATGTACGTATGCATGCATAACATTATCTTAAATATATTATATAGCACACGACTTTATATTATAGCCTATTAGGATTAGTATACGTAAATCAATCAAATACGATAGAATAAATAAACCCATAAAGAAAGGAAAAAAGAGACAAAAAAACACATTAGTTCCGGGTGGTGCTACCTCCCGGTACTAATGCCTCCCCTGTGACAACGCCCGAGGGGGAGGGAGGCCAATGAACTTGGCACCGGGTGTCATTCAGGTCCCCAAACTCCCAAACTGCGCATCTGGATCCCTGAACTTGGTAATGGTTCACCTGAGGACCAAATCTCTATAATCCACTTCAAACAGACCTACGTCGTGGCACAGGTATTTGTCGACATGGCTCAAACATATGGGACCCACTTGTCAGCCCTCTCTATCTCCTTCCTCAGTCCCCATCTCGAGCAGACTACATGATCCGGGGCAGTGTGGCCCTGGTGCCAGCCATGAGCTCTCGCCCTCCGGGTCCAGGCCGCTCTGCCGGCGTAGTGGCAGCAACACCATGGGCAATAGGTGTGCGACTCCGGGCTCGCACACGGCACGCCGAGATGGGCGGGGAGGGGGTTGAAATTGGACGACGACGAGGAGGCGCGGTTGGTGTCTGTCACCGTCAGCGTCGGCATGGCATCGACAAAGCACCGTGGGGGGACACCATGGCGCCCTTGGTGGGAGCTGCGCATCCCCGAGTCGGTGAGAACCTCCTGATCGTCCCTTCATCCTTTGTGATCCCGTTTGGCGGCGGCACCGGTATTTCGAATGACGGCAGTCGCCACCGCTCAAACGGCCTGCCTGCGCCGCCCGCCCCTCGTACTCGGGTTGGATATACTGCGCTTGTCGTGTGCCGAGGAGTCCGTGGACAAGCCCGAATCGCGACGGCGTCAAGTGGCACGCGACCTCCAGCTTGGGATGGCGCGTCCTCAAGCTTGGGGACGGCGACTGCGGACTCTAGCTTGGGGATGGCAAGGAGAAGGTCCTTGGTGTTGGGCGTGTGGAGCACGTCGTGCACGTAGTAGAACGGCAGCGTGCCAGAGAGCGCTTGGCGTGCCGCCGCCATTGTCATGATCAACACGTCCTCGGTGTGCGCCGCAGACAGCGACAACATGCCGAGCTTCGACTAGGCCGCCTCAGCGCGGAGTCACCGGCGGCGGAGGTGGTCGCAGAAGAGGTCAGCGAGGAGAAGCACCAGGATGGCGAGAAAGGTGGTCAGGCTGAGCACCACCGTCATGCTCACCTCCAGTCCGCCACGACCAGCCTTCATGATGTGGACGGTGACAGCCTGATGGGAATTGGGGAATTAGCTAGAGGAGATAGAGAGGGAGAGAGAGCGGACAAGTGGGTCCCGAATGTTAGAGCCACGTCAACGCACAGTCAGCAGGCCACATTGGCAGTTTGAAGTGGATTACAAAGATTTAGACCTCAGTAAACCAATTACCAAGTTTCGGGATCCAGATGTGCATTTTGGAAGTTTGAGGACCTATATGACACCCGGCGCCAAGTTCATGGGCCGATCATGAATTTTACTCTTAGTATCGGGTGGTAGCACCAACCGGTACTAATGTGCCACATTAGTACCGGTTCTCCACCTCGGTACTAAGTACCGGATGGACAATACTAGTTTGGGAACCAGTATTAAAGGGGGATCTCAACCGGTACAAATAAGTGTTTCTCTGGTAGTGATCATCCACACGCGGCAGTAACCCATGTAAAACCCATGTAAGTGGTACAAAACTTTAAATTTAGTGATTTTGTTCTATTTTGCATGTTTGACGAAACATGGTTTCATCCATGCACGACACCAGCACATGTCAGTGACACAAAACACTGCTAGAACTACGTTATATGATGCCGCCTGTTCGATCCTCTTGTTGTCTATTGCAGCCGTCCGAGCATTCCCTAACTTGTCTTCAATGTATCCATTCGGGTCCTTCATAGTACTACCTCAAAATCGTGCTGATACTAACGTGATTGACGAATGCTCACTCCAGCAGTAGTGTTTAGTCATAAACATAAGTTAGTGATATACAACCTTCCTACTTTAAAGGAAAGATTGGGAGACTAACACAAATTTGTAGTAACTTAGTCCTTTACAATCTTATGGACATGCGTCGAAATGTTCTCATAGAAAGTAGGGAATGGTATTAGTGGTTGTCGTGTACTAGTACATTAGTACTAGGTTCGTAGCTTTGGCACCTCCTTGGCTAGGACATTAAATTGGACTTTACTGTTCGGACAACACATACTACGGATCCCTTCAACAACCTCAGTGATCTCCGAAGAAACTGGAACAAATGGCACCTTAAGGTTTACTCTTTTAAGGGTTACGATGTTGCATCTTGACAACAGCAACTTCGCCAATTCCTCCTCTTCAGTTGAACCAGTGAACATACTAATTTCAATTTCTTCCAATGCATCAAAAGTACTGTCATCCATCCTATAGCTCTCTGGCAGAAGGCAAGGACAACCCGAGCTTTTACAAGTTGCCGTCTGAAAATAAAGTAAAACCGTTAGCATGGGGACAGGACATGAATGCATACAGAAAATCAATGCTAGTGTTTGCATGGGGTATCTGACATATATAGTTCTCAATGTGCATGTATATGATATAAGCGCTTTCAATGTGCATACAGAAAATCAATGCTATATGAATCCCAAGTTACCTCGGGATTCATCAGTTTCATTTCAACAAACAAGCGCTTCTTATGGTCTTTACATATGAGGTGGAATAGACCTCCATGCGAACTTTTCTATATTACAAACTTTGCAATCATTAGTAATATTTGAACTTTTGACTCTTTGAGACCCACTAGAGGCCTCAACCTCTGGCACATTCTGTGCCTCAACTTTTGGAACATCTTCCATATGGGGCTGCAATAGCTCTCTCCATGTACAACAATGAGATATAATGGCTCCTGAAGGACAAGTTCCAGATCTTCACTCATTGTTGTCACAGGTGTTGAGAGAAATAGCTCTTGAATCATTGGAGTGTGCACATATACCCACTTCTCCTCGAAGTCAATTTCTCAAGCCACCGTGGTCCCCCTGATTGCTCTCATATTCCAAGAAGACAATTTGTTTCGTTAGAAATGGAAAACCTTTTCTTTAATCTGGATGGCTAGCAAAATGGCTCCCCCAGATCTTTCCATCTATTATAAAAAAAATGTATCTTTAAACTTTCTCATTTGGGTTTGTTCTTTCACCGTTTTGGTCACATCGCTATCATCCCATCAGACTTATAAAAGTCCAGGATGTTAGCTATTCCTTTTCTTTAGGGGTATCAGTTATTGTGACTATCGTACTCCCAGACAATTACATTTATCTTGAAAAACTTGAGTAGAGGTTAAAACTTTGACAAACTTGCCAAAACTTTGCCTTAAATAATTAATACTCCATCAGAAGTATTTTTCCTTTTACATTACTTTTCTCTGGTCAACTTTTCCCTTTGATTTAATCATCGAATTAAATTAAAAGGAAGAACAATTTAAACTTTTGCAGTGGAAAACATGAATAAAATTCATGAAATAACATACTATTCATTCTATTCAGAAACAATTCTGTCACTTTTATAATCTTTGAGCAATTTTTCGTTGGTTCCAATTGAAAAGAGATTAAAACTATACAAAATTCATTCAAATAATTGCTCCTGAACAACTTTAAACAATTCACAGACATCACTGTGCTTATCTGCGCTTGCGGCCGCGAAATTCCGCCGCCAATCTTCGCTCCACTTTGGCTTAAAGCCCAAAACCAGCGGTTGGGCCACCGAAACGGCCCAGTGCCTTCGCCCGACTGGACCACATCTGCCCCAACAGCTAGAGGCCATTCCTGGCCGTTGATCACCGCGGATCGGTCAAGCGGTCGACCGCCGCGTCAGCACAATCAAAAGCGGTCGTCAGCCCACGGAAACCCTAGATCCTTTCTCCGTTTCCTCCCTGCGTCTCGCGCCCATCAGCGGTGGGGAGCATCACCCATGGCCGGCGACTCGCCGGTGATGGTGAGTTCGGGCGCCGCCGGGACAAGGCCGCAGCCGACTCCCCTTTCTTCTTCCTTTCTTTTCCCTCCCCCTCTTCTCCAGAGCCGCAAGATGCGAGATCTAGAGCACTTCCGCCATGGCGCCCGGGAGGGTGGTGGCGCCGCCTTGGGTCCTCTCACCGGCGAGCGCGTTCCCCATGAGGGAGAGTGTGCCGCCGTCGAGTGGATTCGTGACGGTGCCCTTTGGCCCAAACCCGCACGGCGGCGGAGGCCCGACGAGCGCGTGGCTCGCACTGTCTGTCCGACCGGTGCGCGCCAAAGCGGCGCCGGCGGCAGTAGTGATGGCGACAAGGTAGGGCCCATAGGTAGGTCCCTCTCTGCACCCTCCTTTGACTTTTGGATCGAGGGTTAGGGTTTCAGGAAAAAATCCTTTGCCTTTTCTGATTCAATTTGAGATCTGTTTCTTTGATTCGTTTGTTTCATTCCTAACTCTGTCTACTCACTAGACCTTGCTCTTGATACCATTGACAGATATGCCGGATCATCTAGGAGTAGATCGAGTGGGTAAACTGTGTGAATGACATACCTTCGACCTCCTGGTGAGCCAGCCATGGCGAGGTCGACTCGGTGGAGGTGTTGGTGACGACAACGGCGTCTGGTGGTGCTTCCCATCACTTCAGCGCGACCCTCTAGATTGGTTAGGGTTAGGAGTGTGAGGACTGTAGCGGCGGCGGCGAACCTCGTGTTTGGAGCCCGTGGCCCCCACTCCCTCTTATAGTGCTGCGCGACAGGGGCCCACGAGCCTTCTAACATGCTGGGCGTCCCCGATCAGGACGCGAGTCAAGGGCCCAATGGACCATTGAGTCCATTGGTGGAGAGATCAAACTAACAGGAAGATGGTGTTAGAAACTATATGTTATAAAGATTATAAAGCAAAGGGGCTCACGGTGCAGTGGTAAAGTCCACTGGCTGGGAGCTTCCACCTAGGGTTCAATCCGTGGGTGCTACACAATTTGTGAAAAAATAATAAAATCCCCTTGCTATATCTGTGTGCCAAAGCACTGGTTAAGAGACGGCCCAGGTCAGCCTGAGGACCGTGTGTGGCCAAGGTAGGAGTCTCACGAGTTCATTTCCTAGTGTCAGGGTTCTTGGCCTGCAAGAGAAGGCCTTCTTCTTACATGTAATGCCCGGGGGCGGCTTGACCCTTACAAGTCGAGTTTTTTTTAGAAAGATTAGAAATAAGATGAGGTGTTAGTGGAACAGAAATGCACATGCCATCAATTTAATTTTGAGTATAGGATGATTGATTGCTGCACAGTGTGAGAAATATCAAGGACAGTACAAGCATTGTTTGAATCATGACGGCTCAGTCGAAATCGTTGCATCTGAAAAAGGAATTAGAGCTTGCAGGCTCTGTAAGAGTTTGCCATTTGAGTTGCGACTTGGGAACTTCGATTTCCATTATTGTATCATCTTTCTGAGATTATGTCACACCTGGTTTTAGAAAAGGAAACCAAGTGCATACCTATATGTATGCCAGGATCAAGTTTCATACATATAGTAGACATAAGTGAATAACGATGCTGATATCACGTAAAATAACATAAACAAACTTACAAATCTATCAGAGTTATACAGCTCAATCCTGGAAATGGAGGCACCAAACTCCACAAGTAATCGACCGGGGGCTGCGTACGCCTAGCATCACCATCTTCAACAGCTTCACACCTTTTTATTCTGAGAAGCAATAAGCAAGGATGAGTACACTTATGGTTGGTACTCTGCAAAGCCACAAGAAATAACCAGAAAGCGATTTAAGTCCATCTTTAAGTTTATTAATCAAGTGAGGGTCCAAGCCGCTCTTGACCATGAGTACGGCTAATCAATTAGTTTTACACTCTGCAGAGGTTGTAAACTTTCACCACAAGTCGCGTAAAAGTCCCGAAGAACTTTGGACCCAACCATGCGATGCTTGCAAGGCACCATACCACACTACCAAGGTGTGATTGCATAGGGACGCTATGAGACCTTTACAAAGATTTCCTAATGTAGGCTGCACGCTAGGTTACATGACAACGCAATGCATAAACCTCTCTCGAGACTGCGAAGCTACCATAGAGCAGATCAGTCTGAGGGCCGGGCTATACACCAACTACCGGCACCCCCAACCCCTTTCAGGTAAAGCATACCTAACACCAAAGTTTCTAATTAGTTGGCCAAGACAGAGTCATATGTCTTGTGGTAGGACTGTTTTCCTGGGTGGTTCTCCATGTTCCAATTAAGACACAATATTCTTGTAATAAAGCATAGGTAGAAGGTGGTAGGAACATTTGTCTTTCTCCAACGAAAAGCTACTCTTACTGCTCTTCAGGTCTTCCTTTCTTGGAACTCTTCATCTTCAAAGCAACAAACAACGTTCCTTCTACTCGAAGCAATCATCGGCACAACATACAAAGAAATAAGTACAACTAAGAATAGTGCACCAATCAAAAGAAAAGCTTTAAAAGAGCGCACTAAAGGATAGGCTGGATTCTATGGTTGTGCATGAACGAAGGAGACGTTGAAACCGAAACTAAGGACGAAAAGACAAAACTATGAACAGATTATTATCAAACAACAAGAGACTACGTGCTTCATATGTTATAATTAGAAAAACATGTGGCAAGAATATTTCAAAGCAAGTTATATTTAATTAAGAAAACATGATAAACTTAACCATATTTTATTTGTAAATATTCAAGTATAAGTTATGCCAAATTAACAATTATTTTATAAAGACTAAGCATGTATAAGATATATAGTCGAAGAACTTCATATCTCGCGTTCAACTAAACATATTGACATTGAAAAGGCATTTATATATCATTAAGCATATTAACTTTATTATAAAAACCAATGCTTAACACTAAGCATCTTTTATTTAGAAAATCTAGTTATAAATAGGAATTAACCAATTTATATCCTGATTAAAGAAAACCGAAATACAACCTAACCACTTTTATTTACAAAAGTAATGGAATAAGAATTAGACAAGATTAACATGCAACTTTAGTATTAAAACAAGTAACAGGTGATACACATGCTAACACACACGTTAAGGTGAAACAAACTATACAACGGCACAAACGAACTATAACGGTACAAGCGAACATTAGAGCGCACGTGAAGAGGTTAAGCTAGGGTTTAAGACCTTGAGTCTACAAAGAGAACTAGGCTGAAGGATAACACAACTAACCAAAGGTAAACTGATCTGACAGAAGAAACAGATAACAAGATAAGCTCTAAAGAAAAGTGGCTACAAGAGATTAGGCACAAGAACATAGCTGATTCATAAAGAGACAACCTAACTAGGATAGACATGAACTAGCTATTAATAAACAAGATTCTAAGAGAAACATAAAACAACATGATAGGATCACTTGATAGGCAAATGAGCAGTGCAAACTACTCACACAGATAAAGCTACTAAGCTAAACAGAAACTCTAAGGCTTGATTAGATGCACATGGTTTTAGCTTGAGCTAACACTAGAAAGTTTTTAGAGCTTCTGATAGACTTGATCAAAAGAGATGATACTGAGATAAAGCTGATACAGAACGTCTAACAAATTATTTGCATTTATGCATACGAAAGACTATAAGCTTAGGTCCATTTTAATTTAACAAAACAATGTAAAGGATATTTCAGAAATAAAATACCCTATGTTAGCATTAATTCAGATTAAACTTTATTTGAAGAAACTAGCGTAAACAACCTACTCAAATTTCATTTATAAATGTTCACATATAAATTACACCAATTAAACGTTAGTTTAATAAATAAACAACTAGGTGAAAATGTCTAAGCGTACAACTTTATGATTCGCATAGAAATAAACAAGTTATAATTAGAAACACATTTGTGTTGATAGTAAACAAGTTAACATTTATTTAGAAAAGCCGATGTAAAGGCCTAATCAACTTTTAATTAGAAAAGTTAATTTAATATTAAGTGAATTAACATTTATATATGAAAACCGAGATAAAGACCTAATTAGATTTTATTCAGAAAAGCATGTGAAATAAACATTACTCAAATTATTATATTGATAATGAAAAACGGTGTACAACACTACAAAGATTTTATTTAGAAAAGACATATTTTACTAAGCATTAAACAAATCAATTTTCAGAAATCAAACATGATGGAAACTCACCACTAACGTGCACTTTATTTTATTATGAACCTACCACAACGGAACGGATTAAACGGAGCTAAGACATAGATTCTATGAGATAAACAAGATTAGAAGGACCTTGATGTGATTATCTAAAGATCTCAGGGCTGACAGAGAAGATTGGCAAGACACATCCAATAGTGCTCGCAAAAAGGATAAACTTCAGGGTTAGATCTACAAAAGGGCTTGGGTGGGCTTTATGTGTGAAAGTGGGATTTTTGTAGCGGGTTATGGGCAAAAGTTGCAAGACACAAGAATAAATCTATAGATTACATGATTCTCCAAGGATCTAAATGTAAAGCTGCCAACTCATCTTCTTCCTCTAGCCATGGCGCATGGGTGGGTTCCTGGCGTCGGTGGCGGTGGCTGGCGGCAACGAGCGAGGCACGGATGAGGCCAGGAATCGGAAGAGGAGGTCGAGGGGATTGCGTACATGTGCTCACCGGCGTTCAAGACGAAGGGGAGCAAACGAAATCGAAGGAGGAACGGGGACGATAGCCTGCAGCTTTGGGTTTCCACAGGCAGAGCTCCCTTGGTGCGTCTCCGGCGACGAGGATGGCCGGCGGGTGTGCAGCTCGACGTCGCGGGGCTGCAGGTGTAGGCGGCTTGCTCCGGCGGGTAACTCAGCCAGCGAATCGCGATGACCGGCGGCGGTGTTTTGGTACTGCAGGGGTCACGGGAGCAGACAGGGCGAAAGGGATTCAATGGGGATGACCACGAAGCTGTAGATTGAACGGCAAAACGGAAAGGAAACAACTAGACAAATGCGATGGTGTGCTCACCCTCGGCCAAAGATGAACGATGGCGACGGAAGAGCTCACCGGAATTAGGGAGGTGTCGCCGGGGAAGACGACAAAGTCGACGTCGGATTGCCGTGACAGACCACATCACGGCGTAGAGCTCGAAGAGGGAAACTCCATGGTGGTGTCTGTTTGCACCGGAAGTCCACGGTTTAGCCGGAAAAGCTCGCTGGAATTTAGTAGATGCTAAAGTTCGGCGATGGTTCGTGGGAGCTAGGGTTGTCGAAACGGGATGAGGTTGGCGGCGTTGGAAAGAGAACGTGAAGGAGATTACAGGGAACTATTTATTGGCCGAGATAGAGCCTGATTTTATTTTCCCTTCTTTTTTCTAATTTCGGATTAAGAACAATTCCAGAAAATACTGAAATCATAATTAAATCACGAAAAATATTCCGAAAGCTTAGAAAATTTTAGGAAAATTACTAGAGATGATTTGGAACACGATGAATCCAAATAAAGTATTTGGAGCTCATGAAAAAGATTTTAGAGCCTTCTAATAAATAGAAGTAGCTCGAGGAAAGTGAGAATAAATTTCAAAAAAAGTTGGAAAATTCTCAAAAGGTTTTGGTCAGCACCTAGAGACATTTTAAAACCTTTTACATTCAAGAAACACCAAGATGCATTGGCATGAATGCAACACTCACGTCGAACCAATTTATTTAATTCAGAAAAATAGTTAATGACTTTTTCCTAAACTATATTTTCTGTAAAGAAAATAAATATTGAGAAAAAATTTAAAATTATGAGAAAAATCTTGTTTAATTATTTTATCTATTCACATCCTGAAATTGGAAAATTTCAGGGTGTGACAGATTAGCATTGAAACTATATTTTCAATTTGCTGCTAATTAATGCCAAACTCATGCTATACTTTTGCAAGGCGGAAGCAAGTATATAAAGTTCTTATTATTTTTTTCAATGTGAAGTAGTACATATATACTATCGAGTCCATAGAATGTTTGTCCATCCAACCAAGTCAGAAAGGTGGGCTTTTATTGTTCTGGAGTTGCACAGCATGGAGTCGGTTCTTGACAGCAATGGATAAGATATTATTGGAGATTTTGAAGAGCATAAAGCATAAGCAAAAACATTGAATTTGTGGTGGAAGGCAAAAAGCGTAACACTACTACAATTTCAGTCTGACTTGACACTGAACGATAGAAGAATCACTGCCTACAACAGGGACATTTTTTTTTTAGGATGCACACTTCAGCAGGTCTTTTGAATCTCTTCGAAATAGAGAATTTAAAAAATAACAGTTTGGATGCCTTCCACGTCCTCTCGTACAAGAACCAAATTAGCATGCTCGTCTCATGATCTTCATTTGCTGCTAATGCATACCAAAACCATGATGTACTTGCAACAAAGGGCAGCCAATATTTGCATATGAGTCTTAGCAGTTACCCCAATAAAGTGGTAGCATAGAAATACTCCAAACTTCGAAAGGAATGAGCACAAAATAGAGGGGCAACACCTCTTTTTCATAGAGCTACAAAGCAAAGTTTTGGAGTGATTCCTGGGAAGATTAGATTTTGTTTACACGTAGGATGGCACTGGTGGCTATATCGGAGGCTGTGCTCTCTGTAATTTTGTGAAGCCATGAGTTTATTGACAACTTCAGGCTTTACAGTGACAGAGAAAACAGATGAGGGTGAGATGTTGGAGGCAGCTGAAACAGACAAGGGGAGTACGGTCAATTTGGAGACCAGAGGCATCAAATAGATGCCATTTCTTGTTATACACAAATAATGTCCGGAGCAAATGATGAGGTTCCCAGTGTCTCATACCAGTGAACAGTAGGACACTACTGTGGAGTTTTAATCATTTGATTGCTATATCCAGCATAATGTTAGAACTTGTAAAAAGGGGAAACAAATGTTAAGATTCGTATATCCAGCACAATGTTAGAACTTGTAACAAGGGGAAACAAATGTTAAGAAATTGATGTTAAAATGTCTATAACAGCAAACCTGAAACAGGCACCGTGGCCAGTCGTGTTCACTCGTGAAAAAACTCACTTTGGTAACAGGCATAGATTGCCTTTAGTGACGGACAAAGCATCCGTTACCGATCAAGTGTTACAAATGAGCGAATAAAGGTACTGATAACACATATTCGTAATGGGCATCAAACAACGACCGTTACCACAACTAACCACCAGTCATGTGAAATGACTGTTTCTCTGGGCCCACAGGGGACTTTAGTAACGGGCACGAAAACAAACCCCGTTACATCAAGTCAACATCGGAGAGTCGTGCTGTACACCTGTGTCTCCTCTGTCTCGACCAAATGAGACTCATCTATTTCACGCGCATCTCAGCACAACTAGGATTCGTAACGGGCATCAAACAACAACTGTTACCACAACTAGTCACCGGTCACGTGAAATGGCTGTTTCTCTGGACCCACAGGGAACTTTGATAACGGGCACTAAAAGCAGGCCCGTTCACGTGAACTCAACATCGGAGACGCAGCGTCTTTGTGAACTGCGTCTCATCTGTCTCGGCAAAATGAGACGCGCATCTGTTTTCACACGTCTTACGTCTCTTGACTAAAGGAGACGCGTGCTGTCAACCCGCGTCTCCTCTATCTCGACGAACGGGCCAAGTTCTAGGGCCCACCGGTCCGTATTGGTAACGAGCTTTTACGCTGCCCGTTACATTGTTGGCATGTTTGTAAGGCGTTCGAATGAAGTCCGTTACTCAGCGATCGATTTGTAACGAGCTTTAATTTACGCTTTATTCGGATATGTAGGCCACCCCTACGTTAACTTTGCTGCGTGCCAGCATCTTGGAACGGCCGGTTTGGCGACCATCGGGGCTGCATCCCGCCATCCTGGAACCAGCCAAGACATGACAGCCACCACAGCAAGGAGACATCACAAACATATTCTCACATCACAGATATAGACAAGCAAGATCACATTTATAGACAAGTAAGATCACATCAAGTTTCAAGTTACTCATCAGGGCTTGTTTGGATGGAGCCATGAGAAAAGCTGCACTGAATCGGTGACCGACAACCAAGCAAGCCAAGCAGGTTTCTCAGGCAACAACACCTGACTAAAGAAGACTAAATGCCGCAAGTTTCAAGTTTCTGGCTACAATGAACTCACGGTGCACCATTATAGAAGTTGCCCTTTCGGTCGATGGTCTCCTTAAGAATGTACTACGCCTGACATCTCCGGACCGCTTTAGATCTTCTGTGGAAACATCAACGACAGCTTTGAAATCCTGCAAAATACAATCATTTATAATCCTGCAAAATACAATCATTTATGAGAATACAAGTAGAAATCAGTTTCTAAAATCAAATGGAGAATATGAGTAGAGACAAGGCTGAGCATTATTATGTACTTACAGCAGCCTTCTTGATGGCAGGTATGTCATCGAGTAGTCTTAACATATTGAATGCCACATGGAATCCACACAAAGAGGACCGCCATGGATGCTGAGCACACTGCATCGAGGGACCAAAATGACAAGTTAATACAGTTCCAAATAGGTAAGAATGGACCATAAAAAAACCTTGGTCTTACATCGAGATTTGGTTTGTGCTTGAGTGTTGTGGCTTTTGGCTTTTTTCTTTCCTTTCGTCACTCCATCCTATGCACATGTACCAAAGGCCCTGCATGATCAGCAATACCGATTAGAAACACTAAAAGATTGAATTTTTGTGAACAAAACCTAGAAGATACTGACCAGTCCACAACAGATTTGAGGTCTGTGAACTTTCGCACGGGATATTGTTTCGAAGAATCTAGATACCAAACCTTTTTGAACTTCATACAGATGATCACTGTTACCCAGTGGCAAGTGTAGTAGGCACCCACCACGTAGTCGTTGTTCATTGCATTTGCGATTGCTTTTACTACAAGGCCAAAATGCTGAGAAATATTTGTGGAAGTGAAAATATCTGGATCCAAAAACCCAACACTGATTTGCATCTCCTCTGCCTTGTCCATCATTTTCCTACAAAAAATCAAATTGTTAGCATGCATGAACTTTGTGGTCAAAATTAAAGAAATATCTTTTTAGGTTTTAAGGGGCTTACAATGTCCACAACCTCGAGAAGGTAACATCCAGAGAAAACAGGGTTATAAGGTTATACATGCCACTGAATGTAATGTTTAACATTAAAGCACCACCACCTTAAAAGTAGTCTTGACCCACCTTTGTTGGAAAGGCAAGTTTATCCTTATTGTGTTTCATGACGTAACCATGCAACCTGGCACAATTTGGGCGTGACCTCTAAGTCTCCTTCGACAACATAGGTACACTTTGTATTTTGGTTCCTATTCTATCCTAATAATACAGTTAAGAATCTCATCTTTAGACAGAGGTTTCCTGTCCTGGTTCTCCTTCTGCAGTGGAGATTGCCTGGGCTCCTCCTCCTGTTGCAGAGGCTATTGTACATGTTGCATCTGCTGCTTAGGGGAAGATTGCTTGGGCTCCTCCTGCTGCTGCTGGAGAGGCTGCTGTTTCGTCTGTTGCTTATCCTCATGATACAGCTGCTGCTTAGGTGGAGTTTGCCTGGGCTCCTCCGGCTGTTGTCGATGCTCCTGCTGCGTAGTTTTGCTGATCTGCTGCTGCTGCTGAGCCTTCTCTTGCTGACACTGAGCTGCAGTACCTCCATCTGATGTTGTACCCTGCTACTGTGCGGCTTGTGGTTGGGATGTCTCATCATGGGTAGTATAAGGATCTTGTCCTTTGGCCATTGGATTCTTTGAACGAGAGCCTCAGCTAGGGTTGCTATGTCACCCCCATCAATTGGTACAGGCAGAGGGTAGTGACCTGCATTGGCCCACACATAAGTAGGTTGCACCGCTGCTTACCCATCCTGCACAAGCCTTTTGAAATGGAAAGACTTCCGCTAGTCGAGCTCCACATTAATCGATTGCCATCCAAAAGGCTGCACGCAGTTGGCTCTGTCAGCTTATCTATTGTGTTCAGCATAGGTGATCGATTATCACTGTGCACTTGATTCGCTTCGTCCTCGTTGACATTCCAATGGTCTTGCTCTACACGCGCATCTTCCTCAACATCATGCGCATCTTCTTCCTCACGGGTTTCTTGCGCCGTCAGGTTTGGACCTCTCGCATTGGAAACCGCAATGCGAGGCGACTCTGCTATCTGGGTAGCACCCAGAGGGCAGCCCTTGGGCCACTGGCGGTGAGGGGCACACAGGACCGGCGGTGGTGGCGGTCCCTGCAAAGAGGAGCACACGTCGGCCACAAGCGACGCAAGGTCCGCCTGCGGCGCCGCACCTGTCGAGCAGCGATGCGGTGGCGTCGAGTTGAAGGGGATTAGGCGACTAGAGAGGAGGTGAATGGGGAGCCAAAAAAATTTCTCTGAAGAAACGTCGACACAATCCCAAAATCACAATCACGGATTCCCGAGCTTGCCAAGGTCACGTAGTCACAATGGACCTACCAACCCTAGGAACAAGTCTCGACCAAAGCAACACTAAGCACAACTCAACAAGCGAGGGACTTAGGCAACTGAAAGCACCAGCTCGCGATGTCCGGGCGGATGTCCGCGATGTCGGCGGGTCTGCGAGGGCGCGGATTGTCCGCGGGTAGGGGCGGGTCCGAAATTGCTACCCAACCTCCAGAGTGCACCGAGAAAATGGACCATCCGTGATGGACCCGGACCGTCCGCCTCGTCATGGACAGTCCAGCACTCTAGTACGGACCGTCCGCAAACTTCGTGCACAAAAAATCCACTGACAAAATGGATCGAACGAAAGACGCTCAAGAACTCGCACGAACACAAAGAATAGCGGTGTCAGCACCTCGCGGACAGTCACCGGGCGACTCGTGGACGGTCCACGGTGACCTCGCAGACGGTCCACCAAGTGCGAATCAGCACAGCCAGGAAACCCGAGAAACAACCTCAAACTTCTGATCGATGGATCTCCCAAACGACTTAAGCTCTTGAGAGAAGATTTGGGAGAGATGTGAAGCATCCCTAGGGGATGCTGTGCCCCAAAATTTGAGGCCTCAAACCAACTAAATCGCCGAGAATCGGTCTCAAACCGAGCTCTACTAAAAAGCTAGGGTTCCACCCGAAATCCTCAAATCCAAGGCCAAATCCGAGTTTGAGGGTCAAGATCAAGCACAAAGATGCACAAGACATCTATCCATGATCCCCACAAACAAATCCGAACCCAAACACCTCAGAATCGGAGGAACAAGCCGCGCACGAAGATCCAACGAAAATAGTCCGAAAAAGATATGAAAATCACACGAGCTACAAGAAGGAAATCAACGCAACCATGAAAGCTTCCATACACTCGGAGGTCACATTCTCTTCAAAACGGTGAAGAAAATCTAAACCTATGGAGCAGGGAAATGAGAAGCAGTCCGGAAGGATGGTTTGCCCAGAAACCCTAGAGCTATATATATGAGTCCCTCTGGGTTGGGCAAATGACCAAGCTACTCGTAGCACTTAAACTGAGATACAAACCCCTCAGGGGTAATATGGTCAAGTTGCACTCCTCTTCATCGGGCGGCCACGCCTTCGCCGCAGTCCGCATCCTCCCGACGCAAGCCCTGCGATCCCGCCGCGTGTCCCCCGGCATCAAAGCTTCTCAGCGCGCCCGAATCACGTCTCCGCCCGCCGAGCCTCCGGTCTTGGTTTTGTGGCTCAACCAAGTAACCTGACAGTTTTGTGGTGAACCGCCAAACCCGCGTGCAGACTCCGGTCGTGAGCCGCTACCCTGCACTGGCTCCGGTCGACGACTTATTCTTGCTTTTCTTGCCACCATGCAGCCCGCACTTAATCCCGTTCGGCCACCGGGTCCATCGAGCCGAGCCTACTTGTCTCTCCACTCCTCGGAGGCCCCATGAAACTAAGACCTTCGCGCCCACTCTTCACCTGCACCAACATGAATCAAGCCGCAACCTGCACCTACAATACTCGGCCAAGAGTCAGTCCACACCACATTGTCAATCACTCATCACAGCTAGGAGCGACCATCCACCGGTCCTCGGACGCTCCGGTCCTCACAGGTGCCTCGCCGTAAGGTACCACCGATGCTAACGACGGTATGTGCGACCGGATGGGAGAGTGTATATATTGTAGATTTGTAGGTGTCGATCATATCTTTCACATTCATCAAGCCCACTGCACTACCGGAATCCCCGGAGTCGCCGTGTGCCTGAGACATACGGCGACGGACAAAACACACACGGCGGCCACTTCACCGTGTGTAAATCAGGAATACACATGGTGAAGAAGGCACGGCAGCCCCTGGCACGGTGAAGGAGCTAGTCGCCGTGTGTCCTTTATCCACACAGGCGAGTTCGACGTGTGTAATAGCTGACACACAGCGACATAAAGTGGAGACGGAGAAGGGGACGGAGGCGTAGATGGCACAGAGGCGGCATCGCCGTGTGCCATATCATACAGACGGCGAACATTATCAAAAAAAAGCAGAGGCTCCCATCGCAGTCGCCGCCGGACAGGGGAGGCTCTCGTCGCCTGCCGCTGACGAGGGCTGGGCCACTCGCTGGCAAAGAAGCATGGAGGGGCCGCGCGCACCCAATGGCTCGCTGGTGGCGTGGCCACGTCGGGAAGGCCGGGCGAGCACCGCGCCGGGAAGGAGGGCCACTGCTGCCACCACCAAATCTCCGCCGCCCTTGCTTCTTCTCGGGACGAGGGACGCGTCGAGCCATCATTCCCACCGCACTCCGGCCCATCGCCGCGTCAGCGGGCCATTACAACCGGAGAAGGAGAAGGAGGGGACGCCGCCGTTGAAGGAGGCCACCGCGACGTAGTGAACCGGAGAGGGAGGGGCCGCCCGCGCCGCCGTCCAAGAGGCCGCTCGCGCCACCGTCAAAGGAGGCTGCGCCTTGCAACCAGAGGAGGGAGGGGCCGCCCGCGCTGTATTGAAGGAGGCCGGTATTGATGGGCCGGCGCCGCCGTCAAGATCTGCAAATCCGGCAGGCGGAGGGAAAGGGAAGCGGCGGGGGAACAGGAGGGAGATGGAGGCGTCAATGGGAAATGGAGGTGGCGTGGCGCCATGGCGAGGAATAGGAGGGAGGCGGCGTGAGGGGTGGAGGGAGGCGGGCGGTGAAGGAGGAGAGGAGGGTGGGATAGGGAGGAGGAGGATTGGGGAGGGATAGATTTTATATCTAGGGTTAGAAGGGGGAGGGGGAGGCGGGCTTTTGGGCTGGCAGTTGGGCCGGCCGGCCCAAATAGCCTTCGCCGTGTTTCAAATTTTTGGCCCACGGTGTTTTTTTTTCTTTCAAATAATCCAGCAAATGCATTTAATTAGTTAAATATAGCAAATAAACACAAAAAAATATCAAATTTTAACATGAAGTACAACATGTGGTATATGAAGAGTATAAAAACTTTCAAAGTTAAACTCTAATTCTTCTGCACTTTTCACTCTAAACCTAACTGCATCTTTGTCAACTCTATGAAACTTCTTCGGAGATGTTTCCTTTTGTAAGCATCGTGCGTGAAAAATATGCGAAACTCAATCATTGTTTTTTCATAGTCTCCACATATGATATGATGACATATTGACAAATCTCATAATTTTTTGACTTAATTTGCATTTTTTAGAATTTTAAAATTATTCAGAGACACGGACGTGGTCGTGTTTCCTGGTCAAGTTGTTCGAATTATCTTTTGATTTCATGGGTAAGACCTTAAATTGAGATAAATAACATGAATATCATTTTTTCACATATTTTATTCTATGTTTTCAATCACTTGCAGTTCAAATTTGATTTGATTCAAAATTGCTTGAATTATAATTAAGTAGTTAAATATAACAAATAAATGCAAAAATGTTTCAAATTTTCACATAGATTACTAGATGTTCCATATGGAGTGGAGGTTGGTGGTTGGAACATTATTTTAACATAGATTACTAGATTTTTTGAGCTCCTTCGCCGTGTGCCATAAGAAAACACACGGCAAATAAGTATAGTCGCTGTGTGTCCTCGTTTGACGCACGGCGAATAGGTATAGTCGCCGTGTGTCCTTGTTTGACACACGGCGAAGCGTAACGGTCAGCTCCAATCCTCACGTCCGTCACCGCTGGTGAACACGCGGAATGCACGTGACCCTTTTCGCCGTGTGTTGGAACCAAGACACACGGCGGCGAGTGTTGGCGCTGTGTCTACAGGAGGCACACGGCGAAGGAGTTGTTCGCCGTGTGTCACCGGGAACTCACGGCGAACATTGAAGTCGCCGTGTGCCCGATAGAAAACACACGGCGACTCCGGGGATTCCGGTAGTGCTGGTAGGCTCCTTGATGTGCATATACGTGAAGCTGGTTATTCCTCTGCCCTGTTACACAAGTTAATTCTGCCCCTTTCAAGATATCCAGCAAAGAAGACATGGCAAAGTCTCCCAAGAAAAGGAAACTTGGAAGTCAACAAGTCAATGCGTGCCCCACTTGGAGTCCCGGTCATATCCCTAAAATTTCCTTCTTTACCATCACAAGTTCACATCCTAGCTCAATTATTCTTGTCCATTGACTGTATAGTGTACTGCTGGTGCTCTCGCCTCATTGGTTCAGACTTGCGGCCTAACTCAACGATCCCGACGCCAATTAAAAACGATACCCTGGATTATATAATCCTCAATCTAGCTATATATTACTAAATTGCACGCTGCTACCTTTATATTGAGATCTTTTATAGCACACAATACGACCCTTTGGTAGTACGGTAATTTTACCGATTTTTTACTATAGGTAAATAAAAAAATGATAATAAACAAATCAGAATCATCAGGGAAAAAAGTTACTTTGCATTGGTTCATCAACCATCTCTATCAGCATTTAAGTTGTATTTCGGTGATAGGTTAGAAATCGATGGCCCACGAGGCCACGACGTGCCACAATATATGCCCACCAAAATGTGCATCGACACGGCCATGACTTCGCCATTCATGGAGCCCACTTTGTAGGGCCCTACATAGTGTGAAACCGGTTGATTCTGGTCCCCCTGACCAGCACTTCAGTCGCCTGTACTGTAGAAGATATCGTAGAGTTCATGGATACTAATTAAAAAAAATAAACATTGTAATTCTAAAAATAGGACTAAATATGATTTAATTATAAAACTAGTTACATAGTTTGAAAATCACACGAAAAATCTACTAAGCTTAATTAAACTATAATTAGAAGAGGTTTACTGTAGCACCACATTCTCTAATAGTATAATGATCTAATTAGGCTCAATAGATTTGTCTCGCGAATTTAATCGGGGTTGTGAAATAGGTTTCATTAGTAGTTTATATGTAATACCCCTAATTAGCATGAAAAGCATCGTATGTGATGGGTGAGTAGTAGAAATTTGGCCATCTAAACAAGATCAGCGGCAAGGAAGATGAGGCAAAGTCTCCCATGAAAAGGAAGCTAGCAATGCAAGTCAAGTCGATGCATGACCCACATCTCCAACCGGACTCCCGGGAGTATGACTACTCATATCCCTAGCTCGCTTGTTCTTGGTCACTCGTCACCCCATCGTCATCCTCATCCAAGAAGCCACTCTAACTGTAGTGCACTCATCAGTTGCCACCACTCGCCGACCAAACCATGTGCATCCCCGGCCATGCTGCCGTGGCCTTGGCTGTTGCCGGTCTGCTGGTGACCCTCACGCCCCTCACCGCCGGCATTCCGTGGGTGGCGTGCAACAGCACCATAACGGGGAACTACACGACCAACAGCACCTACGGCGGCAACCTCCGCCTCGCCGCCGCGGCGCTGCCGAGCAACGTCTCCAATTCCCCTGCCCTCTTCGCCAAAGCTGCAATCGGGACGGCGCCCGACATCGTCTACGCCCTCGGTCAATGCAGCGGCGACCAGAGCGCCTCCGCCTGCCACGACTGCATCAGCGCAAGCTTTGGCGCCGCACAGAAGCTGTGCCCCTACAACAAGGCTGCGTCAATCTTCTACGACACGTGCCTCCTCGGTTTCTCCGATCGAGACTTTCTCGCCACCACTAATAACTCAGAGGATCAGGACGTGCTACTCTACAACGCTCAGAACGTCACCTCGGATGTCGCAGGCTTGTTCAACGCATCCATCAACGTGCTTCTCAACGCCGTTGCAGATTAAGTTGCCACCACAAACTCACAGAGCAAGTTTGGGACGGGAGCCACTGGCTTTGACGCGACCTACCCCAATATCTACGGCATGGCGTCATGCACCCCTGATCTAGCGCCTTGGGAGTGCCGTGGGTGCCTTTCCATGGTAATTGCTCTGATGCCACGGACATTCACTCTGAACACGAAGGGTGCCAGGATTGCCGGGCTGCGGTGCACCGTTTCTACAACAGCTCCATCATAATTCAGCTGCCAGGCATCCAGGCTGGTGCGTTTCTTGCTTGGGTTTTGTTCTTCTCCGATCCAATATGAGAAATCCCTCTTATGATCTCAATAGACGACTGTCATTTGTTAGGTTAATTTTCTCTTCACTGAGATTTAGCTTATACAGCATCACGTTTCTGTCTTTTAGAAAAGTGAATGCTTTTATCCCCCTAGTACGTCTTGAAACAATAACAACAATAAGCAATATTTTCACAGTTAAATACTATAAGGAATCATAAAACAATTATTGAAATGAGTCACTTGCCCATGTATATTTAATATAGCTATATCTTTAATGCACGGTCGAGAAAGACAGCTCTAGTGCCATCTTTCCTGTAACAATCTTTTTCACTGATTTAGTGGTGTTATATCCACATTTATAGGGAAATATGGAAGAACAGCTCGAATGATTTTCCCTTCAAAAACAGCTAGAATAATTTTTATGTCCTACTTTAATGTTAAGAAATCATTGCGACAGAATTTCCATTAGCTGTATGTTGATTCAAAAAATATGATTCTGACATAACTAATTCAAAAAGTTGCAATTTAAAGGTAGGAAATAAATATCCATATTTCATATTTGTGCGTACTCATATATTAGTTCGGGGTAGTTCACAATAGATTTTCCTGACTGTGTTCAGAAATGTTGTTATATGCAAACCACATTCAAACTGCGTGGTTAGACTATCTCCAGCAATAACCGGATCTGCATCTTCAAAACATGGCTAAATGTGCAAAGGAGAGAGGGAAATAGCTGCTACAAAAGAGAGCAGCTTCCAGCAGTGGACGTGCATCCGTCGCGCATGGTGGCTGGGCAGTTGGCTCCCGCGCTTATCTTGCCGCCACCGCCCCGTGCTCCTCCAGCGCAGATCCGGAGCAGCTCGAGTTCCCGCCGCCGCCTCACCCTGGAGCCCCGCCGCCGCCAGATCGAGGGAGAGGGGAGGAAGGGAGGTCGCCGGCGGCGCGGGCAGGCGGAGGCGGTGCGGGCGGCGCGAATCAGGTGGAAGCGGAGGCGATGTTGAATCAGGCAGAGGCGGCGCGGTCGGCGTAAATCAGGCGGAGGCGGTCTCCGCGGCAGCGCCCCGGCTCCGCCGCGCCAATGCTCCGCCGTTCTGTGTAGGAGGGCCACCGCTGCGCCGCGAAGAGGAGTGCCGCCGCATGGAGAGTGCCTCCGCGCAGCCCTACGCCGAGGTGCGCCGGCGTGCAGGTCCGCCGCAGGAGCCGACCGACGCCTCACCGATGACCGCGCGGGGAAGAAAGTGGGCCTCAGCGAGATCCGACCGAGGCGACCTCCTGGATGCCCCGGTGCTCCTCTGCTCTGCTTGCCTCCGTCGAGCATGGTCGAGATCTACGCCGGGGCGGACTTGCGCGGGGATCGATGTTGGCCGCTGCTCCGGATCGACACAGGGGCGGAAGCCTGCGGGATCTGCGCCAGGGCAAAACCTGAGGTGGCGGGCGAGTGTGGAAGCCGAGGCTGCGGGCGGAGCAGCTCGTTGCGAGGAGGGAGGGAGAGGAACCATGGGAGGGAGGAGAGGCAGTTGGTGAACAGTGAACGGGAAAGGAGAGAGACTCCCCGAGAATGGGGTGGGAGGGCCGCCTCGCGCAAAATGCATATGCCCTTGCAGCAGCCGCTGGAGGGACTACAGTTGCCTCCAGATCTGCATTTTGTGCATGTAGCACGCGCTGCGATAGCTGCTGTGGACGGTCTTATTGCTGCTGTGCATAGTTCAAAAGGCTATCCCTAGTGGGCAAGAAAATGTTGAGAATTTCAAGCTAGGTGCATATATTTGTCTTTGTTGTAATTCTTACTTAGGTTGCTAAACCTGCACCTGGAATTACGTCTTCATATATAGTTTTGGGGTACAACCTTTCTCTGTTACATTCATCGGTTATCAATAGTACACTTGTCACCAGCTATATATCATCGGCTATCTTCATAGGTTTAATAAACGGTTTTCGACAAACCTACTCCCTCTGGTTTGGTAAAAGAAGTAGTTTTGTACAAGATTTAGGTCAAATATTAAGAATACAAGTGATGAATAACTTTTAAGTCGTTGAGTTTAGAAATGTGAAAATCATATTAATAGATTTGGTTTGAAAATCATTTCCATAAAAATATACATATATAACTTTTCAATAAATATTTTTATAGAAAAGAGAAATCAAAGTTTTTTTTTTGCGAATAAGAGAAATCAAAGTTGTGTTTTGGAGACCGTGTCGCTGTCCTAAACGACTTATTTTACCAAACCGGAGGGAGTATGCTTGTGGAGCATAGTCTCCCATGACAGCAGGAAGACGAGGCAAAGTCTCCCATGAAAAGGAAACTAGCAATGTAAGTCAAGTCAATGCATGACCCATATCCCTAGCTTGCTTGTTCACCAGTCACCCCCATCCTCCTCGTCCAATGTGCTTCATCGTCGTCCCTCGAACTGTAGTGCACTAGATAGTAGTTCTCTCACAACTTGAAACCATGTGCATCCACGCCCACGCCGTGGCCTTGGCGGTTGCCGCCGGTCTGATGACGATGGCCCTCATGCCGCTCACCGCTGGCATTCCGTGGGAGGCGTGCAACAGCACCATATCGGGGAACCACTACACGGCCAACA
The DNA here is from genome assembly GCA_022644695.1 of Cenchrus purpureus. Taxonomy (NCBI): domain Eukaryota; kingdom Viridiplantae; phylum Streptophyta; class Magnoliopsida; order Poales; family Poaceae; genus Cenchrus; species Cenchrus purpureus. The sequence continues at coordinate 90,090,530 of CP053454.1, forward strand.
GCACCTACGGCAGCAACCTCCGCCTCGCGGCCGCGGCGCTGCCAAGCAACGTCTCCAATTCCCCTACCCTCTTCGCCAAAGCTGCAATCGGGACGGCGCCCGACACCGTCTACGCCCTCGGGCAATGCAGCGGCGACCAGAGCGCCTCCGCCTGCCACGACTGCATCAGCGCAAGCTTCGACGCCGCGGGGAAGCTGTGCCCCTCCAACAAGGGCGCGGCGATCTTCTACGACACGTGCCTCCTCGGCTTCTCCGGTCGAGACTTCCTCAACTCCACCACCAACTCGGAGGATCAGGAGGTGCAACTCTACAACACTCAGAACATCATCTCTGACGGCGCCGACCGGTTCAACGCAACCGCCTACGAGCTCCTCAACCGCATGGCCGAGTTCATGTCCACCATGACGAGTCGGAGAAGAAGTACGTGACCGGAGCAATTGGCTTTGACGACGCGACCTACCCAAACATCTACGGCCAGGCGTCATGCACCGCTGACCTGACGCTGGGGCAGTGCCGTGGGTGCCTTGACGCAGCAATCGCCGAGATGCCACAAGTATTTATCCCAAATACCAAGGGTGCCAGGATCGCTGGGCTGCGGTGCATCGTACGGTATGAGGTGGCCCGTTTCTACAACGGTTCAGTCATGCTTCACCTGCGAGGCAACCAGGCTGCCTAGGCTGGTGCGTTTCTTGGGTTTTATTATTCTTTTGTCGGCTGAGAAAAATAAATATCTCTTATCACGTGCCATGTTTCTTTTTTCTTATCTTCTTATCAAAAAACGTTAGCTATCTCCACCTTAGAAAAATGATTGCCTTTCAACCATCTAGTTTTGTAAAAGAAACGATAAGTAGGTGTATGTTACTGTTAATAAATAATATATTAGAGCAACTCCAACAGACTAGCTATCTTGGCTTGACTAGCTAATAAAAAAAATCAATAAAAACATCATTCCAACAGACTAGCCAAACACCCTGCTAGCTATCCTAGCTAGCTAAACTTGTGTCTTCACTAGCCAAAGATGGCTAGCGCCCTCTGCTAACTATCCTTCGCGGCTCCACCGCCTCGCGCGCGGTCCCCTCCTACTCCCACCTCCCTCACGCGGCAGAGGACGAGCTCCTGGCGGCGGCTACCCGGGTCGCCGGCCGACATCACCGCTGGGGCCGCCGCGTTCCCCACCACCCGGCTGTCGTAGCGGAGGGGCTTGAGCAGCTAGGGAGACTCCGCGGAGGCGATGCCGCAGCAGCAGCGGGACAGGGAGAAGCATGGCGGTAGCTCGACGCACCCCCACGGCCACGACCACAGCAGCAAGGATGAGCCGCCGCGGGCCTTCCTCCCGCGGTTCGCGCCGGAGTTCGACAGGATCGATTGCTTCGAGACCATCGTGTCACACTAGCGAGGCGGCGTGGTTGACAGGAAGCTGATGCTCTGGTTGCTGCCAGTAATTGACGATTCTTTTCGCCATTCTATAGTCTGTGGTGATGGTGATTTACCGATAGATATCGGTGTGTGCGTTGAATTGCTAATATGTCTCAGCAATTGCTAATTGAGATTCACAGGTTGTACATGTACAGACAGACATGTATTACTCCCCGCCATCCCCCGCCGTGGAGTTGTCGCCGGAGGCGGAGGAGGCCTGCGGGCTGCGGCGGTGGGGAAGAAGGGGAAAGCAGAGGTAGGAGAAGAGATAAGGTATGACACGTGTAGGGGTGGAAACGGATCGAATACGTATGGAAACGGATTCGGATATCTCGGATAACCGTTTTCCTGTTTCCTTATAGTTTCCATCCCTAGGATGGAAACGGATCGAATACGCATGGAAATGAATTCGAATATCTCGGATAACCATTTTTCTATTTTCTTACCGTTTCCATCCCTAGACACGTGGGTCTAGTTGTGGGATGGCTAGTCATTTGAGCTAGTCTGTTGGAAGAAGAGGAAATATAGAGAAAGAATACTAGCTAAATGACTAGGTATATGTGAATTTAGCTAGTCTAATTTAGTGTGTCTCTTGGAGTTGCTCTTAGGGATCCATAATGCAATTAACGAGTCGCTAGTCCACACATCTACAATATTGATGCACATGATGCACCAAAGAATCCTGCATCGTCTCTCAAAGGCCGGTTGGAGACTACTCCTGTCCTCGTGTCGTCAGCCGACTGATGCATGTCGCCACCGCCGGCCGACTTCCCCTTCCTCTCTACTTTTCTCCTTCCCTCTCAGCCTCCTTTCCTTCTTCCTGCAGGTGCGCGGATGCGCTGCTCGGGTTTGCTGATAATATGTTACTATGCACAAAACATAATTTGTAATATGTTACTGCACGGATTCATGTAACTCTACTGATAATATGTTACTATGCACAAAACATAATTTGTAATCAGTTTGTATTTGCTTCTTTTTTTTTGGCAAAATGGATATATTGTTCCAGAGTCTAGGGGCTTGAGCAAACTTTGGGTCCTTGCCTTGGCTGTGCCGCTACTTGCATCACTTGTTTGCTTCATCATTTACATGAAATTCATCAGAAAGAACAAAAAAGGTAAGCCATATACTTATACACTTTCTGTCCTGGAGTATAATACAAGGCATTCAAGCACGTTCAAAATTTATCCACAAATACAAGGCGCCCTAAGTTTGAATGATTGCTCATTAAATTCTTCCCATAATTGACAGTAAGGGGCTGATTGGTGGATTATTACTAAAATTAAGTTCCTTGGTATCTCCAAAAATGCCATTAAAAGAGCATGCAGACACCACAAACCTCATGTATAATTCAGGGGTACATGCATGTGTCTTTTGCTATTCCTGCTAATATGTCCTAAAATCTCTAGGGTACAGTGCCTTGTATCTCAGAACAGAGGGAGATAGTCCCATTCTACTCACTTCCTCAAGACATTGCATATTACTATGATCTTATAGGATTGCACCAAACATTCATTTACTCGATTCAGGTTCACATGACAAGGCCAAACAGAATTTGAAGGAAGATGAAACCCTAGTTTGGGTACTGGAAGGAAGGAGTTCAGAATTCAAGGTTTATGACCTGGCCCATATACTACAGGCTACAGATCACTTCTCAGATGAAAATAAACTTGGGCAAGGCGGCTTTGGTCCAGTATATAAGGTAAGAGCGACTCCAAGAGTGTTCCCCAAAAAAATTCTTCCCAAAATAAAAATATATTGGGGGCTCTACTAAATTTTTTCCCAAAATCATACCCCATAGTACATCTCCAATAATAAATTCCTCAATAATTTAAAACAAGCCACATCAGCACACGTGCCATCCCTAATGCAATTTTTTATTTCATTTATATCCTTCTGACATGCATCCTAATGGGGAGATCGGCACAACAAGGTGCTCTCTCACGCGGGGAAGGATGTTGGGGTGCGAGTGGGGGACGAGAGCCACAAATATATGCACGGCGATGCAGGTGGGGTTCGCGATGCCGAAAGCTGTTGGAGTTCTTTTTCCCCATTTTATCCCTAAAACAAGTATTAGCAGTAAGATAGGGGTATTCTTGGAGTTGCTCTAAGTGATAGGGACGAAAAACATGCATGGCGGGGTACATAGAGATAAATATCAAAACATGAGGAGAAATAGTTGTACCCCTTTTCCAACGTTTGCAACATTAGAACTAATAACATTTGCCTGTTACTCCTGAGTTCCGGACATACCAATAACTGTGACGAAAGTAGCTGTGTTCTTTTGGTTTCAGTCATAGGCTTGACAATAGTCGAGTGTCTAAATAACAATTGCCGTGCAAATTGATCAGAATTGTTTTCGACTCCTCTTCTCCAGGGCCAGTTTTCTGATGGTTTGGAGATAGCAGTTAAGAGACTTGCTTCACATTCAGGTCAAGGTTTCACTGAGTTCAAGAATGAAATCCTACTCATAGCAAAGCTCCAGCATACAAATCTTGTTCGGCTCTTGGGATGCTGCTCTTAGGGAGATGAGAAAACGCTAGTGTATGAATATATGCCAAATAAAAGCTTGGACTTCTTCATTTTTGGTACACATCTCCTAATTAAAACATCATGACTCTGCAGTCTAAAGGTATTTTCTATGGTATAGACGTGTTAATAACTACCTTGCAGATGCAGCAAGGAGACCTTTACTAGATTGGACAAGACGTCATACAATTATTGAAGGGATAGCTCAAGGACTACTGTATTTGCATAAACACTCTCGGTTACGAGTCATTCATAGAGATCTTAAAGCTAGCAACATTCTCTTGGATCGTGCAATGGCCCCTAAAATTTCAGATTTTGGGCTCGCTAAGATATTTAGCACAAATGATACTGAAAGAAACACAAAAAAGGTCGTCGGGACATAGTAAGTTTTTTTAAATAAATAGTTTCCCAATTATAGTACAAATCTACTATGTACAACACATGAGTTGGACATTTGTTATTTGATTGCTTTCAGTGGTTATATGGCTCCTGAGTATGCTTCCGAGGGTCTCTTCTCAATCAAATCTGATGTGTTCAGCTTTGGAGTGGTAATTCTTGAGATCATCACTGGCAGAAGAAATTCGAGTTTTCACGGATATGGAAACTTCATAAACCTTATAGGACATGTGAGTATTTCATTATTGAGATTCTACTTGTAAATGTTTGTGCCTCTAAGCCCTCAGGAAAACTGTAAATAACAAATTTCCAGACACATCGATGCTTGGTTTTTAAATAAGTAATTTACTCCAAAGCCAACAATATTTTCTTTGGATTGTTTTCTATCAACTTTGTAGGAATGCATAGAAAGTACTAGGAAAAAAATTCCTGCAGTAACCTTCTTATACTACATGAAAATATTCTTTGCAGGCATGGCAGTTGTGGAAAGATGGACTATGGCTTCAACTTGTGGACACATCAATAGTTACTGAGGTTCATAAACTAGAGATGATGAGATGTACTAACATTGCATTGTTGTGTGTACAAGAGAATGCGGCTGATCGACCCACCATGTCACACGTGGTTACCATGCTAAGCAGTGAGAGTATGACACTACCTGAGCCCAATCACCCTGCATATTTCCACATAAGGTTGACAACCGAAGAGGTGTCCACAGATGTTGAGCCATGTAGTCTTAACCATGTGACGATATCTGGCCTAGATGGAAGATAATTTTCATTTTGTATCAATGATCAAGTAAACTATTTGTACTGTTCTCAAGCACCTCATCGTTCTTTACTCTACTAGTTTCAAGAATAAAGATGAAAAGTTCCACTCGGCAATTTTGCAACAGAAGATATGGTGCAAATGGAGCTCAATATTGGATTTCTCGCCTTCAGGAGATTCTTGATGTGTATAGCAAGGGATCCGGTCAATTAGTTAACTAGGATAAATCTGCAGTTTTCTTCAGCACAAACTGAGATGATGACATGAGGGCAGCAATACGGCAAGGACTTTATTTTGAACACGAAGCTTTGGCCGAGAGGTATTTAGGTCTGCCTAGAGCTGTGGGGAGATCTACAACTGAAGCTTTTGAGTTTCTGCCTGCGACAATTAGAGGCTTAATTGGGACGAGTGGTAGGGAAGCAAGCTGTGCTGGTCCTGAAGTGCTTCAAAAATCAGTCACGCAGGCAGTCTCTACATACTCTATGAGTTGTTTCTTATTGTTAGTGGAGACTTGTAAAAAGATGAGATCAGCCATCACCAACTACTGGTGGGGCAGTTCAGCAGACATCTCGATGGCCCACTATTCCAGTGAGTCTGTCTGTCCGTCCTTGCCCCGCTCCCTACACGACAGGCCGGCCGGGAAACCGACGCAGCAAGGCTGCGCTCACCGCCCGTGCCGCATTGAATCACGCACGAGCGGCGAGCAAGCGCGCAACCAGCCATGGACGGCACAGTGCCGGGACCAAGCAAGGCCCATCCATCCCACTCTTGTTTTCAGAGGCGCTGCCACTGCCGCTGCCGCTGCACCAGCAACGGCGAAACAACAGCTCGGCGGCCGACGGCAGCCCGCCGGCAGTGGCCCCAGCCTCCCTGCCCGTCGCTCACAGCCGGCCCGCCTGCTCACATGGCTGTGTCCGTCCCCCGACGCCATCCTTCGCTTGTCCCCCCGCGCGCCTGCCACACCTTGGCTACTGGGGGCACGCCGGCCATTCCACGTCGCCGTCCATCCTCCTCCGGCGTGGTGGGTGCGTTGCGCTGTCACCATGTCGACATATGGGAGCTTGCCTGCCCGATGCCCAGAGCCACACTGCAAGCATTTTCGCACCCCCCCATGCGCAAAGTCCCAATCGAGTAGCGTCGATGGCGCTGAGGTGCGACGGGGCCAGCACCGGAAGGGGTGATGATGCCAGCGGAGGCGGAGGAGTTGCGGTCGCCAGTGGAGAGGGAGAGTCGGCCCAGCGGCCGTCGGTAGGAGGAATAGAGCCGTGGCCGACAGCGAGGCAGAGCTCCAGGGAAGCTGCGAGCAGGACAGCCACGAACCCTGAGGCGTCGGAGAGGAGGTTCTGTGGCCGCTGACGGGAGGGAGGGTGTCATGGCCACCGTCACTGAAGGGGGCGTGTGGCCGCCGTCGCGGAGGGGGGCGTCACGGCCCTCGTCAAGGAGGAGGCCATGGGTAGCTTCCTGCTGCTGGTTGTATTCTTATCCTCGCTAACGGGCAGAGCCACACGCACAAGATGACGAGGAGCAATCGTCAGGTACTCAGGTGGCGCGGTGCTTGCAGCTGACCTAGCAAGCGGCCGCTGTTGGAGGTACGACGCCATGGTCGGGCGAGCTGGTGCTGACCTGGTGTGTCCAGGCAAGGATGTCGACTATGCCGTGGAGGGGATATCAACGAGTGCCAGGCGAGGACGATGTGGCAGGGGCAGACCTAGGATTTTGACAGTCGGTATTCCAAAATTGAAATGGATGAGGTGGTTGTAACTCAGCGAATTGAACTAACTGCAATTTTGGTTTCTTCTTTGTAGCAGTTCTTTGCAAGAATGAAACACCTCAAATCAAGAGTTGCACTGCTAACCCTTCTTCCCTTTCGTGCTTTAGACATAGAAATTAAATCACTCAAATGAAGAAGGTGGTTAAGGAGAGGAAGCCAAAGCAAGAAGCACTTACCGCCGTTCGTGAGTGGACATGTGGTGGGGAATTAAGTTCTTGTAGCTCTAGTGATGAATTAAGAAAGAACTTCACCACCCGCTTCATGCAACGTCCCTCATCATCATCACACATGTGCCTTATGACCCAAGGTATGGAAAGCAATGTAAGTGATGATGAATCCGACACCACCTCCCTTGATGATCTTGTTGAGATAGTTCATGAGCAAAAAGGAATGCTTAAGAAACAAGCTAATGAAATTAAAGAACTCAATGCTCTTAATGATCTTAGTGCAACCCTTACTACAAACTATGAATATTTGTTGTGCAAATTCAATTTGCTTTGCAAGGAGTGTGATGATCTAAAATCTAAGCTTGAGAGCATTGAGACTAAAACAAGTGAGTCCTTTGTGCTTGATGAATCATCTATCCCTTGTGCAATTCCTATCTCCAAGGTAGATGCTTCAACTTCTTGCATTGATTTAATTGATGAGTCTTACTCACCGCCTTGCAATGAGAATGTTGTTGTAAAAACATATGATTATCTCATAGGCAAAAAGAATGATGAGCTCAAGCAAGAAGTGAAATGACTTGGAGAGAAGTTGACTAGTTTGATGGGCAAGGGCAAGAACAATAAGGAACAAGTGGACGTCTCTCAAGACATGAAAAACAATGTCCAACCTTCTCAAGATAACTACGATCACATGGTGAAGAAGCTTGAGAAGGGATCAACCGTGTCTTGCTACAAGTGTCATGGAGAAGGGCACAAGTTCTACAAATGCCCTCAATTCATCAAGAAAATGAATAAGGGTGAGAAGAAGATGAACCCCACATTCAAGAGCTCCCTCATCTACACCAAGCCGAACCACAAGAACAAGAGCAATACCTATGTCATCAAGAAGAAGGCTAATGGCAAGGTGGTTCCACACAAGGTTGGGAAGATGAAGATGGAGCGGGGTTGGAACCAACCCATTTAGGTGCCCAAGGAAGTCATCACCAACATAAAGGGGCCTCAAATGGTTTGGGTTTCAAAGGCCACGTGAAGGCCTTGAAGCTCGGGGACTTGGGAGGCTTGGCACAAAGGAGATAAGAAGATTCAAGCCTAGAAGACAAGCTTGCAAGTTGAACATGTGTTGCCCAAGTTCCCCGGTTGAGGTAATAGAAACTAGAACCCACCTCATGTGTCTTTGTAGCTCCATTGCCTTGTCTAGGTTTGCATTTGTTACAATGCCTAGTTGTTTACATATGGTAGGTTGCTTGTGTCATGTGCTAACCCATGAGCAACCTACATGGTTTGATTAGTGTGTAGGAAAGCTACACTTGCTCTTTCATGATGCATGTTCTTCATATATATCTCTTTGCATCATGAGCAAGCTATAGGGTTAGCTTCCCTTTTATTGTCATGAACAATGTGCTTACATTTGGCTGGTGATTCAAACACTAAATGCACATATTTAGGGGGAGCTCATCCTATGGTTTGGTTATGGGACTAACATTGTTTCAAGCTTATTTTATGTAGTCCCTTGGTGACGCGTTCCGGCGCGGTGCTTCTGTAACATCCCAGAAATTTTGAATGTTTTGCCAAGTGTGAATTTTCACAAAAATTTAAAACTTTTTGTTTGAACTTGTGTGCTACCAAATTTAATCCCCATTTGCTAGCTTCTCATCTTAAATCCATATAATGTAAAACCATATAAAAATTATTTTAAAATTATAGTATAAATGTGATTTGGATTTTATGGATTTTATTTGGATTTTATTGAGTGTGTTTGAATTTGAAAGTATTCAAATTCAACTATGGTTTAAAACCCTAAATTCAAAACTAATTTCGAAACTCTTTTACTAACCCTTGGGCCTGCTAACTCTCGGAGAAGTCCAGCTAACCACCTTCAACTCCTAGCTCTTGCACACCTAAACACCCCGGCCTTTCCTTCATGATCAAAGCAGGCTCGGCCCACCAGCCCAGCTCGCCCTTTTCTTTCCCACCGAGGCCATGTGCTTCTTCCTCGCCGAGCTGCGCCGCTCCGCCGCACCACGCCGCACGCGCGTGCGCCTGGCCGCACCGCACCGTCCTGGCACGCTGGCGCGCACACCAAGGGGGTGGCCCGCACGCCGAGGTGGCCACGCATTTTCCCTCATCCACGAAACCACGGATTTGCCCCTGGCAATTCCCGCACGCCAAGCTCTCCCGCGTCTCCCACGCCACGCCTTCGCCGCCAAGAAAAGGGAGGGGGACAACCCTGGCCCGCGCTGCGCCCGGTCCCCTTGACCTTGCGCACGCATAAAACTCCCGAGGCCGAGCCCCTCTTGGCCCCGTCGCCACTTGGGGAATTTTTCCCCATCCCCTGTTCCGCCGACGAGTGAAGGAGGAGAGGAAAAGGAGGAGAAGGAGGGGGAGAAGCAGAAGGAGGGCGCGCCTCACCACCGCACGGAGAAGACGAAGCCGAGGAGCTAGAAGTTGAAGCCGTTCGTGACCCGGAGGAAGGCCGTCCACGAGCGGGGAGAAGCCGGAGCAGAGGAACCCGCCGCGCCGCCGCCACACCTCGCCGTCGCCGTCAACATCTTCCCCGCCGCGGCCGTCTCTGCAACGCCTACACCTCCGCCTCTCGGTGAGCCCACGATCTGCCCTTCTCCTACCTTGCACCATGGGAGCGCGCCCCTGCGCCGCGCCGCCGTCGGCCGTGCCGGGATTACATCGCGTTACGCGTCGCCGCGTACCCAACGCCACGCCGGTCGTCGCCGTCCTTTTTCCGCTGTGCTGTCGCGCATCCATGTCCGGCCTTCGTGCCGTGTTTCTTCCTACAGGTGCCTGGCGCCGCATCACCGTGTCGAACGCCGCGGCTCCGGATCGACGGATGCCCGCGCGCCGACCGAGCGTGTCGCGCCAGGGGTTAGCCCTGCGCGCACACGTGATTGCCAGGCAAAGCGTTCCCAAGCGCTACGCCGCAGTAGACGCCTTGCTGCTCTTGTGCCGGTCGCGCATGCATCGCCGAGCGCCACGCCACCGCATGCCGCACCAAGACCTCGCCACGCCGCCACGCTACCGAGCCGCCCTAGGGGTCCCCACCGAGAACCCGGTCGCAGGAAGCTGTGGAGCTAGCCGCTTCACCTGTTTGCTCGAAACCGCCGGTCTTTGCCTCATGCATTCGCCGCTCATCACCGCCGCACGCCTCGCCGTGTCGAGTCCTCCTTCGCGTCGCGCCGCGCGTCTCCTTCACGAACTCAGTCCAAAGGCCGACCTAACCTCACCACGAGATCCTAGAGCACCTACACATGTGCTTGCACGAGCCCCAGAAACACCACCGCCATCAATCGTCGTCCGTCACCGCCGCGTGCGCGCGCTGGCCCGACGCGAACGTCTTGCGGTGGCGGTGCACCGCTGCTTCCCAGCTGAACTCAGGGTGCAGCGGTGGACTTCCTTTCGGTGTACGCAAGGGAGGCCGCCTGGGCTGTAACCCAATACGGCCCACACATCGGCCCTTTTTCTTTTTATCGGTTGCACTCAGATTTTAATCCAGGGTTATCAAACAGACTTAACCCTCTTGGCCCAACGGGCTGAGTCCATTGGGCTGAATCTGGCCCACTAACACTTTCGGCCCTCTAAGGCCCACTAACCCGTGACGATGACGTCACGATGATATCATGCTGACGTCATCGCCTATTTTCAAAATTAAAAATCCTTTTCTGTTTTGTAAATGATTTTGGAAATTAATTTATAAAACCATTAATCTTTGAAAATTCATAACTAATTATCTGGAGCTCCGAAAATTATGAAACCACTTGCGTTGGTTTCATAATTTCGAGACGCTCGCTGCTACCCTATCCTTATCCTCTCTTGCCCGTGAACCAAACCCTGTTTTGCCCTGCGTACTTGGAGTAGGATTCGTGGCCGCTATCGCCACTAGCTATTGTGGGTCCGGGACGCCGAGCCCGCACTAGCCAGCGACGTGTTGCAGACACGAATTACATCCCCGAGTCATGTTCTCATAACTTTCCTTGGCTTTCCACTGACAAGAACCCGCTCTCGCTCTGCTTTGCTTCGAGCCGCGTAGCACGCGTCGTACCTAGTGTTAGTACCCAGAAGGCTGTGCGTGATGGACGGCCGTGCCTTGAGCAGAGGCCTCTGCTTCAAGCACGGCAACCCCGCGTTGCAACCTGGCTACTACACCAGAGTTATCGTCGCATCGCTAGCACTTGCTCCACCACGCTCTCGAGCACGCCTTACAGCATCACCACCCTTTTAATGACCACAAGTCGATCCTTTCCTTCCCTTTGTGCTGCTGCCGCACACCTTGGCCTGATAGAGTCTTGCCTAGCTCGTTTCGCCTTACTTCTCTCTCATTATCCTCCGAGCTTCTGCTTTGTCACACTTATCTGTTGCACTAATGCCTTGCCAGCGCGATCACCAAACCTTTAGCCCTTGATCGGCAACCCAACCTTGAACTAACCCTTCTCTCTATTTTGTTTTCTAAGTATATACAAAGCTAGCTGCTTAAAACTATTTTATTATAAAAATTAATTACTTTAATTTTCTTAAAATTAAACTAGTGCTGCTTGTAGCTAGTTCGGATTTATTTGGTTCTTCTAATTGATGTTATTTGGAGTTAATGCTTAGATGATTGTCGTTATTTATTTCCGCGTCGCATCTCGTGTAGGCTTGTAATCATGTTTGAGCTGCGACGACGACTCGAGCTGTGATGTTTGGGAAGAACTTCGACCCGAAGGAAGGGCCCAACCTCTACTACTCTACGACGATTACCGCGCAGGTGTCATGTCACTCCCGACCATGTAGATGCCATGCATGCTATTTAGTTGCTAGTACTTTATTTATGATGCTTTGGATGATTGAAATGCATAGCCGCGGGAGTGTGTATCCTTGACGTGTTACCGCGGGAGCGAGCCGCTTTGGTTACTTGTGAACGTCTGTCTAGGGGAGATGCGACCTGGCCTCTCGCCCTAGCGGCGTGTCGGACGGATGGAGTTGGTGACTGCTTGCTCCTGCAATTAAGGACCGATCGTCTGTGTGACCTTGATCTTTGGGCTATTTTCGTACAAACCGTTCGCTCACGTATGGGCGGGGAAGGTCCGAGAACTAGTTGGTGGTTGGCACTCAGCTTGTAGGCGGACCGGTGTGGTTGTGTGAGGGGGACGGGTTATACCCCCTGAGTAGACGTCGCCCCGGCTCCTCCGGGATGGTCTCACAGCTCGAGGCCCCACTTGGCAAGTTTCGCGCCCGCCTGATTCGAGACGAGTCAGGCTTGGAGAGGCAGGAGAGTGCCACCCACTGCTAGGCCTTCGGCCGTTAGGTAGGGATGTGGATCGGAGGCATCCGTTCGCCTATCCCAGGGGTCCGGTTGTACAACCTCGCAGAGTGTTAAACCTATAGCTATAGTCCGTGTCCACTGGTATGGACAGCCCTTGCGATCTCTCACCTGGCTAGTATTTTCTTGTGCTGCTTCTCTCCCCCGAATGTGTGAGCCCGGCTTCGTGCCATTGAGATGTGGGGATAGGAGTTGGTGACCCCACATCGCAGATGAGAGTGGGATGCTGTGACTCGGTTGAGGTCCAGTGTTTTGGTGTACTTTCCTTGGTTGGGGTGTTGACCCCAGAGGCGTTGGCCTCGGAGGTGTGGATCTCCTCAGAGATGGTGACCTCTCTGCATTACCGCTTACCTTGATGTTGCTACCGCTGCTTGCATAAACTTACTACAGCCAGATATAGGTTTATCCATGCATATTAGAATTCATCCACCGCTTTTGCTCTTTGTTGGGAAGCTGACATGACCTACCCTCTTATCGGGTAGATGGTAATGCTTTCAGACTTGGAGATCGACTACGACCTCGACAATGAAGGATGGGAAGACTAGAGCTGGTCCTACACTCAAGTTTGCCTGTGGAGCTGGATACGCTTCACTTCGATAGATCCGCTACGTAGATGATTTACCTTTCTTGTTTAGTCCAATTGGACTTGTACCCGGCTTATGCCGAAATGTTGAACTCTGATGTGTTAATAAAATTATGTAACATTCCCTCTATTCCTGTGTTGTATGGATTTGTACCACTTGAGACAGGGATTGCACGTGATAGCCACTTCCTGGGACTATCACAGAGGTGCAGAGGATCGGGTTTCCAGTTTTGGAAATCTGGTTCGTTTCAGGTGGTATCAGAGCCGTACTTGACCGTAGGACGAGCCCTAGCAATGGCCGATAGTTTAGGACAGCCTAAACATCCTTGTTTGAGTATATACTCCTTGAATTCTATATAAACCCCTTGAATTCTACTATTACATCCTTGACTTCTAACTAACTAACTTACTAACAACGTTTCTTCGTGTTTGCTGACCTTTGGAGAACAACGAATGTTGCTTGATCAAGACCAAGACATACTATGGAAGGATGCCCTTACAAGGCGAGGCAACTCGTAAAAGGCGTTGATGGAGATTGGGTGCAGGAAAAGATGAAGATGACTCTCTGAGGACTTAAGCGAACTATCCTCCGTTGAACCCTCGACTTTACACCATCACGCTGTTGCCCTACATTAGAATTCAGACTACCGAAGATGGAATGGACTGCCCCCCTTGATGCCGCATGAAGTCTGCATACCAGAGAAGCAAAAGGAACAATATGCACCCTTTCATCCCCTATCTCCGCTCAGGATGAAGTTGGGATTACGCCACTTTGAAGATAACGAGGGGTTAAGATTCTGATTTCAAGTGCGCCAACATAAGGAATTGGATATCTACTACATGGATGTGGCACACGTAAGCTTGGTGGCAGGATTCGGAACCTCCTGAGATGTCTGTAGCTCAGCAATTGGATAAAGACCCATCATTTGGAAGCTACACGAATGGCGAGTCACAAAGGATTAAAGATACTATAACGAGCTACTGACTACATGAGGCAACTGATGGATTGAACAGTTAAGTTTAGATTACCCTACAAGCAAGCATCACGTACATGGAATAAAGAGTGACTACTTCACCATAGGAAACTCCCCGATCATGAGGGGTGAAACTTGGATACTTGGACTTGAATCTCCCGAACCGACCAAAGGTGACGCTGGATCAAAATGAACAGACGAGAAACACAGGGCACGGATAAAACGATAAACATAGAGCACCCCCTTTGGAAAGACAAAGTCACGAGAACCAGGGACGAAGAAGAGTAGTCCAACTAAAATAGAGTGTCTGAATTGGAAGGACTGGACAAGAAGCAATGGACTATGAACGAGGAGATTTTAGCTTCCTACCACAGGACCCCCCTGCACCTCCCAGGCTACATATGGAACCCGACAGTCGAAAGGATTATTTCAGTAATTGGACCCTAACCCGGCGGATCATGAACGAAGCAATAGCTACAGGATACAACCTCAGTACTATACGAGTCAAATGGATAACAATAAGACTTGAGACTCGAATGGGACTATGGAATATAATTTACCGGTTATCAATCAAACCAGCACGAAGAAGAATTTCATCAGCTTGCTTCAGGAAGTTCAACACCGAGACCTCAGATGGAACGTATCCTTCCAAGTGGTGTAACACTAGCATTAGAGAAATCCTTCAAGTGTCCACGATACACTAGTAAGCTTTTCCCTGGTGTAATCTCGGAGGTATTAGGAGTCAGCCTCGAGATACACGTTTGTTTGGTGCATTGCTTGAGTGATTGGATCTTTACGGTCTTATGGTTGTTATGCCTCTTCTTGCTTGTGTGAAATTGTATTGTGTGCTCATGCTTGCTAGATCCTGTAGATGACTCTTTTAGAGGCCTTAGCTTACCCATCCTACAAGATCAAGAGCTTGAAGAATGAAGATCGACGAGTCGAGCATACTGCAAGACCAATCTCCAGAAGAAAAGGAAAATTTCTTGTAAACCTCGACTAATCAGACCAAGACTTCGGATGAGTCACCCGATGATCATTGGAATCTAGCCCGCAACCCAGAAAGGAGTACCCGAGAATTTGAAACCTCGAGAGCTCAGAAGTGTGTGTATCTCTATGGAAGCGTATATTGGTTAAGAGCAGTTGAGTACCCTAAGATGACAGCGACACATTTTGGATAAAGTTCAGTCGGTACTCAATCATCAGATAAAGAGGAAGTACTCCATATGGAACAACAATCAATACGAGAATTCTTAATTCGAGTACTCTAGCCTCCATAGGATACCTTATGAATGTCTACCTTTAAATTGGTCAAAGGAAAGGTGGTGGATACCAATGAGGGCTATTTTACCACCACAGATTGAACCATGCCATCGTTATGGATGTGCACCCATGCCTGGCATTCGGAAGTAATGAATCCAGGGACACCGATACCGGTCTACGACATCACCATGACGTGGAAGTGAAGAGATTACAACTAAGTGGACAATACCCCGACCTGAAGGTATTGTTGAGGTTTGAATTTGGTTCGGATGACTAAACTCAAAGGATACAAGGTTTGCATTACACGAGTAATCATCCTAGAGTCATGTTATGGAATTAATCACACTTACACCCCTAAGTAGTTCTTTTGGAACTATTGTGTAAGCAGTGTAACGGCTACGCACCACAAGGTGTGCTTTTGGAATATGATACGTTAAGGACATCTAAAGGGAAATACGAGGCCGACAATTGGAATAAGACATGAAATTCAGTTCATCCCACGTTTGGAATAAGCGATTAATAAAGAAGCTCTACTGGACACCGCATTTTGAACTGGTGGGAAGAGGAACTACATCAGCAACTACTAGACACATGTTACCTGTTCAACCTCGCAGTTGGAACCTACCTATTGGAAAATAAGTCAGAAGAGTTTGCTAAGCATACAAGAGTAAGGTAGATGTGACTTCCACGTGAAGATCCATCCCAAGAAATTGGAAACAGATTGACTAGTGTGAGATTTCGGATGAGAAGAGTCACTCACACAGTCAAGGGTGCTGCAGATGACCCCTCATAACATGGACTACCAGGAATGGGAAGTAACCATTCATAGTGCGTACGACCATGAGCTAATTGGATACGTCGGATGTTGCTAGCCCTCTGGCAAGAATCGTTGGAGACGAGTTAAACCAACAGATGGATTACTATAAGAATGACACCCAAAGAGTGGTAGAGATTACTGGACACTCAGAGAAGTTCCGGAAGATGAGAAATCACCCTGGAATATGAGGAACATTGATTAACTGCACGAGACCCTATGATGGAATACAAGTGTTACACTAGGGTGAACCATTTGGAAGTGCTTATACAAGAAGCTGAGATATCTCCTAAGTCACGAGATGGCTGAGTAAGCAAAAGGAAGTTATGATCACCAAGAGCCGCTAGTTACTGAGAGTGCATGCCATAAGAGGTGCGACTGCACTATTGTTTTGGAAAAACTGGTAAATCTAATTATGGATCAAGAGATAATATTTTATATCTTCAACCTATCCCAAATGGATATGGCTTCAAGAAGATTTCTTGGATAAACTAGGGAAAACTAGAGAATATATGAAAACATGGATGAAGAAAAGGTATTAATGAGACTCAACATCATTGATAAGCAATCAAATTTGGACAAAGATCATAATATATTTATGGGTACACTAAGAATATGAGCGTTGGTATTAGGCAACAATTTGGATAAGAGCTTGCTTAATGCATACCGACTATTTACCTACTGCAAGTTAGGCTCAGAGCTATCGCCGGTGTGGCAGACCTCCGCTAGGCAAAAAGTATACAACTCCCTCATATGGGAAGAAGTGGGAGATTCGTGCCTAATTGGATTAAAAGATACATAATGGACGCCCAGAGAATGAGGCTGAGTTCATACGGGATAATTTTTGGAATAAACTTAATGGTTAAGAAGGATGTAACCTCAAGGGAGAGGATTGGAAAAAGATGAGACTAACACGCTTCAAACTGCTCTAAGTTCATCGAGCTTGTGAAACACGGCTAGAAGAGATAGATTAAAGTAAAGGAAGCTCTGGCCTACGACTGGAACTTCTCGTGGACATGGACAAGAGTAGAGATCTTGAAGAGATGTGGACTAATCATAACAACTTGCTAAAGGATGATAACGAGAGAGGACATCAACAACTTGAAGACAAACCGAAGTGAAGACCCTCACCACCCCCGGTATGAGCTTAATCTCAGGGATGAGATTCTTGTGAGGGGGGAGGAATGTAACATCCCAGAAATTTTGAATGTTTTGCCAAGTGTGAATTTTCACAAAAATTTAAAACTTTTTGTTTGAACTTGTGTGCTACCAAATTTAATCCCCATTTGCTAGCTTCTCATCTTAAATCCATATAATGTAAAACCATATAAAAATTATTTTAAAATTATAGTATAAATGTGATTTGGATTTTATGGATTTTATTTGGATTTTATTGAGTGTGTTTGAATTTGAAAGTATTCAAATTCAACTATGGTTTAAAACCCTAAATTCAAAACTAATTTCGAAACTCTTTTACTAACCCTTGGGCTGCTAACTCTGAGAAGTCCAGCTAACCACCTTCAACTCCTAGCTCTTGCACACCTAAACACCCCGCCTTTCCTTCATGATAAAAGCCTGATCTCGACCCACCACTCGCCTTTCTTTCCCACCGAGGCCATGTGCTTCTTCCTCGCCGAGCTGCGCCGCTCCGACGCACCACGCCGCGCACTGCCGCACCCGCCGCACGCCGTGGCCCACGCGCAAGGGGTGGCCCGTTTCCTCATCCACGAAACCACGGATTTGCCCCTGGCAATTCCCGCACGCCAAGCTCTCCCGCGTCTCCCACGCCACGCCTTCGCCGCCAAGAAAAGGGAGGGGACAACTCACACGCCTGCGCCCGGTCCCCTTGACCTTGCGCACGCATAAAACTCCCGAGGCCGAGCCCCTCTTGGCCCCGTCGCCACTTGGGGAATTTTTCCCCCATCCCCTGTTCCGCCGACGAGTGAAGGAGGAGAGGAAAAGGAGGAGAAGGAGGAGAGAAGCAGAAGGAGGGCGCGCCTCACCACCGCACGGAGAAGACGAAGCCGAGGAGCTAGAAGTTGAAGCCGTTCGTGACCCGGAGGAAGGCCGTCCACGAGCGGGGAGAAGCCGGCAGAGGAACCCGCCGCCGCGCCACACCTCGCCGCCGTCAACATCTTCCCCGCGCCGCCATCTCGCAACGCCACACCGCCTCGGTGAGCCCCGATCTGCCCTTCTCCTACCTTGCACCATGGGAGCGCGCTGCGTCGCCGCCGCCGCGCGAGTTACGTATGCACGCGTTCATCGCCGTGCGTACTCCCCAACGCCCGGTCGTCGCCGTCCTTTTTCTCGCCAGCCGTCGCGCATCCATGTCCGCCTTCGTGCCGTGTTTCTTCCCCGCAGTGCCGTCGTTGCGCCCGCATCGCCGTGTCGAACGCCGCGGCTCCGGATCGACGGATGCGCGCGCGTCGACCGGGCGTGTCGCGCCAGGGGTTAGCCCTGCGCACGTGATTGCCGTGCAGCGCCCCAGCGCTACACCGCAGAGACGCCTTGCTGCTCTTGTGCCGTCGTGCATGCATCGCCAGCGCCGCCGCCACGCCGCACGCCGCGCCGCCGCGCCGCCCACGCCGAGCCGGCCCTAGGGGTCCCACCGAGAACCTGGTCGCGCTGTGAAGCTGTGGAGCTAGCCGCTTCACCTGTTTGCTCGGAAACCTGCCGGTGCTGCCTCCGCAGTTCGCCGCGCGTCGCATCGCCGCCGCACGCCTCGCCGTGTCGAGTCCTCCTTCGCGTCGCCGCGCTGCCTTCGAACTCGGTCAAAGGCCAACCTAACCTCAACACGAGATCCTAGAGCACCTACACATGTGCTTGCACGAGCCCCAGAAACACCACCGCCATCAATCGTCATCCGCCGTCACCGCTGGGTGCGCGCCGGGGCGCGCCGACGCGAACGGGTGGCGAGTGGTGCACCACGCTTCGGTGAACTCGGTGCAGCGGTGGACTTCCTTTTGGTGTATGAGGGAGGCCACCGGCTCTAACCCAATACGGCCCACACATCGGCTATTTTTCTTTTTATCGGTTGCACTCAGATTTTAATCCAGGGTTATCAAACAGACTTAACCCTCTTGGCCCAAGGCCGAGTCCATTAATGAATCGGCCCACTAACACTTTCGCCCACTAAGGCCCACTAACCCGTGACGATGACGTCACGATGACGTCATGCTGACGTCATCACCTATTTTCAAAATTAAAAATCCTTTTCTGTTTTATAAATGATTTTGGAAATTAATTTATAAAACCATTAATCTTTGAAAATTCATAACTAATTATCTGGAGCTCTGAAAATTATGAAACCACTTGCGTTGGTTTCATAATTTCGAGATGCTCGCTGCTACTCTATCCTTATCCTCTCTTGCCCGTGAACCAAACCCTATTTTGCCCCGCGTACTTGGAGTAGGATTTGTGGCCGCAACTAGCCACTGACGTGTTGCAGACACGAATTACATCCCCGAGTCATGTTCTCATAACTTTCCTTGCTTGCACTACTTCCACCACTTTATACAGCAAACCCGGTCTCGCTCTGCTTTGCTTCGAGCCGCGTAGCACGCGTCGTACCAAGTGTTAGTACCCAGAAGGATGCGCGTGATGGACGGCCGTGCCTTGAGCAGAGGCCTCTTCTTCAAGCACGGCAACCCCGCGTTGCAACCTGGCTACTACACCAGGGTTATCATCGCATCGCTAGCACTTGCTCCACCGCGCTCTCGAGCACGCCTTACCGCATCACCACCCTTTTAACGACCACAAGTCGATCCTTTCCTTCCCTTTGTGCTGCTGCCGCACACCTTGGCCTGATAGAGTCTTGCCTAGCTCGTTTCGCCTTACTTCTCTCTCATTATCCTCTGAGCTTCCGCTTTGTCGCACTTATCTGTTGCGCTAATGCCTTGCCAGCGCGATCACCAAACCTTTAGCCCTTGATCGGCAACCCAACCTTGAACTATCCCTTCTCTCTATTTTGTTTTCTAAGTATATACAAAGCTAGTAGCTTAAAACTATTTTATTATAAAAACTAATTACTTTAATTTTCTTAAAATTAAACTAGTGTTGCTTGTAGCTAGTTCGGATTTATTTGGTTCTTCTAATTGATGTTATTTGGAGTTAATGCTTAGATGATTGTCGTTATTTATTTCCACGTCGCATCTCGTGTAGGCTTGTAATCATGTTTGAAGACCCGAGCTGCGACGATGACTCGAGTATGACGTTTGGGAAGACCTTGACCGAAGGAAGGGCCCAACCTCTACTACTCTCGACGACTACGCAGTGTCATGTCACTCCACCATGTAGATCCCATGCATGCTATTTAGTTGCTAGTACTTTATTTATGATGCTTTGGATGATTGAAATGCATAGACAATCTTTTAGCCATGCCTTGGATTTGATATACCCTCCTTGAACTACCTACCTTTGGGACTAGCTACAGACCCCTAGCTAGTCCCTGATATTTACTATCCATACGTTTTACCTGTTTCGAGTTATGGATGGATCTCTGGTTCGGACTGAGATTGGGATATCTCTGTATTCTAGCGTGTGTTTTGGGTGAGTGTGTATCCTTGACGTGTTACCGCGGGACCGAGCCGCTTTGGTTACTTGTGACGCCTGCCTAGGGGAGATGCGACCTAGCCTCTCACCCTAGCGGCGTGTCGGACGGATGGAGTTGGTGTGCTTGCTCCCGCAATTAAGGACCGATCGTGCATGTGACCTTGATCTTTGGGCTATTTTCGTACAAACCGTTCGCTCACGTATGGGTGGGGTTCGGTCCGAGAACTAGTTGGTGGTTGGCACTCAGCTTGTAGGCGGACCGGTGTGGTCGTGTGAGGGGGACGGGTTATACCCCGAGTGGGACGTCGCCCGGCTCCTCCGGGATGGTCTCACAGCCCGAGGCCCCGGCAAGTTTCGCGCCAGTAGACGAGTCAGCTTGAGAGGCGAGAGTGCCACCCATCGCTAGGTCTCCGGCCGTTAGGTAGGGATGTGGATCGGAGGCATCCGTTTACGCCCTATCCGTGGTCCAGTTGTACAACCTCTGAGTGTTAAACCTATAGCTATAGTCCGTGTCCACCGGGTATGGACAGCCCTTGCGATCTCTCACCTGGCTAGTATTGTCTTGTCGCTTCTCTCCCCCGAGTGTGTGAGCCCGGCTTCGTGCCATTGAGATGTGGGGATAGGAGTTGGTGACCCCACATCGCAGATGAGAGTGGGATCTTTGTGACTCGGTTGAGGTCCAAGATGTTTTGGTGTACTTTCCTTGGTTGGGGTGTTGACCCGGGCGTTGGCCTCGGAGGTGTGGATCTCCTCGGAGATGGTGACCTCTCTACATTACCACTTACCTTGATGTTGCTACCGCTGCTTGCATAAACTTACTACAGCCAGATATAGGTTTATCCATGCATATTAGAATTCATTCGCCGCTTTTGCTCTTTGTTGGGAAGCTGACATGACCTACCCGCTTATCGGGTAGATGGCAATGCTTTCAGACTTGGAGATCGACTACGACCTCGACGATGAAGGATGGGAATACTAGAGCTGGTCCTACACTCAAGTTTGCCTGTGAGTGGAGACGCCGCTTCGATAGATCCGTGCGTAGATGATTTACCTTTCTTGTTTAGTCCAGTTGGAGTTGTACCCGGCTTATGCCGAAATGTTGAACTCTGATGTGTTAATAAAATTATGTAATATTCCCTCTATTCCTGTGTTGTATGGATTTGTACCACTTGAGACAGGGATTGCACGTGATAGCCACTTCCTGGGACTATCACAGAGGTGCAGAGGATCGGGTTTCTAGTTTTGGAAATCTGGTTCGTTTCAGCTTCATTCTAAGAGAATGCTATTTCACTCTCAATGTGATCTAACATCTACGAAAGAGTGAATATAGCAATATGAGCCTCATGGTATTGAGTCATGTCCTTGCGAGCTTATGTCTCTATATAAGTTCAAAGGCAATGAACTCATACATTCCTAATTATTGTGGTAGCCCCAAGTGTCTTCTTTGCAAGGTTCTTTCAAGTGGTGTCACCTCCTAGTGATATCATTCCAAGTGGCTCATTTCATCGTGGTGCCAACAAAGTAGAGAGGAACAACCCCCGGAGGTATGCAATGCTCAAAATCTACAAGAGGTAATGTTACAAGAGCTCTCTCGTCTTATCTCTTGTCTTTTAAGCTACCTCCTTGTATGTTATGCTCTAAGCTTCCTTGTCTTACAAGTGTTTGTAGTTGTGCACTTGATTTTCACACTATCATATTGTGCACACATTTAGGGGGAGCTTAGTTTGTATCATGCTAGTCTCATGAGCTTGTGATCCACCTTAGTTATTCGCACATGTGGTATCTTCATTGATATCATACATATGGATCATGGTTCATGCGGCTTTCTCCCTAGGATTTAACATTTCTCTTTAGCTATGTTTGCTAGAACTTGCTAGATTTCCTTTGGAGACCCTTTTCTGTTGGACACTTTTTGGAGATTTTATTCCAAAGGGGGAGAATTTGGAGCCAAAGTAAGCTAGTGTTTCCAAAGGGGAAGAAGCAAGCTATGTGTGAACATAGGAAGAGAAGATCAAAAAGGGAGAAGTATGATCTAGTGGGAGGTTGGAGGATGCTAAGCATCCAAGCAAGTGTAAGTGCAAGTATGATCTAGGAGGAGGGGGTGGGGGGGGCGGGGCAGGGGTGTAGGGCCCCCATGCTCAAGGCCCAATAATGTTCAGCTGGCCGCCGGCCCAAATAAGAAAGGCAATGTTGAAGGACCGGATTGACGACTAGAGAGAGGGGAGTGAATGGGAGCCGATAAAAATTCTTCTCAAGAACTCGGCCTATACCCCAAAATCACTTCCGAAGAATCCCGCACACACTTGCCAAGATCACATAGTCACAACGGACCTACTGACCCTAGGAACAAGTTAGAACAAGCCTAGGAACAAAGCAGAAGCAAGCACAAAAGGAATCGAGAGAAAGATCAAGCGCAAGACAACCTCATAGAAATTGCCAACTACCCCCGGTCAGACTACCGATATGGGCTTACTGGCACCTAAAAACCAGGTTATCAGTACTACCGGCCCCGGGTCGGTACTACCGATAAAGGCTCTCTGTCAGCCAAATATCAGGTTATCGGTACTACCTGCACAGGGTCGGTAGTACGTACCTCAATCAGCCCGAAACAACCCCAAACTTTCGATCGATGGATCTCTCAAACCACTTGGAGTCTTGAGACGAAATTTTGGGGAGATGATGAGCACCCCAAAGGGAAGATATGCCACAAAAATTTCGACCTCTAACTCCCTACAACTCCCGGAATTGCAAATCTTGAGCCTCTACCTCAAGAACACGAAAACCACCAAAATTGAAGGCATTCCTACTGGATTTGAGGGGCAAGATTACCAAGAAAAGAGGCACACCAACCTCATGTGTGATTCCCAAAACAAATCCCACAAAGAAACACCTACAAACCTTTCCCACGAAAATCCCAAGAAAAGGCTCCGAAAATCACCGAAAAAGAGAAACGGGAGGAGCAACAAGAACACTTGAGGAATCACGCCGAACCTTCTATACATATCATGAAAGATTCATACAAGGTCTAGCTTGCCTCCTCAACATCCATCCGTCTCTCAAGATCTCACCATGAAGCTCTCAAGCTAGTCCTATGGAAAACCTAAAGGGAAAATAGCAAAAACTAGAGAAGCAAAATGAACTAGGGTTTTAAGAGATGGCTGCCATCCTCTCTCCTCTTGGTTTATATGGAGGCAACCGAAAGACGAAACTACCCCTATTACATGAAAGGAAGATACATACCCCTCATAGGCAATATGGTCAAGACTTGGTATTTCTCATCGGGCGGCGGCCACGCCTTCGCCGCAGTCCGCGTCCTCCCGATGCAAGCCCAGCGATCCCGCCGCGGGTCCCCCGGCATCGAAGCTTCTCGACACGCCAAGATCCCGTCTCCGCTCGCCGAGCCTCCGGTCTTGGTTTTGTGGCTCAACCAAGTAATCCGACGGTTTTGTGGTGAACCGCCGCAAACCTCGTGTGTAGACTCGGTTGTGAGCCGCTACCGCACCAAGTCCACGACTTTGTCTTGCTTTTCTTGCCACCGTGCGGCCCGCACTTGAACCCGTTCGGCCACCGGGTCCATCGAGCCGAGCCTACTTGTCTCTCCACTCCTCGGAGGCCCCTTAAGGCTCTTTCGCACCCGCTCTTCACCTGCACCAACGCAAATCAAGCCGCAACCTACACCTGCAATACTCGCCAAGAGTCACCCACACCACGCTGTCAATCACTCATCACACCAGGGAGCGACCATCCACCGGTCCTCGGACGCTCCGTCCTCAAATGTACGCAGGCTTGTATTCACGTAGGTCTTGCTTGTCGATTCACATTCTGATCCGCAGACGGCAGACACCGATGCCACGCCCCCAACTTCTCGACTTCTCGTCGCAGGCGGCGGCACCATGGCAGGGCACAATCCGCACAACACGCCGCAGGCCGTGCAGATCTCTGGCTAGCGGCCAGTCGGCCACGGTGTCCTTGCCGACGCATCCTCTTCCAGGCGTCCTCCCTACTTGCTGCTACAACTCTAGTTTCTAGGTAAGATTTCTATTCTAATCCAATTGCAATTAGATTGATTAGGTGTTTTGTTTCCCCCCAAATTGCAGAACGCATTTTTCAATCTAAGTAGTAGACAACTGTATGGCGCAACTCATGTTGATTTACTTAGTATCAATGCTCGATTCGAGTTAGCATGTGTATATATGGTGTTGCTGGGTGGGGGGCTTTTGTCTCTCAGTATTAGTCCCAGGTGGTCACGTATGGACCTAAGACTCTTACCAACCGGACCAAGGCGGGGAGGCTTTTGTCTCTCAAGATAGTCCCAGTTGGTCACGTGGGACCTAAGACCCTACCAACCGGGATCAAGGCCTCTTCTCCACCGGTGTGTGCTCGGGCTTGGTCTGGCTAATATTGGGCCACTAAAACTTTAATGCTAGGCTGCATCGTCGCAAGCTGGGATTTTGCCCCGCCTACATCCATTATTGCATATGCTTTGGGTGGACTTCCGAGTCTTTGGGACTGAACAAAGACGAGCTGTGGAAACGTGTACAGAGGGCCAGAAGTAATGGAGAAAGTTTCCACACAAGTGGACAGGAACGATCCCCTAAAAAAAGTGAACAGGATAGGAACGATAACGATATTGGATATTCCTGTGGGCAACTTTGCAAAATGCCACCCTATTTCCTACCAAAACACAGTCAGCGCCTAAAACGCAACCGATGGGAAATGATCTTAGGGCCTTTTTTGTAACTAGGATCGTACCCGTGCGTTGCTACGGGCATCACAAATCACAGATCAATATCATTCTGATCTTAGTGGCAAACAACTCACAAATATGCAATATATCTAACTTTATTAAAAAACACACACGACATCTAATGTCCATTCATATTACATGGGAAACACAAATCGAACATCATGGAATGTCATACATTAAGTAAATCATCATCGATGTAGATTGATCTGTTTTTCTTTTCATTACAAGAAAGGGGCTGGTTATCTGCGCATCTCAAGAAATAACAGACACACATCAACCTGTTATTCTAGGATGCATATGCACCAGAGGAGTATGAACAACCTCAAGAGTAAAACTGCAATTGATCGAGGAATCATGGCACATGTCAGATTATTAAGACATGTTAGAGTCCAACCTTAAGTCTAGCCTCATGTAAACCTTCTAGAAAGAGAATAAGTGCATAGTATAGCAAAATGGAAGAAAGGAAAGGAAGAGCACCCCCCAATATTTTTGATATAATGGCCTGATAGATGTTCCCTCTTTTACTTCCATTCGCAATCAGAGAGAAAATAATTTCAGTGCGCAACTTAAAATAATTTGTACATTTTTTCATGGGGGGTAGCACATTGTAAAACTAACACCATTTCTTGCTGATGCACAAGTCTGTACATTTTTTTCATGAGGGGGATAGCACATTGTAAAACTAACACCATTTCTTGCTGATGCACAAGTCTGAAATGTGATTCTAGACGATTGTCTTTGCAGGTGTACACTATTTACCATCAGTTGTTCGCTTTATTCTCCATTATCAGACACTCAGAGTGCTCACCCTGATGTAGCATGCGGACCTATATATTGAAGCATGGAAGTAGTAAACAGCCATGGTCTAAAAACAATAAATAGCCATGGTCATTGAAAAAAAATGAACCAATCAAATGGGAGCATGATGGCACATCTATTAAATGGCCAAATTAAGTCTGAATATTTGCCACAGTAGACGTCTATTCATTTTTGTCAAAGAATTAGAGAGCAATATATCTAATAACTGGTTAGATTATAAACTAAAAAGTTTAGAAATGCCTTCTAAATGTACAAAGGTCCTTTATACTATCAAAGGGGCAGGCAAACGGATATCCGAAGACGTGATTAGCTGCGAGTTGATGAAGAAACAATCAGTTACACAATGGCAAAGGACCATCAGGAAGGAACCACTACCAGCAAAAACATCATAACATATTCAAAAATAGAACATCATTATTATTCAAGATCTGGCAAGATTGTAGCATTTTGGTTTAACAGATAATTTAGAAACATTACCAAAATTTTACTAATTTTTAATCCAACCCATCAAACTATTGGTGAGAAATATGTTTAGAAATAGAATTTGCAAGCAGTAAAATTTATACCTTGACAACTCAAGTCATTGCTCCTGGACATGACAATCTTATGTTTCACATTGTTGAGTGATAGTGCGCAGCACTTGACCAATAGGAAATCCAGAAATTTCCAACTCAGCAAGAACCAAGAAAAATTGTGCCAGCATGTGGAATGCCTTCAATAGCAACTGCAGTACATACTGTACACATACCGATTAATTCATAGAGCACTTGCTGGACCAAATCTACCATACAAGCAATATTGCCATCATGTCACCCTAACACTATCAAAAAAACATTTTTCAGGATGTCGTTTATAACTTAAAAACTGAAATATTGCTCTGCAGTGGACAAGAACATTGCAGCCTAGATATTGCAAAGACAAAATAAATATGCATTTAGGCCTTCATTTCCATTTGTATATAAACAGTGAAAATTTCCTTCACAATTTCTGAAACTAATAATTTTCAAAGACATTAGAGCTTGAGGCTAGGCTTCA
This sequence comes from Cenchrus purpureus, assembly GCA_022644695.1. Taxonomy (NCBI): domain Eukaryota; kingdom Viridiplantae; phylum Streptophyta; class Magnoliopsida; order Poales; family Poaceae; genus Cenchrus; species Cenchrus purpureus. The sequence continues at coordinate 90,117,671 of CP053454.1, forward strand.
GCAAAGTATCACTTTATTTGCATGCATAACAACTCAGCATTAATTTAAACAAGATGACATCAGAGTTCACTTCTGATCCGTAACTCCTCATGCCCTGCTTCAATGTGCAACCTGGATGGCATACCTAATTGTGAAGAGTGTGCTGCTGCAGTAGGTTCAGATTCACCACTCCCTCATCGAAATCAACACTCCCATAGCCGCCTCTTCATCTTCACCATGGCCAGAATAAATGGGATGGAAGTGAGGCACCCAGAGAAGCATTGTAGTCCCCTGTTATCTCCCATGGGGGCAGTGGCCACGATTTCATAGAAGCAGTGAGCATTGTTTTCATATATGCAGTTTTCCAAACAATCTCTTAATTTCATTAGGAGATTGGCTTTGTCAAAGTACATGCATATTAGATCTAAACAGATAGGATGTACATTCCATTGTACGTATAAGAATAAGAACACACAGAGATGGCAACAGCAAAATTGCATGGTTTCTGAAGAAAAATAAAGGCACAACCTTCTTTGTTGTAGACACAAATAAAAAAGCAAAAATCATTGTTCCCAAAAAGAGCAAAATCATATACATGCTGCAGGGCTTCATTTGTAGTGTTGCTGCTATTTCCACTCTTGCAACAAAATGAAAAGCATTCAGATACTGCATAGTAGCCAGGTGTGTAGTTAAAATACAAATGACTACAGAAGGAGAAACATAAAGATACTATTAGAGAAGCCCTAAACAAAAACAGGTTATCCGGTACTTATATTAGATAGGATGACATCACCACATATCTAAACATCAGAACAAACTAAGGTAATTGATGGTTAGAGGGCCTGTTCATAAGAAAGAACTTGCAAAAGAGTTTATTTGGCTCAGCAGCTCACAAAATGATTCTTTCTACTTTCTTACTACAACATAGAAAGATAGATTACCTGCAGGATTCAACAACATGTTCATTCTTCTTCTAAGAGAAGGCCCATTTCAGCCACTGTTGTTGCCATTGATGTAAAACTTGAGCTCATATACGCATGGCCTGACAATTGAAGTCATGCAACTGTTCAGCAGTAGCCCAAAGACTCATACCAAGTGCACATAATTTGAATGATAATAATTAGTAAAATTAAATGAAAACGGAATGCTGGATACGTGCCCATCGTATTCATGTCAACTTATCATAATGGTTTGTAGTCCGGGCCACACATCTCCCATTCCTATTCAGGTATCCTTATCCGATCATGTGTTATTTGTTAAACTGAACATTAGCTCACCATTTTCAGCGAAGGCCTTCCTCCATTTCAGAGCAAATATTTTCATGGTTGATGGTTGAATAGCTTTATAAAGACATATACACATATACACAATTGTTTCTGACTCCTGCGTAAAGACAGAAATCCTACAGAAGTCGGTCGTCTCCTCCATAATCAACATATGGTCTGAATAAACAAACTAAAGCAGGGCTAAAACTACTTCAAATTAATACTGGTCCGACATGGTAAAAACAGAGCTTGGTAACTTCTCCCATGTCGGAACCAAATAGCATGGCTTTTGCTACATGGGTAACACAATGTGTGCTTACAGTAGTGAATTTGGTTGCGCCACACTAATCACAAACAACAGACATCACTGAATTCAAGCAAGGTGTTGGCTATATTTCTTTTTTAAAGCCCGAACAAGATTAATTGGATTTGAATGGTTTGCCACATATTGATTATTCATACCTTTGACTAAGATGGCCACCACGTTGTTCAACACTTGAGGGAATGATATTTTGCACCCTTGTGATCTCGACATATCGTAGCAGGACAAGAGTGCATGGGTGGCCAGATCCGATTCACTCACAAAATGGTGGAAAGCGTGGGTAATGAAAATGCGACACCGGAGGCTCTCCTGTCACATGCATCTTCAAATTAAAAATGAGAATACAAGCAAATGCAAAAAATCAAGAACGAGAATTGAAACAAACACAAAAATCTATCAATTCATACAGCGCATGCTCATAATTGAATCCAAAACAATTTTACCCCTTCCATACATTAAGCTCTCGATGTTGAAATCGCATGGAGAAAGAAATGTGTATTTATAGTTCGGACTGGATCCACGGACGACGACAGACGATGTACAGCAGACCCTGAGTAACGGCGGCAGGGTTTAGTTGGAGGTAGGGGCAGCGTCGACGAGCGGGGCGAGGTTGGAGGTGGGTGGTGTCGACGCACGGGCGGCGGACGGTGGTAGCCAAGGGCACCAGGAGAGGAGCGGCGACATTGCCGCCAACCCGGATCGGTGCGGCGGAGGCGATGGAGGAGCAATCCTCGGCCGCCTGGTTCGGAGAGGAGGGGATGGTGACGACACGAGAGGATGGGCGGCGGTTCGTGAGAGAGAGGATGATCGGTCAAACGAGGCGGCGGCGGCCGTAGGGTTTCGGGGGCGGCGTGATGATTGGATGGTGAGGTGGTGGTAGTGCGAGGATTGAGATGCGAGGGTAAAAAGGAGGAGGCAGACGTGCGCAGGGTTTACCTTACCGAACCGGACCCCCGAATTCGAACCGCCGGCCGTCGGTTTCTAAACGGTTGGTAAGCAAATTCAAAACCAAACCAAAAGGGTAGTACAAAGCGGTTTGAAGCGGTTTACGATCGGTGAGGACCGGCTACCGCTCGGTTTCTTGATAAACTTGACAGCGGACTTAAATACCGAAAACATTTTTGTGGTTCCCCGGTGGTAAATTAATGAAAATTTTAGCATGACCTATGCGTATATTAATGTAAAGGACCTCACAAAACCTCACCAAAGGAATAATATCATAGTTTTGCATACAAATAATGTCATAGTAATAATTCATACAATACCATAGTGATAGTAATAATCGTGCATACAATCCCATGGCAATAATCGTACATCAATAAAAGATCAACGGTGTTGTAGAAATGGGAAGACCCCCATTTGGGTCGCCATCTGATATTCGGCGGTGGACATCAAATTCAAACCTTGCACTCTAAGCAACTCAGCCTTGTAGTCTTGCCAAGTTTGACCCGTCCACGCCGCTGTTGTCTCCCACTGCTGAAGTAACATAGTGTAAAATTGTGGATCTTCCCATTCATACACCCATCTTGTCGGTGGCTGCATGCTAATGTCGGCCCGATATCGAAAAGATCATGAGGTATCGTTATGAGGAAGAAGAGTACTGAGGAGTGTCGTAGTCTGTGGGTCCAACCGTTCTCCTTTGCGATCGCGGTGCTCCATGGTCGCGGTCCTGAGTAGCATGTGTAAAATCAGTCTCCCCTGCATCATATACCTAAATATGCTCTAAATATCTACATCCTAAATGAAATCATATATACAACTAAATATGCTCTACCAAAATAATATATATACCTAAATGAAATCTACATAAATCATGTAAACACCTGAATCAAATCAAATCTACATCCTAAATCAAATCTTATCTACGCTTCTATATCAAAACATACTTAAAACATAGATACATCCTACATTAATGAAGGGGAGAAGGCTTACATGCGAGCGGTAAACCGCGCCTAACCGCTGCAAACCGTGACGGGCGGTTAACCGAGCGGCGGGCAAACCGCCTCCGGCCCGCAGATCCGCCGCCGGCGCGGCAAACCTCAATAAATCATGAAGTATTTTTAGGATTTTTCCTCATTTTTCAATTTTTTGAATTCAAATCCAAAAATTTTGAATACCACCGGTTGGTAACCGGCCGGTACCGTAACCGGTCCAGGTTGGTTTGACGGTTACCGCGGTAACGGGCGGTTACCAATGGTAAGGTAAACCACTGGACGTGCGTGGGCGTCACGGAACGCAGACGCGGGCGGCGGAAGGCGAGCAGCGGGGCGGGCGTCGCGCGAAGCAAATCGGCGTGGGTTTTCTCCACTTCATACTTTTTAGGAGTAGAGATTAATGCGCAAGAATTTGGTACGTTAAGTTGGTCTGTGAGTTCGGTAGCAGAAATCTTTGTGGCCAAATGCCGATGACCAAAAGGGATAATGTCACTTCCATTTTGTACGCCTGGTAGCCGTTTGCTTTTGGCTCTTTGGAAAATCAGGAACATTGCTTGTTTCAAGGGGGGGAAACTATCGAATCTCCCTCCAACAGAGATATACTTGCTTTGCCAGGAACATTGGAAGGCTTAAATGGTGTCCATTTTCAGGAATCAGATGAGGTTGATGGCACATCGGCTCCTGAAAACTCTTCTCAGCTAGAGCGGATGGGTTCCTGTAGCAACCGTCCGTTTTGTGGGTGTAATTTTGTCCGCTCTTGAAAAAAACGAGATGCACATAAAAATCTTTTTTGTGGTGGTGGCTATACCACGGAACGCGTGTGCTGCAAGGCGGACGTTGATACATTTGATTTGACCTGCAAATGGCCATGTTCCTTTGCAATAGTCCAATGTCAAAAGTGGCAGCTTGTACAATTTCTTCTTCCTCCTCCTCCTCTCCTTAGTTCTTCCTCTGCTTTCTGCTTAATGTTGTTAGTGCCTTAGTGGTGAACCCTAACTGGTATGCGGTATATGCCAGCCATGATCGCCTTCGTCCTTGTTCTCGTCTTCATTCCCGTCTCCAAGAACGAACCCCTTGGGCATATATGTGGCAGCCGCAACAACAACTACAGAGTGTAGCGAACACGGCCCCATATGCCATTTGTTCGAGTTGATTTTGGTGATTCATGCTAACACAAGCAATGTGACTAACCAAATTGTCTAGCATGTCCTTGTAGACATATCTAGGTCCCATGGATGCAACCACAATCAAAGAAGCAAAGAAACAAGTTAACGACGCGAGGAAACAAGGAAAAGTCACTGTCAGATGAACCGACGGTCTCTATTCTAGATGCGTCGGATGATTGGCAGAAGCGCAGCAGTGGAAGACAGTAACGTCGGATGAACCGACAGTCCATTGGAGGGAACCGTCGCTCTATCCGATGATCAAGTTTGAACAAGACAGAGACGCGCCAAGATCAATGTAGTAGCACCGGATGAACCGACGGGTCAGCAGCGGTTCAAGTGTACAAGGTGCGCCGGAAGCCTTGGGGCCTAAGTGGCTCACCGGCAATCGTCTTCGACCCTCCGGCTTGGTGTGGAGTGGTGAGGACACTTTGTGCGGCACTAGGGAGGACTAAGTGACGTGGCTGCTACTGCCGGCACATGCGAGAGAATGGGACAAGGGGCTGGGATCTTCTTCAACAAGGAGGAGAACGAGGGTGAAAGAAATGCCAGACACCACTAATGACGGTATGTGCGACCGGATGGAGAGTATATATCGTAGGCGCCGGTCATATCTTTCACGTTCATCGAGCCCACTGGTAGGCTCCTTGATGTGCATTTATGTGAAGCTGGTTATTCCTCTGCCCTGTTACACAAGTTAATTGTGCCTCTTCCAAGATATCCAGCAAGGAAGACATGGCAAAGTTTCCCAAGAAAAGGAAACTTGGAAGTCAACAAGTCAATGCGTGCCCCACTTGGAGTCCCGGTCATATCCCTAAAATTCCCTTCTTAACCATCACAAGTTCATATCCTAGCTCAATTATTCTCGTCCAAGCCCATCTTCTTCCATTGACTGTATAGTGTACTGCTGGTGCTCTCGCCTCATTGGTTCAGACTTGCGGCCTAACTCAACGATCCCGACGCCAATTAAAAACGATACCCTGCTGGATTATAAAATCCTCAAGCTAGCTATATATATTACTAATTTGCACGCTGCTACCTTTATATTGAGATCTTTTATAGCATACAATACGACCCTTTGGTAGTACGGTAATATTACCGATTTTTTACTGTATGTGTAAAAAAATGGTAATAAACAAACCAGAATAAAAAAAAACGAAAAAAGTTACTTTGCATTGGTTCATCAGCCATCTCTATCAGCACATGCATTGACATTGCTAGCTTCTTTTTCATGGGAGACTTTGCCTCATCTTGATCTTGTTTAGATGGGCAAATTTCTACTACTCACCCATCACATTAGATGTTTTTCATGCTAATTAGGGTATTAAATATAAACTACTAATGAAACTTATTTCACAACGCCGATTAAATTCAAGACAAATTTATTGAGCCAAATTAGGTCATTATACTATCAGATAATGTGGTGCTACAGTAAACATCTTCTAATGGTAGTTTAATTAAGTTTAGTTGATTTGTCGTGTGATTTTCAGACTGTGTAATTAGTTTTATAATTAGATCATGTTTAGTCCTATTTTTTTAGAATTACAATGTTTAGTTCTTTTAATTAGCATGGATAAACTCTATGATATTCTTCCGTACAGGCGACTGAAGTGGTGGTCAGGGGGGCCAGAATCAACCGGTTTCACACGTGTGCACATCTAGGGCCCTACGCAGTTGTTGGTGGGAATATATAGTGGCACGTCGTGGGCAATCGATTTCTGACCTATCACCAACCGGACTCCCGGGAGTTTGGCTCATATCCCTAGCTCGCTTGTTCTTGGTCACCAGTCACCCCCATCCTCGTCCTCATCCTCATCCAAGAAGCCACTCTAACTGTAGTGCACTCATCAGTTGCCACCACTCGCCGACCAAACCATGTGCATCCCCGGCCATGCTGCCGTGGCCTTGGCTGTTGCCGGTCTGCTGGTGACCCTCACGCCGCTCACCGCCGGCATTCCGTGGAGGCGTGCAAGAGCACCATAACGGGGAACTACACGACCAACAGCACCTACGGCGGCAACCTCCGCCTCGCCGCCGCGGCGCTGCCGAGCAACGTCTCCAATTCCCCTACCCTCTTCGCCAAAGCTGCAATCGGGACGGCGCCCGACATCGTCTACGCCCTCGGTCAATGCAGCGGCGACCAGAGCGCCTCCGCCTGCCACGACTGCATCAGCGCAAGCTTTGACGCCGCACAGAAGCTGTGCCCCTACAACAAGGCTGCGGCCATCTTCTACGACGCATGCCTCCTCGGCTTTTCTGGTCGAGATTTTCTCAACTCCACCACCAACTCGGAGGATCAGGAGGTGCAACTCTACAACGCTCAGAACATGACCTCCGACAACGCCGACTCGTTCAACGCAACCACCTACGAGCTCCTCAACGAGCTCCTCAACGGCATGGCTGAGTACATGGCCACCATGAACTCGGAGAAGAAGGTCGTGACCGGAACCATTGGCTTCGACGCGACCTACCCAAATATATACGGCCAGGCGTCATGCACCTCTGACCTGACGCCTAGGCAGTGCCAATGGTGCCTTGATGCAGCAATTGCCGTGATTCCACAAACATTTATCCCAAATACGAAGGGTGCCAGGATCGCTGGGCTTCGGTGCATCGTACGGTATGAGGTGTACCGTTTCTACAACGGTTCAGTCATGCTTCAGCTGCGAGGCAACCAGGCTACCCAGGCTGGTGCGTTTCTTGGGTTTTATTATTCTTTTGTCGGCTGAGAAAAATGAATATCCCTTATCACGTGCCATGTTTCTTTTTCTTAACTTCTTATCAAAAAACGTTAGCTATCTCCACCTTAGAAAAATAATTGCCTTTCAACCATCTAGTTTTGTAAAAGAAACAATAAGTAGGTGTATGTTACTGTTAATAAATAATATATTAGGGATCCATAATGCAATTACTAACGAGTCGCTACTCGCTAGTCCACACATCTACAATATTGATGCACATGAGGGTCACTAACTGCAGTTATTTTCTAAAGCTCAATCCATAACAATACACGTCACATGAATTTCTTATTCGCCTGATTTGCCGGTGCACCATGCGGTACGAGGTGTACCGTTTCTACAACGGCTCCATCATAGTTAGGTTAACTTTCTCTTGCTTGGGTTTTATTCTTCTCCAATATGAGAAATCCCTCTTATGATCTTGATCGACGTCTGTCAGATTGTTAGGTTATTAACTTTCTCCTCACTGAGCGTTACCATATATAGCGTCACGCTTCTGTCTTTTAGAAAAGTAAATGCCTTTTTAACCCCCTAGGGATAACCCACTCTAAGAGAAATCATGGGTAGTAGAGTGTAATTTCTAAATTCCCTTCTTGCATATGTGGCGGTAGAGACACTACCTCTTGACACTATGGGTTGGAACTGGCCTAAGCAATATTTTCACAGTTAAATACTAAGGAGTTAATAGAAATGCGTCACCTGCCCATGTTTATTTAGAGTAAAATGCACCTCGGGTCCTTAAACTTGTTGCTCTGTGCCAAATAGGTCCATCAACTTTGAAAATGCATTTTTGGGTCCCCAAACTTGCTAATTGTGCCAAATAGGTCCAAATCTTGGCTAATCGTACCTATTTGTTTTAATCTCTCTTATCACCACTGCCACCTTCCCCGTCCCTCCCTCTTTCTCTCCCCACGCTCGCTGCCACTACTTTGTGGTGCTCCTTCCTGGTCCATGGTGCAGATGCCACTAGGCGAGAAATGTTTGTGCGCTCGTCGTCGCCCACTAGCGTCATGATCCAGATGAGCTCCTCCTTCCACTTGGCTGCCGCTTGCCGGTGCAGGGCGCAGCCTCAACCTTAACGGACATGGCTAACTCGGACGCGAAGAGGGTGATGGTGTGGGGAAGAGAGGGAGGGGCTAGGGAGGATGACAGGGATGACAAGAGGGATTAGAATAAATCGGCATGATTAGCCAAGATTTAGACCCTAATTGGCGATTAGCAAGTTTGGGGACCCAAAAATGCATTTTCAAAGTTGATGGACCTATTTGACATAGGGTGACAAGTTTAAGGGCTTGGGGTGCATTTTACTCTTTATTTAATATAGCTATGTCTTCACAGCACAGTTTGAGAATACAGCTCCAGTGTGGGTTTGCAAGTATATATAGCCATCTTTCCTGTAACAAGCGATTTTCGCTGATTTACTTACATTTATAGGAAAATATGGAAGAACAGCTCGAATAATTTTCCCTTAGAAAACAGCTATTAGAATAATTTTATGTTCTTCTTTAATGTTAAGAAATAATTGCGACAGAACATCCATTAGCTGTATGTTGATTCAAAACATATGATCCATTAACTAATTCCGAACAAGTTGCAATATGAAGTTAGAAAATAAATATACTCATATATTGGTTCGAGGTAGTTCACAATAGATTTTCATGACAGTGTTCAGTAAAGTTGTTCTGTGCAGACCACATTCAAAGTAGTAGGTTCTTCTAATTATTTTTCCCAGCGTGGTTGCTGCTGTGCATCATAGGTCAAAAGTGTGTCTTAATGGGCCAGAAAATGTTTAGAATTTCTAGCTAGGTCCATATATTTTCCTTTGTTGTAATTGCCGGTTAGGTTGCTGTAGTGTTAAACCTACACTTGGAATTACGTTTTCATAGTTTTGTAGAAAAAATATAAAAATTGCATGGCTCAATGTTTTTTTGTTACAATCACCGGCTATCAATAGTACAGTCAGAGGCTCTAGTGGTGGTTTAAAAAGGTTTTCTACCAAAGTTTGATTGTGGAGCTAAAGCGAGATGTTGTATACAAATCACGACTATGGATTGGTTAGTAATCGCCCATTGGTTAGAAAATTAATTTTCACCACATTTATTGGCTATAAAACTACCTGTTTAAAGGAAGTTTGCACTGTCCGTTTTCACCAGGAAACGTCCGCACTAAGCACATTTCAAATGGCAGCTCAAGTTTAAAAGTTACAACCTTTCAAAGTGCTGGTGTTCCTTAAGTAGCCAACACACAAATATTGAATTTGAGTATATATATTCACCAAAGAATCCGGCATCGTCTCTCAAAGGCCGCTCGGAGACTACTACTGTCCTCGTGTCGTCAGCCGACTGATGCATGTCGCCACCGCCGGCCGGTGGTAGCAGCAGCCTCTCCTCTTCCCCTTCCTCTCTACTTTTCTTCTTCCCTCTCAGCCTCCTTTCCTTCTCCCTGCAGGTGCGCGGATGCGCTGCTCGGGTTTGCCAGAGCTAGATGGACGATTTTGGCAGTGCCCATGATCGCGAGATCTTTCTTCTTAGAGTTTTCTTTCCTGTATTTTTTGGGTTCTCATTTTTCAGATTAGGCCGGATTTAATCCTTTATCTAAAAATATATATTCATCAAGGACAGATGTATATATGCATACACTAAACATATTTCCACTATTGCAGCAGGGAATGCTAGCATCCCAGGAGAAAGAGCGGGGACGACTCCATCATATATAGAAGGTTGGTAACCTTTCATTCCAGAGTAGTTACCACAAAGGAGAAATTTCAGGTTGCTTGTAATTAATGTGAGCCATCCATCCGGTAAAATCTAACGGTGATAGTACCAGGTAATACCATTTTGGTGGACCCGGTACTAGGTACTACCTAATACTACCTGGTACCAACAATGTTACGACCTGAGCTAGGATACATCATAAACTTGATAAGTATATTTATTATTTTACAACCTTGCATGCAATGCCAATATTTATATTACATACGGATTCTCCAGTGAAAAAAAGTCTCAAAAGTTTTCCTGTAACTCTACTGATAATATGTTACTATGCACAAAACATAATTTGTAATCAGTTTGTATTTGCTTCTTTTTTTTTTGGCAAAATTTTTGGCAAAATGGATATCTTGTTCCAGAGTCTAGGGGCTTGAGCAAAGTTTGGGTCCTTGCCTTGGCTGTGCCGCTACTTGCATCACTTGTTTGCTTCATCATTTACATGAAATTCATCAGAAAGAACAAAAAAGGTAAGCCATATACTTATACCCTTTCTGTCCTGGAGTATAATACAAGGCATTCAAGCACGTTCAAAATTTATCCACAAATACAAGGCGCCCTAAGTTTGAATGATTGCTCATTAAATTCTTCCCATAATTGACAATAAGGGGCTGATTGGTGGATTATTACTAAAATTAAGTTCCTTGGTATCTCCAAAAATGCCATTAAAAGAGCATGCAGACACCACAAACCTCATGTATAATTCAGGGGTACATGCATGTGTCTTTTGCTATTCCTGCTAATATGTCCTAAAATCTCTAGGGTACAGTGCCTTGTATTTCAGAACAGAGGGAGATAGTCCCATTCTACTCACTTCCTCAAGACATTGCATATTACTATGATCTTAAAGGATTGCACCAAACATTCATTTACTCGATTCAGGTTCACATGACAAGGCAAAACAGAATTTGAAGGAAGATGAAACCCTAGTTTGGGGACTGGAAGGAAGGAGTTCAGAATTCAAGGTTTATGACCTGGCCCATATACTACAGGCTACAGATTACTTCTCAGAAGAAAATAAACTTGGCCAAGGCGGCTTTGGTCCAGTATATAAGGTAAGAGCGACTCCAAGAGAGTTCCCAAAAAATTCTTCCCAAAATAAAAATATATTGGGGGCTCTACTAAATTTTTTCCAAAAATCATACCCCATAGTAGATCTCCAATAATAAATTCCTCAATAATTTAAAACAAGCCACATCAGCACACGTGGGCCATCCCTAATGCAATTTTTATTTCATTTATATCCTTCTGACATGCATCCTAATGGGGAGATCGGCACGACAAGGTGCTCTCTCACGTGGGAAAGGATGCTGGGGTGCGAGTGGGGGAGGAGAACCGCAAATATATGCACGGCGATGCGGGTGGGATTCGCGATGCCGAAAACTGTTGGAGTTCTTTTTCCCATTTTCTTCCTAAAAAAAGTATTAGCAGTAAGATAGGGGTATTCTTGAAGTTGCTCTAAGTGATAGGGACGAAAAACATGCATGGCGGGGTACATAGAGATAAATATCAAAACATGTGGAGAAATAGTTGTACCCCTTTTCCAACGTTTGCAACATTAGAACTAATAACATTTGCCTGTTACTCCTGAGTTCCGAACATACCAATAACGTGATGAAAGTAGCTGTGTTCTTTTGGTTTCAGTCATAGGCTTGACAATAGTCGAGTGTCTAAATAACAATTGCGGTGCAAATTGATCAGAATTGTTTTCGACTCCTCTTCTCCAGGGCCAGTTTTCTGATGGTTTGGAGATAGCAGTTAAGAGACTTGCTTCACATTCAGGTCAAGGTTTCACTGAGTTCAAGAATGAAATCCTGCTCATAGCAAAGCTCCAGCATACAAATCTTGTTCGGCTCTTGGGATGCTGCTCTCAGGGAGATGAGAAAACGCTAGTGTATGAATATATGCCAAATAAAAGCTTGGACTTCTTCATTTTTGGTACTCATCTCCTAATTAAAACATCATGACTCTGCAGTCTAAATGTATTTTCTATGGTATAGACGTGTTAATAACTACCTTGCAGATGCAGCAAGGAGACCTTTACTAGATTGGACAAGACGTCATACAATTATTGAAGGGATAGCTCAAGGACTACTGTATTTGCATAAACACTCTCGGTTACGAGTCATTCATAGAGATCTTAAAGCTAGCAACATTCTCTTGGATCGTGCAATGGTCCCTAAAATTTCAGATTTTGGGCTCGCTAAGATATTTAGCACAAATGATACTGAAAGAAACACAAAAAAGGTCGTCGGGACATAGTAAGTTTTTTAAAATAAATAATTTCCCAATTATAGTACAAATCTACCATGTACAACACATGAGTTGGACATTTGTTATTTGATTGCTTTCAGTGGTTATATGGCTCCTGAGTATGCTTCCGAGGGTCTCTTCTCAATCAAATCTGATGTGTTCAGCTTTGGAGTGGTAATTCTTGAGATCATCACTGGCAGAAGAAATTCGAGTTTTCACGGATATGGAAACTTCATAAACCTTATAGGACATGTGAGTATTTCATTGGGGTTTAGGGCCTCTAAGCCCTCAGGAAAACTGTAAATAACAAATTTCCAGGCACATCGATGCTTGGTTTTTAAATAAGTAATTTACTCCAAAGCCAACAATATTTTCTTTGGATTGTTTTCTATTAACTTTGTAGGAATGCATAGAAAGTACTAGGAAAAAATTCCTGCAGTAACCTTCTTATACTACATGAACATACTCTTTGCAGGCATGGCAGTTGTGGAAAGATGGACTATGGCTTCAACTTGTGGACACATCAATAGTTACTGAGGTTCATAAACTAGAGATGATGAGATGTACTAACATTGCATTGTTGTGTGTACAAGAGAATGCGGCCGATCGACCCACCATGTCACACGTGGTTACCATGCTAAGCAGTGAGAGTATGACACTACCTGAGCCCAATCACCCTGCATATTTCCACATAAGGTTGGCAACCGAAGAGGTGTCCACAGATGTTGAGCCATGTAGTCTTAACCATGTGACGATATCTGGCCTAGATGGAAGATAATTTTCATTTTGTATCAATGATCATGTAAAATATTTGTACGGTTCTCAAGTCCCTCATCGTTCTGTACTCCACTAGTTTCAAGAATAAAGATGAAAAGTTCCACTCAGCAATTTTGCAACAGAAGATATGGTGCAAATGAAGCTCAATATTGCATTTCTCACCTTCAGGAGATTCTTGATGTGTATAGCAAGGGATTCGGTCAATTAGTTAACCAGGATAAATCTGCAGTTTTCTTCAGCACAAACTGCGATGATGACATGAAGGCAGCAAAACGGCAAGGACTTTATTTTGAACACGAAGCTTTGGCCGAGAGGTATTTAGGTCTGCCTAGAGCTGTGGGGAGATCTACGATGACTGAAGCTTTTGAGTTTCTGCCTGCGAGAATTATTACACTAGTAGAAATGTTAATATCTATGACGATTTGGTAGTGACGTTCCGTTTATTCATTATGGAAGTGGTCTCTACCGTGACGAATTTTGTAACTTCGTCACGAGATAACGAGTGATTGCCAAACCACTCAAAATAATGACGAAACTCACGGGTGATGGTCACCGAACAATGAACCTATTTCGTCACAGATGAATCATTCCAGTTCTACCCGTGAGGAACCAATGACGAAAGCAAATTGACGTCACAGAACAACAACGTTTTCGTCACAAAACAACTTGAAAAAAGAAAACAAGGATCTGGTCCCACGTGCAACCACGTGTAATTGTGGGTCCGAGTTCCCACCATCGCATGGCCCCACCAGATGGTCCCACATGTGGGCCCCACCATCACGTGGTCCCATGCACATGTTAATGGCCCCACATGTGGGTGACCACAAGTGGACTAAAATTTACCAAAAAATATTATAAAACCCAGGGTTCAAACCTGGGTCATTGGCACTCCAACCAACTACCCCAAACCACTACACCACAACTAGTTATGTGTTTTTTCTTTAAGTTATAAATATTAGCCTCTTTCTAGCAGCAGCCCACGTCAGAAAATAGCAGCAGCCCACGTCAGCTCGGCCCAGTAGCGCCACGGCCCAGAGAAGCGGAGGCCCACATCGGTTTGGCCCAGTAGCGCGACGGCCCAGTAGTTATGTGTTTTTGCTTTAATCAGCGCCAAAAAAAGAGTGGCCGAGGATTTGAATCTGGTGCGCTTTCGATGGGAAGGAGGACTTACCACTAAGCTATAACATGGTTTGTGTCCTTTTGGTGTATGTCACTCCTTTTATTAAATATTTTAATGGAACATGTGGCTTGTTCGAAGAACACCAAACAGTTCGTGTTTCTCATTTTGATCCGAAATTTAAATTTGTATCGAGTATTTCTCCTTCATAGAAACTCCAAATTTGACGATTCTTTTTTCATTTTTTTCTAAAATCAAACCTTTTCATTTGATCTCAAATTTGTATATGTTAATTGAAACTTTTTAAAATTTTCGAGATTTAAAATTACTTTGAATTTTATATGAAAAGTTTTAAAACTCAAAATACCAATATTGTCCATCATGAAAAGGTCCACAATATTGCTTTTGTAACCAACATCAAATTCTTTTTATATTTTGAATTGAAACAGGGGTAAAAGTCCACACATCTACCTCACAGCTATGGATGAACTGGGATGAACAAGTGTGGTTTCTCTTTTTAATCTTTGACTAAAACTTCTAACTAGTTTTTCTCCCTCATACTAACTCCAAATCGGATGATTCTTTTTCCTAAAATTTTCTAAAATCATTCTCTATGAACATAATGTGTTGAGTTTGGTCTTTTTTCATGTGATCAAGTTTGAGAATTCAAAATTTGAATTGTTTTTAAAAGTGACAATTTTAGACCAGATTTTGAAACCCGAAATGATTTCAGCTGAAGAAGTGATGAATACCAAAGTTTGATAACTTGTCAAGCTCTACAAACTTTATGTAGGTCATTTTTTGATTTGAGAAAGTGATAGTGTACATCACTCATTAATCCTATGTTCACTCACATAGGTCAAGAAACTATGTGAGGGGTTTGTCAAATTTGAACTAAGTATTGTAACCATTTTCTCAAATGATAAAGTGGTCTAAATAAAGTTTGTAGATCTTGATGAGTTATGAAACTTTGGTATTCATCTTGTTTTGATTTGACATCATTTAGTGTTTGAAAAACTTGCATCTAATTGTCATTTTTTGAAATTCAAATTTTGGATTGTTCAAATAGAGTCGGATGGAGAAATGACCAAAATAAAGTTTGTACATCTTGATGAGTTATGAAACTTTGGTATTCATCACTTTTTTGATTTGACATCATTTAGTGTTAAAAAAACTTGCATCTAGTTTTCATTTTTTGAAATTCAAAATTTGGATTGTTCGAACAGAGTCGGATGGAGAAGTGACCAAAATAAAGTTTGTACATCTTGATGAGTTCTACAACTTTGGTATTCATTATGTTATCATTTGAAATCATTTTGTCCGTCCTTGCCCCGCTCGCTACACGACACGCCGGCCGGGAAACCGACGCAGCAAGGCTGCGCTCACCGCCCGTACCGCATTGAATCACACACGAGCGGCGAGCGAGCGCGCAACCACCACGGACCGCACAGTGCCGGGACCAAGCAAGGCCCATCCATCCCGCTCTTGTTGTCAGAGGCGCTGCCACTGCTGCTGCACCAGCAACGGCGAAACAATAGCTCGGCGGCCGTCGGCAACCCGCCGGCGGTGGCCCCAACCTCCCTGCCCGTCGCTCACGGCGGACCTGCCTGCTCACATGGCTGTGTGTCCCCGGCGCCAACCTTCGCTTGTCCCCCCGCGCGCCTGCCACACCTTTGCTACCGGGGGCACGCCGGCCATTCCACTTCGCGGTCCATCCTCCTCTGGCGTGGTGGGTGCGTCGCGCTGTCACCATGTCGACATATGGGAGCTTGCCTGCCCGATGCCCAGAGCCACACCGCGAGCATTTTCGCACCCCCCGGCCATGCGCAGGGTCCCAATCGAGTAGCGTCGATGGCGGCCCGAGGTGCGAGGGCGGCAAGACCGGAAGGGGTGATAATGCCAGCAGCGGAGGAGCCGCAATCGCCGATGGAGGAGAGTCGGCCCGCGGTCGGTAGGAGGAATAGAGCCGTGGCCGACGAGGCGGAGCTCAGGAAGCTGCGAGCGGGGTGATCCACGAACCACGAGGAGTCTGAAAGGAGGTTCCGCGGCCGCTGACGGGAGGGAGGGGGGCGTGGCCACCGTCACGGAAGGGGGCGTTGTGGCCGCCGTCGCAGAGGGAGGCGTCTCGGCCCTCGTCAAGGAGGAGGCCATGGGTAGCTTCCTGCTGCTGGTTGTATTCTTATCCTTGGTCAGGGGCAGTGCCACATGCACAAGATGACGAGGAGCAATTGTCAGGTACTCAGGTGGCGCAGTGCTTGCAGCGAGACTCCAGCAAGCGCCGTTGGAGTCTGACGCCATGGTCGGGCGAGTTGGTGCGACTGGTGTGTCCGGCAAGGATGTTGACTATCTTGTGGAGGGATATCGTGCCAAAGTAGGACGATGTGGTAGGGGCGGACCTAGCATTTTGACAGTGGGTATTCCAAAATTGAAATGTATGAGTTGCTTGTAACTTAGCGAATTGAACTAATTGCAGTTTTGGTTTCTTCTTTGTAGCAGTTCTTTGCAAGAATGAAACACCTCAAATCAAGAGTTGCACTAACCCTTCTTCCTTTTCATGCTTTGGACATAGAAATTAAAATCACTCAAAAGAAGAAGGTGGTCAGAGGAAGCCAAAGCAAGAAGCACTTGACGTCGTTCGTGAGTGGACATGTGGTGGAGAATCAAGTTCTTGTAGCTCAAGTGATGAATCAAGAAAGAACTTCACCACCACCGCTTCATGCAAAGTCCTCATCATCATCACACATGTGCCTTATGGCCCAAGGTATGGAAAGCGATGTATGTAATGATGAATCGACACCACCTCCTCGATGATCTTGTTGAGCTAGTCCATGAGCAAAAGGAATGCTTGAAACAAGCTAATGAAATTAAAGAACTTAATGCTCTCAATGATCTTAGTGCAACCCTTACTACAAACTTATGAACATTTGTTGTGCAAATTCAAATTGCTTAGCAAGGAGTGTGATGAGCTAAAATCTAAGCTTGAGAGCAATGAGACTAAAACAAGTGATTCCTTTGAGCTTGATGAAACATCTATCCTTGTGCAATTCCTATCTCCAAGGTAGATGCTTCAACTTCTTGCATTGATTTAATTGATGAATCTTGCTCACCATCTTGCAATGAGAATGTTATTGTAAAAACATATGATTATCTCATAGGCAAGGAAAATGATGAGCTCAAGCAAGAAGTGAAATGGCTTCGAGAGAAGTTGACTAGTTTGATGGGCAAGGGCAAGAACAATGAAGGAACAAGTAGACGTCTCTCAAGACATGAAAACAATGTCCAACCTTCTCAAGATAACCGTGATCCCATGGTGAAGAAGCTTGAGAAGGGTGCAACCGTGACTTGCTACAAGTGTCATGGAGAAGGGCACAAGTTCTACAAATGCCCTCAATTTGTCAAGAAGATGGACAAGGGCGAGAAGAAGAAGATGAACCCCACATTCACTAGCTCCCTCATCTACACCAAGCCGAACCACAAAAACAAGAGCAATACCTATGTCATCAAGAAGAAGTCTAATGGAAAGGTGGTTGCACACAAGGTTGGGAAGATGAAGATGGAGCTGGGTTGGAACCAACACATTTAGGTGCCCAAGGAAGTCATCACCAACATGAAGGGGCCTCAAATGGTTTGGGTTCCAAAGGCCACTTGAAGGCCTTGAGGGGACTTGGGAGGCTTGGCACAAAGGAGATAAGAAGATTCAAGCCTAGAAGCCAAGCTTGCAAGTTGGACATGTGTTGCCCAAGTTCCCCGGTTGAGGTAATGGAAACTAGAACCCACCTCATGTATCTTTGTAGCTCCATTGCCTTGTTTAGGTTGCATTTGTTGCTATGCCTAGTTGTTTACATATGGTAGGTTGCTTGTGTCATGTGCTAACCCATGAGCATCCTACATGGTTTGATTAGTGTGTAGGAAAGCTACACTTGCTCTTTCATGATGCATGTTCTTCATATATATCTCTTTGCATCATGAGCAAGCTATAGGGTTAGCTTCCCTTTTGTTGTCACGAACAATGTGCTTACATTTGGTTGGTGATTCAAACACTAAATGCTCAAATTTAGGGGGAGCTCATCCTATGGTTTGCTTATGGGACTAATATTGTTTCAATCTTATTTTGTGTAGTCCCTTGGTGACGCGTTCCGGCGCGGTGCTTCATTCTAACAGATTGCTATTTCACTCTCAATGTGATCTAACATCTCTAAAAGAGTGAATATAGCAATATGAGCCTCATGCTATTGAGTCATGTCCTTGCGAGCTTATGTCTCTATATAAGTTCAAAGGCAATGAACTCATACATTCCTAATTATTGTGGTACCCCAAGTGTCTTCTTTGCAAGCTTCTTTCAAGTGGTGTCACCTCCTAGTGATATCATTTCCAAGTGGCTCATTTCATCGTGGTGCCAACAAGGTAGAGAGGAACAACCCCCGGAGGTATGCAATGCTCAAAATCTACAAGAGGTAATGTTACAAGAGTTCTCTCGTCTTATCTCTTGTCTTTTAAGCTACCTCTTTGCATGTTATGCTCTAAGCTTCCTTGTCTTACAAGTGTTTATAGTTGTGCACTTGATTTTCGCACTATTATATTGTGCACACATTTAGGGGGAGCTTAGTTTGTATCATGCTAGTCCCATGAGCTTGTGATCCACCTTAGTTATTCGCACATGTGGTATCTTTATTGATATCAAACATATGGATCATGGTTCATGCAGCTTTCTCCCTAGGATTTAACATTTCTCTTTAGCTATGTTTGCTAGAATTTGCTAGATTTCCTTTGGAGACCCTTTTCTTTTGGACACTTTTTGGAGATTTTATTCCAAAGGGGGAGAATTTGAAGCCAAAGCAAGCTAGTGTTTCCAAAGGGGAAGAAACAAGCTATGTGTGAACATAGGAAGAGAAGATCAAAATGAGGGAAGTATGATCTAGTGGGAGGTTGGAGGATGGTAAGCATCCAAGCAAGTGTAAGTGCAAGTATGATCTAGGAGGAGGGGTGGGGGGAGGGGGCAGGGGCGGAGCCAGGGTCGAGGGCCTGCCCGCCCCCCGCCCCGCCGGCACCACTAATTAGACAGCGTTAAGGCCCAATAATGATCAGCTGACCGCCGGCCCAAATAAGAAAGGCAATGTACGTAGGCTTGTATTCACGTAGGTCTTGCTTGTCGATTCACATTCTGATCCGCAGACGGCCACGACGCCCCAACTTCTCGACTTCTCGTCGCAGGCGGCAACACCACGGCAGGGCACAATCCGCACAACACGCTGCACGCCGTGCAGATCGCTGGCCAGCGGCCAGTCGGCCACGGTGTCCTTGCCGACGCATCCTCGTCCAGGCGTCCTCCCTACTGGCTGCTGCAACTCTAGTTTCCAGGTAAGATTTCTATTCTAATCCAATTGCAATTAGATTGATTAGGTGTTTTGTTTCTCCCCAAATTGCAGAACGCATTTTTCAATCTAAGTAGTAGACAACTGTATGGCGCAACTCATGTTGATTTACTTAGTATCAATGCTCGATTTGAGTTAGCATGTGTATATATGGTGTCGTATATCTGTAACTTCTACCATTGCCCATTGGCGGCTTGCCCCCCAATGTTGAAATCCTGGCTACGCCTGGGTGGGGGCTTTTGTCTCTCAAGATTAGTCCCAGCTGGTCACGTATGGACCTAAGACTCTTACCAACCTTGGGACTGAGGCAGGGGAGGCTTTTGTCTCTCAATATTAGTCACAGTTGGTCACGAGGACCTAAGACCCTTACCAACCGGGACTGAAGGCCTCTTCTCCACCAGTGTGTGCTCGGCTTGGCTGTCTGGTTAATATTGGGCCACTAAAACTTTAATGCTAGGCTGCATCGTCGCAAGCTGGGATTTTGCCCGCCTATACATCCATTATTGCATATGCTTTGGGTGGACTTCCGAGTCTTTGGGACTGAACAAAGACGAGCTGTGGAAACGTGTACAGAGGGCCAGAAGTAATGGAGAAAGTTTCCACACAAGTGAACAGGAACGATCACCTAAAAAAAGTGAACATGATAGGAACGATAACGATATTGGATATTCCTGTGGGTAACTTTGCAAAATGCTACCATATTTCCTAAAACACAGTCTGCGCCTAAAACGCAACCGATGGGAAATGATCTTAGGACCTTTTTTGTAATTAACGCACAAGAATTTGATACGTTAAGTTGGTCTGTGAGTTCGGTAGCAGAAATCTTTGTGGCCAAATGCCGATGACCAAAGGGATAATGTCACTTCCATTTTGTACGCCTGGTAGCCGTTTGCTTTTGGCTCTTTGGAAAATCAGGAACATTGCTTGTTTCAAGGGGAAACTATCGAATCTCCTCCAACTGAGATATACTTGCTTTGCCAGGAACATTGGAAGGCTTAAATGGTGTCCATTTTCAGGAATCAGGAGAGGTTGATGGCACATCGGCTCCTGAAAACTCTTCTCTGCTATAGAGCGTGTGCTGCAAGGCGTCTGTTTTGTGGGTGTAATTTTGTCCGCTCTTGGAAAAAATAAAATAATAAAATAAAACGAGATGCACATAAAAATCTTTTTTGTGGTGGTGGCTATACCACGGAACGCGTGTGCTGCAAGGCGGACGTTGATACATTTGATTTGACCTGCAAATGGCCATGTTCCTTTGCAATAGTCCAATGTCAAAAGTGGCAGCTTGTACAATTTCTTATTCCTCCTCTCCTTAGTTCTTCCTCTGCTTTCTGCTTAATGTTGTTAGTGCCTTAGTGGTGAACCCTAACTGGTATGCGGTATATGCCAGCCATGATCGCCTTCGTCCTTCTCGTTCTCATCTTCTTGCCCGTCTCCAAGAACGAACCCCTTGGGCATATATGTGGCAGCCGCAACAACAACTACAGAGCCAACAGCACATACCATGCCAATCTGTTGCGCCTATCCACAACGCTGGCTAAGAACACCTCTTCTGCACCAAACCTCTTCGCCGAAGGCTCCATGGGGTTGTCACCGGACACTGTCTACGGCCTCGCGCTATGCCGTGGAGATGCCAAGGGCCTCCGCCTGCAGCGACATCGCATCGTTTGAAAGCTTGAAAGTGCGCAGCAGGTGTGCCCATGCAACAAACACGCTTCTGTGTTCACTGGTAGAGAGCGAGGTTTTGGTTCGGGTCTTTAGTCCCGGTTCAACTTTGAAGTCGGGACTAAAGGCCTTTCGTCGACGTGATCCGAAATGGGTGCTGTAGCCGGCCCCCCTTTAGTCCCGGTTGGTATTACCAACCGTGACAAAAGAGGGACTCCCAACGGCTCTATCCGGCAATAATTACCCCCGGTCTTTAGTCCCGGGTGGTGTTACGAGCCGAGACTAAAGGGGTGGGTGGTGTTACGAGCCGAGACTAAAGGGTCCCTGGTGGTGTTACGAGCCGAGACTAAAGGGCCACCCGGGACTAAAGCATGTTGATCATGTTGATTATTCGAAGACAATACGCGAATTCATAAGTGTGTTTGAAGCAGAGATTTTTCTGAGTTGGTTTACTAACATTTTCAATTTAATTTATTTTCCCCTTCAAATTGTAAACGAAAATTAGAAATAATTGTTTCAACTCTTGAAATAATATGTGCATAGAAAAGTAGGTATTTTTTGTCTTAACTTAATATAATTTTGCATGACACAAATATTTTAACTAATGATTTTTTTAAATGGTCAAAGCAAAAAGGAATGAGATAAATGAGGAAGAAAAAGAGAAATGTTAACTTCCCGCGCAAAATTGCCCTTTAGTCCCGGGTGGTGTTACCACCCGAGACAAAAAGACCCCTTTGTCGCGTGGTAACAAAGACCCGGGACTAAAAGGCGAAAATTTGCCTTTAGGGGGCTCCCGCGCGAAATACCTCTTTTGTCAGGGGGGCCTTTAGTCTCAGGTCGTAATACAACCCGGGACTAAAGGGACTTTGTCTCGGGCACAATCGACCGTGACAAAAGGGTTCTATAAGCCCGTCACCTTCCGGATCGGCACTTAGTCGTTTCTCCTCCAAATCGCCGCTGGCCTCTCATCTCCGTCGTTGCCCGCCTGCCGCCTTCGCGCCCCTGCGCCTCGACGACAGTCAAGGCCGCCCCTCTCGACGCGCCGCTCCCCGACGCGACGCCTCCCCGACACGCTCGCCGACGCCATCTCCGCCGGGCCCGGCCGGCTCGACCGCGCATCATGCCTTGTGATGCGCGCCCAGCTGCTCCTCCCCGACGTGCCGCCCCTCCCGACGCGCATCTCCTCCCGACTCCGCCTTCTCCCTGGCGGGCGCCCGGCTGCCTTCCTCCACGCTGTCGCCCGTCGATCCGAATCCGAACCATACCACCGGCCACCGAAAGATGCGCGCCGCCGCCGCGCCCGGCGCCCGTGGCGTCGTCGTGCCGATGGCGCCATTGGTTTTGCCTTGCCTTGTCGACGAAATCAAATGCTTACAAGAATCATTTTTAATTAAATTTATTTGATTTAGTTTATCAATTGATATATATGTAGTTATAAAAATTCAGTAGATATGCATGAATGTTTTAAATTTATAGGAATGGAAAGAAAATTTAATTAGAAATAAATTGTAATGCTTTGTATATTTTTGTGTGTATGTACATCATACATATAACTTTATTAGCACCAACGACTATGGACCAAAATCTTATTTGTGTATTTGAGTTCTTAATTGTTTTCTAATATACAATTTTATAGTTTGATAGTTCTGAAGTCGACGACTGCCGCGTCGACTCGAACAAGTGACTTCAAGACCTCTGTCTATTCTCCCACACGCACCGCCACCAACAAGCATCGTTCATCCACAAGTTAGTAGAAATATTTCGACTTTGTTTATTCAAGGAAATTCGTAGTAAATACTTGTTTATTCTAGAAAGTTTTAGAAATTGTTGATTATTCCAGAAATTCATAGAAAAAACTTGTTGCTTATTCTAGAAATTCAAAGAAAATTCTTGTTCAATAAAGAAATTCTTAGTAAATTCTTGTTTATTATGACAACCATGACAACTTTATGGCCGACATTATTGCTAGTGGTACAAATACGATTGCAACCTTCACCGACGAGGAGTATAGTCAGGCGGACATATACTTGAACATACCTTCGAATTAGGAGGATGCCACCGAGGACACAGAAAATATTGAGGATATCTTGGACACAATGAGGAAAGTCTTGTGAATGAAAGTATTGAATGTTCCCACAAGGTATATATATATATATATATATATCCTGCATTAACTTCATAGTTCTTATTTCTCTAACCTCAATTCTTACATAATTAATTAAATAACGAATCTGCAACTTGTAGGCTTCAGGCTCCACATCAAAAAAGACAAAGAGAGGGCGTACACAAGTACTCACCGGCCATGTCATCTATCATATCACAGAAGTATCAGATGTTGGCCAACCATGTGCTCCAAAAAAATCAAGGACACGTATGTGTCACAGTGCGGGGCCATTGTAAGGGACAACATGCCCATCAGCTAGAGAGAATGGAAGGAAGCGGATAATCCACACGTGGTTCCGACTTAGTGAAAAATTTGTTGTGGATGAAATCCTAAAACACTTCACACTTCTGGCGTTGAACCAAACGATGTGAAGCGTTGGACTCTCACGAGGATGGCAACACAATTTCAGAAGTTGAAGCAGCAACTGGATAAAGATTATATCAAGAAGAATCGAACTCTAAATTGGATTGAATATCCCAAGTTAAAAGAACACTGGACGTCCTTTGTGGAATACAAGAAAAGTGAAGATTTCGCCAAGGCGAGTGCACGAGGGAAGAAAACTCATGGTAAGAAGGAGCACGACCATCATCTTGGTTGAGGTGGTTACGCATTGTAGCGAACATGGCCTCATATGCCATTAGTTCAAGTTTGATTTTGGTGATTCATGACAACATGATCATTGGGACTAACCTTATTGTTTTAGCATGTCTTTGTAGACACTTCTAGGTCCCAAGGATGCAAGAAAACCATATGCCAAATTGAGAAGATAGTGTATTTTTCAAGGGTCAAAACCGAGCAAGAAAAGGAAAAGAAAAGACACCGGATGAACCGACGGTCCCTCAAACTCTAGCGTCGGTTGCAATCGTCGGACGAGTTGGTACAGGTGGTCAAACCCTAGGTACCGTCGGATGAACCGACGGTCCATTATTTAGTAGCGTCGGACGAGTTGCGGAGGAAGAGCAAGGAAGAGCGAGCCGGATGATCGGTGCGAGTGGGGACCCGTCGGTCTATCCGACGCCCGGTTGAATTCATACGAGCGCCAAGCGAAGCCTTGACCGGATGATCCGACGCCTTGGACAAGGAGAAGCGTCGGTCTATCCGACGATCGATTGAAGAAGCTAACAGAGGCGACTTGAGCGCGGAGTCTTCAAGACCGGATGATCCGACGCACCGTCGGCATAGCGCCGAGCGTTGTGTCGAGAACCTCAACGCGGCTATGACGTGGGAGGGCACCGGATGAACCGACGCCTGGAAAATATAGCGTCGGATCATCCGACTCTTTCGATGGACGTTAGCCAGGCCAGTTTGATGCCTTGGGCTATTTATACCCCTCCACTCACCCATTTGAGGTGGATTGTGTGGAAGTGCGGGAGAGTTCAAGACACCTAGAAGATCATATCCAATCCATCCAAGTGCTTAATTGCTCATCCATAGACTTGCATATGCTTAGTGTATGTGCTTAGTGCTAGGCTTAGCTTAGAGTCGAGTGAGTGCAAGGTTGTGCCAACCTTGTGAGGTGATTCTTGAGTGAATCCGGTTGTACAAGGTTCGCCGGAAGCCTTGGGGCCTAAGTGGCTCACCGCAATCGCCATCGACCCTCCGGCTTGGTGTGGGCGGCGAGGACACTTTGTGCGGGACGTGGAGACCCCTTCCTTGGTGGAGAAGCTCCTTAGTGGAGGCGGCATCAAGGTGACCAAGGGAGCTTGACAAGTGCCTAAGTGGCTAGCCTTTGTGGCAAGTCAAGTTGGTGCTCTTGGGAGAGACTTGGTGACCGAGAAGCAATACTCTTGTGTGAGTGCTTCAACAACGTGGACTAGGGGTGGCTTAGTGCTCACCGATACCACGGGATAAATCGCGTGTCAAGAGTTTGCTTCCTCTCATCCCCGTTTACGCGCATTTACTCTATTGCAATCTTTGCTTGCCTTTACTTTCCTAGAGTAGTATCTTGCTAGGAATGGCTATAGGTTGCAAACCTTGTTTTGGGATGGGAGTTTCACACTAGAACAACCTTAGTTGCACATATAGATAGTATGTTCTAGTTTACTTTTGTGTAAAATTTAGTGAGCCATAGGTTAAGGTTTTAAGTTGCCTAATTCACCCCCTCCCCCTCTTAGGCTAACGGGCATCCGATTCCTTACAAGTGGTATGGACTCACTTCCTTCACAAGGAAACACCAATTCGATTGGTCAATTGTGAAAACCGGCTCATTGGAGTTAGCTTCACCGCCTAGTGAGTTGCTCTTTAGAGGAATGAAAGGGTGGATACCTTAGGTTTGGCTCCACATTTCGATGGCACGGGCTATCCTCGGTGGAAGGTTCTCATGGAGGCCTATCTCCAAGCAAGGGACCTTGATGTTTGGAGAGTCACCGATGAGGGCATGAAAAATGGGACTAAGAAGGAAAAGCAATTTGATGTGATTGCTAAGAGTATAATTTTGTCCTCACTAGATGTAGGCGTTTTCAATAGAGTTTTACTTGTGAAAATGCTCATGAGCTATGGAAACCATTAAGGAGCAAAATGAGGGTTCAAAAGAAGTTGCTAATGAACGCTATGGTTGTCTCCTTGAGGAATTCAATAGCTTCAAGCAACTTGCTAATGAAAATGCCGATTCTATGTACTCACGCCTAAATGTGCTTGTCAATAGAATCAATGCTTTAGGTGTGAAGAACATCACGGACTTGAACATCAACCGCAAGATCCTTCAAAGTCTCCTAAGCCCGACTATGACTTGGTGAAGGCTATCATTTATGAGAGAAAGCTCGAAGAATTGAAGCCATCTCAAATCTTGAGCAAGATCATGGCACATGAGCTTCAAATCATGCCCGAGTCCAAGAAGGCGTCCCAAGAAAAGCCTCAAGAACCATCTTCTCCAAGCACAAGCCATGCCCTCTCAAGCCAACAAGAGAAGGTGTTGAGTAGGATGGCTACTCATGGAAGCTCAAGCGAAGATGATGGTGATGATGGTGACGATGAAGATTCCTCAAGTGATGAAGAGGTTGAATCCATGGTGGCCGAGCACGTGGAGAAGATCTTCAAGTATGTGAAGAAAGTCAACATGTACGGCTACAACGTCCACTTGAGAGAAGGGCGTTATCATCAACACATCAAGTTCACCAAGATCGAGCACAAGCCCAAGAAGAAGGTGGTCAAGGAGAGGAGGCCAAAGCAAGAAGCAACTATCGCCGTCCGTGAGTGGACAAGTGGTGGAGAATCAAGTTCTTCTAGCTCAAGTGATGAATCAAGAAAGAACTTCACCACCCGCTTCATGCATGGCTCATCATCACCACACATGTGCCTTATGGCCCGAGGTATGGAGAACAATGTAAGTGATGATGAATCGACACCACCTCTCTTAATGATCTTGTTGAGCTAGTCCATGAGCAAAAAGGAATGCTTGAAAAACAAGCTAATGAAATTAAAGAACTCAATGCTCTCAATGATCTTAGTGACACCCTTGCTACAAATTATGAACATTTGTTGTGCAAATTCAAATTGCTTAGCAAGGAGTGTGATGAGCGCTAAAAATCTAAGCTTGAGGTAATGAGACTAAAACAAGTAATTCCTTTGAGCTTGATGAAACATCTATTCCTTGTGCAATTCCTATCTCCAAGGTAGATGCTTCAACTTCTTGCATTGATTTAATTGATGAATCTTGCTCACCATCTTGCCATGAGAATGTTGTTGTAGAATCATGTGATTATCTCATAGGCAAGGAAAATGATGAGCTCAAGCAAGAAGTGAAATGGCTCCAAGAGAGGTTGGCAAACTTGATGGGCAAGGGCAAGAACGATGAAGAACAAGTGGACATCTCTCAAGACATGAAGAGCCAAGTCCAACCTTCTCAAGATAACCGTGATCCCATGGTGAAGAAGCTTGAGAAGGGTGCAACCGTGAATTGCTACAAGTGTCATGGAGAAGGGCACAAGTTCTACAAATGCCCTCAATTTGTCAAGAAGATGGACAAGGGCGCAAAGAAGAAATTGAAGCCCACAATCAAGAGCTCCCTCATCTACACCAAGCCCAACCGCAAGAACAAGACAAATAGCAACACCTACGTCATCAAGAAGAAAGCAAATGGCAAGGTGGTTGCACACAAGGTTGGGAAGATGAAGGAAGAGCGGTAGGAACCAACCCATTTGGGTGCCCAAGGAACTCATCACCAACATGAAGGGGCCTCAAATGGTTTGGGTTCCAAAGGCCACTTGAAGGCCTTGAGTGTGGGGACTTGGGAGGCTTGGTACAATCAAGATGAGAAGGTTCAAGCCTATAAGCCAAGCTTGCAAATTGGACATGTGTTGCCCAAGTTCCCCGGTTGAGGTAATGGAAACTAGTACCTATCTCTTGCATCATTGTAGCTCCATTGCCTTGTTTAGGTTGCATTTGTTGCAATATTTACATATGGTAGATTGCTTGTGTCATGTGCTAACCCATGAGCAATCTACATGGTTTGATTAGTGTGTAGGAAAGCTACACTTATTCTTTCATGATGCAAGTTTTCATATATATATATCTCTTTGCATCATGAGCAAGCTATAGGGTTAGCTTCCCCTTTGTTGTCATAAACAATGTGCATACATTTGGTTGGTGATTCAAACACTAAATGCACACATTTAGGGGAAGCTCATCCCATGGTTTGGTTATGGGACTAACTTTGTTTCAAGCTTATCTTATGTAGTCCCTTAGCGGCCGCGTTCGGTCGGTGTTTCATTCTAAGAGAATGCTATTTCACTCTCAATGTGATCTAACATCTCTAATAGAGTGAATATAGCAATATGAGCTTCATTCTATTGAGTCATGTCCTTGCGAGCTTATGTCTATATAAGTTCAAAAGGCAATGTACTCATACATTCCTAATCCTTGTGGTACCCCAAGTGTCTTCTATGCAAGCTTCTTTCAAGTGGTGTCACCTAGTGATATCATTTCCAAGTGGCTCATCTCAATGTGGTGCCAACAAGGTAGAGAGGATCATCCACGGAGGTATGCAATGATCAAAAGACTACAAGTGATATCTACAAGTGGTAATGTAACAAGAACCCATTTGTCTTATCTCTTGTCCTTTAAGCTACCTCTTTGCATGATATGCTCTAAGCTTCCTTGTTTTACAAGTTTGTAGTTGTGCACTTGTCTCTCACTACCCTTGTCTTGCAAGTGGTATTCTTTTTATGCACACACTTAGGGGGAGCTTAGTTTGTATCATGCTAGTCTCATGAGCATGTGATCCACCTTAGTTATTCTCACATGTGGTATCTTCATCGATATCATACATATGGATCATGGTTCATGCGGCTTTCTCCCTTGCATTTAACATCTCTCCTTTGAGCTATGGTTGCTAGATCTTGCTAGTTTCCTTGGACCTATTTGCTTTGGACTTTTTGGAGATTTTATTCCAAAGGGGGAGAATGTGAGACCAAAGCAAGTGTGTGGCTTAAGCTTACAAGTGGGCTCAAGGATGCTTACAAGTGGTTTCAAGGATATGAGACCAAAGGGGGAGAATGTGAACATGAAGATCAAAAAGGGGGAAGTTTGATCTAGGGGGAGTTTGGATGATGGTAAGCATCCAAGCAAGTGTAAGTGGTTCTAATTCATCAATTCTTGCAAATTTATGCTTGCTTTGGTTGTGTTGTCATAAATCACCAAAAAGGGGGAGATTGTAGCGAACATGGCCTCATATGCCATTAGTTCAAGTTTGATTTTGGTGATTCATGACAACATGATCATTGGGACTAACCTTATTGTTTTAGCATGTCTTTGTAGACACTTCTAGGTCCCAAGGATGCAAGAAAACCATATGCCAAATTGAGAAGATAGTGTATTTTTCAAGGGTCAAAACCGAGCAAGAAAAGGAAAAGAAAAGACACCGTCGGATGAACCGACGGTCCCTCAACTCTAGCGTCGGTGCAATCGTCGGACGAGTTGGTACACGTGGTCAAACCCTAGGTACGTCGGATGAACCACGGTCCATTATTTAGTAGCTTGACGAGTTGCGAGAGGAAGAGCAAGGAAGACAGTAGCACCGGATGATCGGTGATGCGAGTGGGGACCCGTCGGTCTATCCGACGCCGGTTGAATTCATACGAGACGCCAAGACGAAGCCTTCAGCACCGGATGATCCGACGCCTTGGACAAGGAGAAGCGTCGGTCTATCCGACGGTCGATTGGAAGCTAACAGAGGCGACTTGAGCGCGGAGTCTTCAAGCGGATGATCCGACGCGCTTGCGTGCATTAGCGCGTCGGAGCGGTTGTGTCGAGAACCTCAACGGCTAAGTGGCGTGGGAGGGGCACCGGATGAACCGGACGCCTGAAAATATAGCGTCGGATCATCCCAGTACTGCAGTGGACGTTAGCCAACGGCTAGTTTGATGCCTTGGGCTATTTATACCCCCTCCACTCACCCATTTGAGCAGGCTGGATTGTGTGGAAGTGCAGGAGAGTTCAAGACACCTAGAAGATCATATCCAATCCATCCAAGTGCTTAATTGCTCATCCATAGACTTGCATATGCTTAGTGTATGTGCTTAGTGCTAGGCTTAGCTTAGAGCTGAGTGAGTGCAAGGTTGTGCCAACCTTGTGAGGTGATTCTTGAGTGAATCCAGTTGTACAAGGTTCGGAAGCCTTGGGGCCTAAGTGGCTCACCGGCAATCGCCATCGACCTCCGGCTTGGTGTGGAGCGGCGAGGACACTTTGTGCGAGGGGACGTGGAGACCCCTTCCTTGGTGGAGAAGCTCCTTAGTGGAGGCGGCATCAAGGTGACCAAGGGAGCTTGACAAGTGCCTAAGTGGCTAGCCTTTGTGGCAAGTCAAGTTGGTGCTCTTGGGAGAGACTTGGTGACCAGAAGCAATACTCTTGTGTGAGTGCTTCAACAACGTGGACTAGGGGTGGCTTAGTGCCTACCGATACCACGGGATAAATCGCGTGTCAAGAGTTTGCTTCCTCTCATCCCCTTTACGTTTCCGCATTTACTCTATTGCAATCTTTGCTTGCCTTTACTTTCCTAGAGTAGTATCTTGCTAGGAATGGCTATAGGTTGCAAACCTTGTTTTGGGATGGGAGTTTCACACTAGAACAACCTTAGTTGCACATATAGATAGTATGTTCTAGTTTACTTTTGTGTAAAATTTAGTGAGCCATAGGTTAAGGTTTTAAGTTGCCTAATTCACCCCCTCCCCCTCTTAGGCTAACGGGCATCCGATTCCTTACACGCATTTGCAGTTCCCAAGTGGCGGAAAATGGAAGAAGACCTTCTCGCACAAGGTACCATACCAGCAGTCTATGATTGGCCCGAGCGAGTGAAGAATTGGTATTATGCTCATGGAGGCACAATTAACTCCGAAGATGGTACTCTTGATTACCCACCCTCGTTACGAGAGGCTGCACTTTAAATATTGAAATAAATTGAAGATATCAGAGCGGGCAGAGTGAAGGTTGACAGAGAGATGGATGAGCTCACTATGGCGCTCAAGAATCCAACACCAGGGACGTTGCGGGGGCTATGGTGGTACCATGGAAATTTGCCTTCAGGGGAGACATTGCCACCTATCGAAGCCGCAGAAGAATAAGAGAGCGCGAAGAGGAGGAACGGCGGTAAGAGATAGAGAAAATACTTAAAGAACACGGAGAAAAGGTGACGGCAGATATTGAACGGCGAGTGGCCGCCGCATTAAATGAGATGGCCCCATCTGGAGGACTGCCTCTAGTACAAGTTCCTTCTGCTCA
The DNA here is from genome assembly GCA_022644695.1 of Cenchrus purpureus. NCBI lineage: Eukaryota > Viridiplantae > Streptophyta > Magnoliopsida > Poales > Poaceae > Cenchrus > Cenchrus purpureus. The sequence continues at coordinate 90,148,898 of CP053454.1, forward strand.
CAAAAGCAGTTGTTCTTCCGCAGCGGTTCCCGAAGAGCAAAAGGCAATAGAAGAAGTTCAAGTGGACAGCCAACGGTACCCTGTGGATGACATCTGTCGGCGCACCACATGTGTGCTTCACAAGCCATTCGGCAACATCAAAATGAAGGTATGTATAATTCATGCTTTTATTAGCTCAATAATGGATGCATATATATTACTTTGAATTTTGTGGACAAGCATTCACAATGATGGTATAATTCATGCTAATAATAACTAATTAATTATTATTTCTCAGGTGGCGGACGGAAGTGCTTTTGCGCTTCGACAGACGAGCCACGGCATGCCGATTCCACCTGGCTACGCCTCAGTTAGCGTAGAGAAGATCTGTCAACCTGATTTTGAGGAGCTAGAGCTAGAGATCCCAGGAGGTGATGGGGAAAAGACACTTAAGGATGCGCTACACGGTATCATATTATGGCCAAAACGTTACATCGTCATAATCCCCGAGAATGATGGATCTCTGAGAGACCCCCTGGAGCCTCTACAATCGTCTCTGGGGCTGTCATCGTCACTACCTGCTCGCGAGCCTCTACAATCGTCTTCGGGGCCGTCATCGTCACTACCTGCTCGCGAGCCTCTACAATCGTCTCCGGGGCCGAGCCTCTACAATCGTCTCCGGGGCCGTCATTGTCACTACCTACTCGTTCACCTTCTCCGCAAGAACCATACGACAATTCGGGAGAAGCGAGCTCCAGCGATCACGATGATGACATCCCTCCCAATTCACCTTAGCAACCATCGGTCGCAGAGCCACATAGGTCTCGAGTGCAATCTTTCAAGTCGGTGCAACCACCAAAGAAAAAACGAAAACGACCAGCAAAGAAAAAGCCCGAGCCAAGGAAGCTAGCATGGGAGATGACAGATGAAGAAACAACAACGATTGTAGATAAAGAAGTCGTGGACTTCTTTGCAAAAGTGAGAGAAAAAAATAAACAGGAAGAGCTGGATGCCAAAAAAAATGAAGGTCATAAGGAGAGACTCCAGACTTTCATACACGAGAGGGAAGCAATAAGGAGAAGGAAACCGCCGGTATAGTTGAAAACAGACTATGAGCGTTCGGTGGACAAGTCTTATGCTAAGAAGAGACAACGAGGGTCGCCGAATAGTTACATCGAGCAAATACCTGCGTCGACGTCGGGGACCGCCACAAACAAGAACGAGGAGAAGCAAATAGATGCATCACGACCGATCAGACTAACTTGTTTATGGCCTCTCGAAGCACAAAAAGTAATTGACAACATGTCTGCAGAAGAACTGGCTAATGTCATTAACTTTTATGAACAAACAAAGATGCCTCTTGGTGGTATTCTCAGCCTTGAAGACCTACCAGCGGATAAAAATTTCGTACCTAGATGGCGCTTTGAGCTAGGACAACCTCTAGTGAAGCCAGAATTGGTCAACAAGCTCCAAATTAAGATGCGCAGATTTCATGGACCTGGTACTTGCACGAGGGCCTGAGATGTTTGGTATGCTTGTGAGACTTGGAGATTTTGCCCTTCAAAACGAGAAGGTGGTCTGGCTCCAATTCATTGATATCTATGAAATTTACCATCTGGACGCCGTGAATACCGATCTTATGATGGCCTGGTGTCTGTAAGTGATATATTTTCATATGTTTATTAATAAATTTATTACATTTGTTGATCTACTAATTAACATTTGGCTTTTTTCTTGTATAGCCTGCAACTTAATGAGATGCGAAGGAAGGGTTATTCAAGAATTGCTTTCATGGACCCATCAAAAGTTAACGAGCAGGAGATTCGGGACCAACGAAAAACAACAATCGAGACAATTTATAGGCACTTAGATGAGTTTCATTACAAGAACCTTATACTACTGCCTTACAACTTCAAGTAAGTACGATTGTCATCTAATTATCCTTGTTAATTCTATTTAGTCTATTCTAATATTCATGAGCATGCATACAGATTTCACTGGATTCTACTCATAATCACTATCGACAATAGCAACATTAATGTGTATGATTCATTGAGAAAAGATCCCTCAGAATACCAAGACCTTCAAGATGTATTTCACGAGTAATAATTCTATCTATGACATTTTCTTTAATGCAATATATATATTTAGCTTTTATACTAACATTGTATCTTTTATTATTTTGCCTCAGAGCTTGGACCAAGTTCATTGCAAAACACCGAGGACCATTTCAAGAAAAAATTAGATGGGTCACTGATTTTCTGGTACGTATACAAATAACAACTTCAGATTGAGAATATTTAAAATGTATAACACTAGTATTTCATAATCTATTCTCCTCTCCACTTTAGTGTTTGAGACAAGAATCAGGAAATAATTTATGCGGGTACTACGTCTGTGAGCACATACACCATTACAGTGGCAACGCGGATGATGATAGTGTAAGTAAAATAAACCTATTAATAATACATCATTTTTATCCTCTTTTGTATATTTAATCGCTTGGTGTATTATATCAACATATTTGCAAATTACAGAGGATTATAAAAAGGGACGCACTCATTGAGAAGGATCGTCTCTTGGCAATTCAAGAAGCTCTCATGGAATTCCTCATGGACGAGGTGGTTAATCCACAAGGAAAACATTATTATGACAACCATCCAATTGACCGACTCACCTCCGAGGAAAGCTAATTGAGGCTAGAAATTTGAACTGAATGATATTTTGATGTATATATACTATATGGGGTTTTGATGTATATATACTAGTTTAAGAAAATACTATTTATTTTCATGTGTATAAATTATTATGTGTATATACATTTATAAGTTTATATATGTAGATATATAGGGTTTAATTTATATATAAGTCTAATCTATATGATATATATATATATATATATAGACAGGTATACATATATACAAGTGCAAATTCGTATACGTACATATACGGGTTAGACAACAATTAGAATATACGGTCAAATCGAAAACAGAAAAAAAAAGAGACGAGACCCTTTAGTCACGGTTGGTATTACCTGGCCCCTTTAGTCCAGGTTGGTTCACCCGGGACTAAAGGGGAGGCCTTTTGTCTCTCATCATTAGTCCCGGTTGGACTTGAGAGACCTATACCCCTTACCAACCGGGACTAAAACCCCTCTCCCTACCAGTGGTTCTACGACATGTGTCAAGTCTGGTTCTCCGATTTGGACTTCATTCATCCCTCCTACTACGACAACTCTTACTTTGGCTTCGTTCAAGGCATGGTCAATACAATGGACAGGAGTAACATCACGGAGCCCAAGTTACCCGGCTGGGATCCCAGCTACGCCACCAGTATCACCCAGATCAGCCCAAGTTACGCTGCAGGAGACGTCAAAGACGGCAGCATACGTCTACTTGGCGAGTAGGTACGTCTCTGGTTTCATGGATGCCACAAGTATGAATCCACCGCTATACTCCATGGCGCAGTGCACGCCTGACCTGGGATCAGAAGACTGCTGGGCCTGCCTCAAGTATATTGGCCAGATTGCAATGGCTAACTTCACCGGTCATCAAGGAGGACGGGTTCTTTCTCTGCGGTGTAATTTGAGGTACGACACAACTGTGTTCTACAGTGGGGTGCCCATATGGCGCATCACAGCACCTGTTACGTCCGCGCCGACACCGATGGTCATGCCAAGCACAAGCCCTGAATACATGTGGAGACCAGTTGTTATTGCTCCGTCGGCGCCACCACCACCTGTTACGTCGGCGCTGCCACCAGTTGCCATGCCAAGCGCAGAACACAAGAGTAAGCAAAATTTCTATGTTATATATGTGTCTTGAAATCACGGTCAACTACAAATTTGTTATCTTCCCTTGTGTACCACTTAAAAGGCCTATGCTTGTAGCATAATCATTTTTTTCATTTAACAGCTTTACAACATATATCATGACTCCTGAAAATTAAGTCTGAAAAACTTTTCAAACTGTTGCAGTATAAGTGCATGCAACTCAATATGGTATCATGGCTAGAGGTCTTGAGTTCGAATCCTAGCGTGTACGATTAAATACAATAATTGCAGCCCAATCTAATATCCATGTGCTTGTGAGGGAGGGTGTTGAGTATAAGTGAATTGCCCACCTTTTCTATCAGTTTAAGCTTTTGGGTTGAACTGGTTGGTGCATACAACTTAATACAAACTTCTGACCTTCTAACTAAAAAGGACTTTTCTCAAAAGAACTTTTTTAAAATGTCACCTGAGAGTATTTCAAATTGCAGAATCAAGTTTAAAATTTCATACAGTACCTCCTAGCAAATAACCATTTGTATTTTGATGAAACAATTTATTTGTTATCTTGCCAGGGCACAATGTTTTAGTCATTTCCGTAATTGTTGCATTACTTGCATCAATTTTCTGCTTCATTATTTCATATGGATTCATCATAAGGCGCAGAAAAGGTCAGGTCTCTACATATATTGATATGTTTTATTACACTCATCACCTGCCTCATGCCTTCGTATCTTTAACAAAGTTGTGTTCGTTCTAGTGCGTACATCAGCTTTAAATGAAAAGATCACATCAAACTTTCAAGTTGGATTCATCCGAAGACCAGAAAAAGGTGAGAGATGTTTATATAATAAATGTCATTGTACTCGCCTCAAGCAATTATGTTTTGATTTTGCACCAATACTAGGTTCATCAGCTTTAACTCTGGATCCAGGGAAAGGTTCACTGGACAAGACTAAAAATGCGAAGGAGGATGAAGCCCTTGTTTGCGGATTAGACCGAAGGGTTTCAGAATTCAGGGTATACGACTTTTCGCAAGTAATGGACGCTACTGGTAACTTCTGCGACAGAAATAAACTTGGTCAAGGAGGTTTTGGTCCTGTATACAAGGTATGATAGAAAATAGACGTTCTATGCCACATTCGGCATGGTGGGTTCTCGTTTTACCTATTCTTGAAAGAATTCACCTGTTTTCTTGAAAACAAACATGTGAAAAATATAATCTTGCTCCGCAAACTTGGCCAATTAATGTCATGGTCACAGATTATGAGAAACTGTGTTCAGTCACTATTTTGTTCTTACAGATTAATCAAGTGCCAGAATTAATGAATTGGAAAATAAAGAAATACTATTGATTGATATTTTTAATCAAATTTCTCGGTAGGGCCGGTTTCCTGATGGTTTGGAGATAGCTGTTAAAAGGCTTGCTGCTCGTTCAGTTCAAGGTTTCACCGAGTTCAAAAATGAAATAGAACTCATAGCAAACCTCCAACATACAAATCTAGTTAGACTCTTGGGGTATTGCTCTCAAGGAGAAGAGAAAATACTTATATATGAATACTTGCCAAATAAAAGCTTGGACTTCTTCATTTTCGGTACAAGTTCCTGCAAGTTATAGTAGAAGTTCAGGGCTATAAGGTGTTTTCCCCTCATATTTCTATGCTTAACTACTATGCAGATCCAACTAGAAAATATATATTAAGTTGGGAGAAACGATTAGCAATAATAGAGGGGATCGCACAAGGTATGTTGTATTTGCATAAGCACTCCGGTTCGCGTCATCCATAGAGATCTCAAGGCAAGCAACATTCTTTTGGATCGCAAAATGAATCCCAAAATTTCAGATTTTGGGCTTGCTAAAATATTTAGCACAAATGATACTCAAGGAAACACAAAAAGGATTGCTGGAACATTGTAAGAATCTCATACGCATTGGGCCATACTTAATTATATTGCAATGCATACAGATACAAAAATCTGACATGGATGTTTATACCTTATATGGTCATTCAGTGGCTATATGGTTCCAGAATATGCTTCAGAGGGCCTCTTCTCTATCAAATCCGATGTGTTTAGCTTTGGTGTGCTTCTTCTTGAGATTGTTACTGGAAAGAGAGTATCAAGATTCAATGGATATGGAGACTTTATCAACCTTTTTGGGCATGTAAGTCTTTTCATACTTAGACATGCGTACTATTCATGTCTCTAGCTAATAAACTCTAAAGAAAAAAATTGAAGAGTATAAAATTTGAAGGACATAAATAGCATAATTCTAACAAACACTACACCACCAACAATATCGCTCCAGGATTTATCATTTTCAGGTCTTAGGAGAGTAGAAAAGCACTAGCAAAAGTTTTCAGATGATCTCAGAAACTATAAATGTGATCATCCTCTGTGCAGGCATGGCAATTGTGGAAAGACGGATTATGGCTTAAGCTTGTGGATGCATCATTAGTTACCGAGTGTCATAGAACAGAGATGATGAGATGTATTAACATTGCGCTGCTTTGTGCGCAAGAGAATGCAGCAGATCGACCTACAATGACGTATGTGGTTGCAATGCTTACAAGTGAGAGCGTGACTCTGCCAGAGCCTAAGCACCCGGCATTTTTCCACATAAGGGTCGGAAACGATGATGTGTCTTCAACCATAGAACAATCTAGTTCTAACAGCGTCACAGTGTCTGCCGTAGGTGGAAGGTAGTTTTCTGTTTCTGTTATGGATTATGTGAAAGTTTGGAGTCTTAATTTGTATGCATAATACTTCCTACTATTTGAAATGCATGGAGTATCATTTTGGATAACACTTAGATATAATGTATATCTTGATGCATAACATTGTAGATGAACCTATCTATAAAAGCTAAAATACCCTACAATTTGAAACAGATGAAGTATCATTTCTTATGGAAGGCAACATGGATTCGACTAATAACAAACTTATTAATCAACTATAAGTATATACCGCTGAGAACAACAACATTTTCCTTGGAGCAAACTAACACGGCATATATAGTTTTTTCAGAAACATTAATTGTTTTCGGCCTCTGGACTGCACACAACCAAAATCTTAAATACAGTGCGCTTAATATCAAAGCTTATCACAAATAGAGAGAATAGTTCACCAGAAAATATAAATGATTATAAAAAAGTTGATAACGAACTATAATAACGCGCTTCTAAAAAGGAAACTATATTCGTGGAGGCACCTTTCGTTTCCGAAAATTAAATACAGACTGAATTATTGATAAGTAGTATGTGGTTATATGCGTTAGGTTGACTTCGAGACTACCTGGATTAGACGCCAAGTCTGGATGACGGAGGTTGAAAATGATGTGTTGCTGAAGCATGTAGAACAGAACAAGAGCTGAACCATCAAGACTGATAAACGATGTGACAGGACATGAGCGACTTCACCTGCAAGCAACGAGGGGAGAGACTTCTCATTCCAAGTCTGATGAGCGCTGGCCCGATCTACCGAGAGGTAGGGGATAAATTCGATTGGTGGAGACTCGACGTTCACGATTCGGCTTCGAATCAGACACGATTCGACCCTGCAACCGCTACACCAATGCTTCATTGGTTATCAACCAAGCACAAGTTGATTGACCTCACCGAAAAGGCTTTTCCTGCAAGCGAATCGAAGCACAAAAGCAAGAAAGTATAAACTTGCAATATGAAATTGCAGATATAAATAAAAAAAGATATGGGGTTCAAACTCTGGATTCGAAAGGACTAGTCGACACAGTCGAGGAGAATAAGAACAAGGGCCTTGGATCATGGTAAAAGGACTTGTCGCCACAGTTATAATGAATCAATCACAGTTTCGACTCTGAAAACTTGAACTAAACAAAACTCGAGTTTCTAAGATGGCGGCTATTGAGGTTATGAGAGGAGGGACGTCCTAGGGTTGGGGCGACCAGGTGTCGGGCGCCCACAACTTGGGCTTAAGGCCCAACAAACTAGTGATGCAGCTGCTTGACAGATTCTAGATGTCATATTGTTTCGACGATTCCCGTTTACTTTGGATGAATTTCGGCCTTAGACAGGTGCCATTGGAAGATCTATGAAATTTTGGTTCCATCCGTATAAAGAATGTCCAAAACGGACTCCGTATGCGACCGGGTTGTCATTTTTAGTGCATGATGCTCCTGGGCTCCAAACTGGGCTCGAACTTGAGTTCCTTTGGGCCTCCACCTTGGGGACTCTAACTGAATTAGCCTCGGCCTCCTTCTCGACTTGGACACTCTTGTTGGACTCCTCCTATGCCATGTCACGCACCAATCATGGTCGTATGTGTTAGAGTGGCGCAGCGAAATCCGGCCCGGCCCGCTATATCCACAAGCTGACTGTACAACAAGGCCCTGGGCCTAACTCAACCCAAAAGACTAGCATGTTGGGTGAGAACTGCCCACACCTATATGTTGCGCTCCCCCACCATCAATACCGATGTCGGACTAAACCCAACAATCTCCCTCATCACACATTGGGCCCAACTCTTCCATCACAACCATCCATGTGATCTCCCGAAGACGTTATCCAGGCCCCGAGTCCAACTCTCCAGTCAAAACCATCCGTGTGACCCTCTGGAGACGTTCACGGGCTCCCCTGTCACCATGTGACCTGGAGATGTTTTCCCAGGTTTTTCTGACCGACCCGGCCCGCTATACCCACGAGCCGGCGCCCCATCAGGCCTTAGGTCCACCGGAGCCCATAACAACAAGGCACTGGGCCTAACTCAACCCACAAGACTAGCCTGTTGGGTGAGGACTGCCCTCACCTATATGTTGCGCCCCCCACCATCAATTTCCGATGTGGGACTAAACCCAACAGTATGCATAGGTAATTAGTATATCTAGTGTTCCTTTTCCTGCTCCTAGTATTTGTTTTTCAGTAGCCTAAGTGCTTGTGTTGTTATGGCATTCGCCCGATCGTTTGTCTTCGTTGCCGTCGGAATCTTCGGTGCCCTCCTCTTCGCCACCATCGTCGTACACCAGGTCAGTGGTAACAAAATAAATCTGCCTTCCTCCTTCGCAGATCTCCTCTCTTTCATCCCCCGCACTCGCCATACTTGCCGAGATTTGCATATTTCCTCCCCTGTTCCACTGCCGCTCACTCCCCTGTTAGTTTGGTAGCCTCTTGTCCTGCTGCTCTTCTTCTCTATTGCGTAGCTTCCCCCTTGGTGTTGGATTGACTCCTCTATCTCCACTTGGGATCCCGGTTGGTGCTCCTTCAATCTCCGGCAATGGAAGCAACTACAGCTTTCGGTCACCGGAGTGTGCCACCATCATCGGCCGTCCCTTCTACAACCGTCGCTTTGCGCAGTCCTTCCGCCCCGGTGTAAGCCCCTGTGCCATCTCGCCGGTGGATTGGTCTCCACCAAAGATCTCCGAGTCGCTCCTTGTTCCTGAAGTTGCAGGACTTTATTGTAAACAAGATCTCTTTTGAGGTCTTCTTTGTAATGTGGTTGCTAAATTAATATCATATATGTGCTGCTGTAAAATAAAAATTGTGTCATCATAAAAATATTACACTAATTTTCGGAACTAGTAAAATGCACGTGGACACGCACGTGTTTTAAAAACCATAATAATTAAAATATTTATTTATATACTAAATTGAACATGCGGCACACACATGTTTAGAAACCAATAACAAATAAAAATATATTTTCTCCCGCAATAAATCAACATAAGCTACCAGTCAACCGAACAAGACAAATAACAAATAAATCTAATCTCATACCATAATAATTTTATTATCATAGTGTTACACCCTGAAATTTCCCAATTTCAGAATGTGAATAGAAAGAGTAATTAAACAAAAATTTTCTCATAATTTTAAATTTTTTCCAACATTTATTTTATTTACAGGAAATGTAGTATAGGATAAAGCGTTTGTTTGATTTTCTGAATTAAATAAATGATTATGTGAGTGTTGCTTTCATGCCGGTGCATTTGGGGTTTCATGAGTGCAAAAGGTTTTAAAATGCGCTTAGATGTTGACCAAATCCTTCTGGGAATTTCCGGAATTTATTCTCACTTTTCTTGAGCTATTTCTATTTATTAGAAGGCTCTAAAATCGTTTTCATGAGCTCCAAACACTTTATGTGGGTTCTTCAGGTCTCAATCTATTTCTAGGAATTTTCCTAGGATTTTGCGAGTTTTCTGAGTATTTTTCGTGCATTTAAAACAATTTCTAGATTTTTCTGGAATTGTTTTCGCTTTAAAAATAAATTTGGAAAATAATAAATCTAAACCTTTCCTATCGGGCCGAGCCCGTGAGCCTGACCCGCTCCCTCCGGCCCAGCCATGGAGCCCGCCAAGGCCCATTTGGGCCTTGGCCAACAACTCCCTAAGCGGCAGAGCCAGGGCCGCCGCCTTCCTAGGCATGCGCACCACGCCAAGGGCAGCCCCGAACCCTTATAAAGCCGACGCCCGAGGCCCCGCGCCTCTGCTCTGTCTGCCACCACCCGCGCCTTGCGTCCACGTGCGTAGTGCCGCCTGCAAGCTCGCCGCGATTCACCGCGAAGGAGCGCCTTGAGGTGAAGCCAACGCCGCCTTGAGCTCTTCGAGGTCGACCTGCACCTATCCAGCTGGTTCTCGTCTCCGGAGTCGCGAAGTCCAGCTGCTCCCATACTCCGCCGCTTGCACCATCTTCCCCGGATTCCGGCCATCTCCTTCGCCTTCTACCGTCGGTGAGCATCCCCTCTTGCTCCTGTTTGCTTCCTCTACCTCCTGCGCAACCCAATCGAGCTCCTAGCCGCCGGACCACCGGCAATTGAGGTCACCATGGCCGCATCAACCATGAAAGAGAGGTAGAAGATGAAGCCGGTCATTTTTCGTTTAAGTCCCTAGAAAAGCTATAATCTTTAGTTTTGTTTCTGTGTCTTGCAAGTTTCTCGAAAGACCCCCTGGAACCTTTAGATTCCTGCATCTAGATCCAAACCAAGCCCTTTTTCATATCAAACCCTAGGTTTAGATCTATTCGCAAGCACTATTTGATGTGTCTCGGGAATCTTGTTTTGTAGCCCCTGAAATCTATAGATATCACATCCAGGTCCTTGTAATCTTGTTTAACTCATAGTTCCCATGTTTTAGCTCCGTTTTAATCGGTTCAAGATGCATTAGATACATAATTACATGAAGTGCACGTTAGTAGTGTGTTTTCATCATACATGTTTTTTGAAAATTAATTTGATATTAATTTGGATTAATGCTTAGTTAATCATGTCTTTTCTAAATAAAGGCTATATAGTGTTGTACACCATTTTTCATTATCAATATTAATTTGATTAATGTTTATTTCACATGCTTTTGTAAATAAAATCTAATTAGATCTTTATCTCAGTTTTTCGTAAACCAAATGTTAATTTGCTTAATAATTAATTAACTTTTCTAATTAAAAGTTGATTAGGCTTTTACACCAACTTTTATAAATAAATGTTAATTTGTTTAAATACCAACATGAATGAGTTTCTAATTATAACTTGGTTAGTTCAATGGGAATCATAAAGCTTTGTGCCTAGATCTTCTCATTCAAGTTGTTTCCCAAATTAATGTTTAATTGGTGTAATTTATACATAAACATTTATGAATAAAATTTGACTAGGTCTTATACCCCGGTTTTGCAAATGAAGTTTAATTTGAAATAATTCCAACTTAGGGTATTTTCTTTTTGAAATATACCATTACAAATTTTTGCTAATTAAAATGAACCTAAGCTTATAGTCTTTCATAAATGCAACTCGATCGAGAGCTGTTCTTTATCAAGCTCTATCTCAGTGTCTGTGTTGTAGAGCTAGACCTCTTTCGAACTGTAGATCTTTTTTTTATCCTAGTTCATGCTCAAACCTAGTGTCTTTCATAAAGCTAACCAAGCCTTTCCCTTCTAACTACAGTTTGTGTGCTTTAGTGATCCATTGGATCGAGCCTATCCTTTAGTGCGTTCTTTTAAATCGTTTCTTTTGGTTGGTATATTATTCTTAGTTTGCTTGTTTGTTTGCTTTGTATGCTTGTGCTCGATGATTGATGCGGGTAGAATGAATATCGTTCGAGAGCATTGAAGAGCTTGAAGGTGAAGGCACTCTGAGCAATAACATTACTTTGGTTAAAGGCAAGTGTGTCCTTGTTCTTTTGTCCTAATAATTATTTAATCACTCATCGCATTTCTTTGCATTAATATTGATGAGTCCTATTAAGGTTTATCCTAGTTTTAATATCATTCCTTGTCAACCTGGGTTTATCTTTTTGTTCGGTAGCTATGCTTAGTTGCTCTACTTGGGCTATGGTGGTTTTAATGAACTTAATGATGAACTTGCTTTACCTTCATGCTATATATCTTTGGTTAATACAAGATCACAATACTTAATCGGAACATGGAGCGACCACCCAAGACAACAGTGCAACCACAAGGACTATTTGGCTCTGGTCTTGGCCGAGTAATTAGGGAAGTCTGGTGTGGCCATTACTCGCATGGTAGTTTGGGTACGGAGGAATGCTTTTATGGCTCTTCTATTCCGGGTAGGTATTGGAACGGAAGTACTCTATGGCTGACCGTCCGTGAGTAGAAGTGTGGTACGAAAGATAGCCTCTACGACATGCTACTATGGACTAATACACATGGGAAGACTCTTTGTAAAGGCCTCGTAGCGTGCCTATGCAATCACACCTCGGAAGTGTGATATTGTGCCTACTTTTGCACAGCATGGTTGGGTCCAAAGTTCTTTTAGAACTTTTACGCGACTTGTGGTGAAAGTATACAACCTCTGCAGAGTGTAAAACTAATCGATTAGCCATGCTCACGGTCAAGAGTGACCTGGACCATCACATGATAACTAAACTTGAAGATGGACTTAAATTGTGGTTTCTGATTATGCCTACCATATGCTTATGGCATATCTCTTTATGTTAATTGTGGGATGGTATATACTTATACTTTATTAGTAATCAGGTGCTAATAAATTTGACCAACTAAATTGCTTAATGCAGTCAACCTGTCAGTCTTTCCTTGTCAATCCTTTGCATTCATACTTTCCCCACACTTGCTGAGTATGACAAGTGCTCACCCTTGCTATAAATAATGTTGCTTAGAAAGAGGAAGCTGCTATGAAGTTGTTGTGAAGATGTTGCTGGTGCTAGGCGTACGCAACCCCCAATCGACTGCTTGTGGATGTTCGGTGCCTTTGTTTCCAGGATTTAGCATAATACTCTAATAATCTCTCTTTTTCTTACGTGATATTGTTTCTGTATTCACTTATATGTCATTATATGTATGAAAATAGATCCTGGCATACATATAGGTATGCACTTGGTTTGCTTTTATAAAACCAGGTGTGACACAACGAATTTGGTTGTGTGTGGTTGTGACCGTCTTTCAATTTTTTTAATAGATCAGCAAAAGCAAATTTGGTGATGCATACAACATACAGTTAGCACTGAGAAAAAATAGGAAACATGCAAAATGAAGAAATGGATTAACTGGAAAGTTCAAACAAGCTTTGTAGATGAAAAATCAGTATTTTGACATGTAAAAGAGCAAACTCACCCATTCAAAACCTTCCTTATCTTGTAGTGTCACCCCAATATAACTCTTACCATAGTTTGCAATCTGCAATGCAAGATGGAAAACTACAAATTGTGATACATTCACCTACAACATAATGCAGGAATAAGTGTGCAAAAATTATGAAAAGTCAAACCAATTTTAACTTTCATTTGATAATTATAAGCACGCTAATACACAATACGGGAAACTCCCTCTTTGTCGTGCATCCGATACTTTGTCGTGCGCATTTTTTCGGGCGCACATCAAAGAGGAGTTTTGCCATGCTTTTCCATGGCGCAAAAACGCTCGCAAAAAGTAGTTTGCAGTGCGTTTTCCGTTGGCGCACGGCAAACAAATAGTTTGCCATGCGTTTTCCCTTGGCGCACGACAAATATTTTTTCCCACCGGACGTTACCACCGTTAGCTTGTTCGTTGCCTTTGCGTATGGTAGGACAAGGCGCACGACAAAGACATTTTTTGCAGTAATCGTAGGAAAACACACGACAAACTTATATGTTTGCAATGTGTTTCCCTCTGGCGCACGGAAAACATATACGTTTGTCGTGCATTTTCCTACGACGCACGACAAAGTATTTTTTTAAAAAAATGATTTTTGTACTTCTTTTTATTTCTCCTCTACAAAAACATTATTTTGTACACTATGTTTCAATTTTATACATGTCTGTCATTTAAAGAATTTTTGCCGTATACGCTAATTTGAACTGCAAGTGCGTAAAGTAATGGAGTAAAGTTTGTGGAAAAATGATATTCATGTAATTTAATCATTTTTAAGACCTTATCCATGGAATAGGATGAAATTTTAAACATTTTGTTCGCAAATCATGAAAATCCGCATGTGGTTGCAATGTTTTTTAATTGTATAAAATGCAAACAAAGTTTGAAAATCATGAGATTCATCAAGGGCTCGTGATATCCTATGTGAAGCTTGTGATAAATCATATACAATGTTTTGAGCAAGTCGTCATGGATGATGTTTAGAAACCGAAGTATCTCACTAGAAGATTCAGAGTGTTGAGAGCCACTTGATTAGGTTTGTAGCCGTAGTAAAGTTCAAATTTGAATTTGAATTCAAAGTTTTTTATTTAGGCAATATACAACTTATATTGTCTCATCCTAATTTATGGTATTTTTCGGATCTATTTGATAATTTTAGTAAATTAACTTTAATTATCAGGTTGAATTAGACATAAATGGAAAAATTCTTTGTTGTGCGCCGTGCGCCCTTGGCGCACGGCAAAGTATATTTGCCGTCCGCCACTGTACATGTCCGCCTAAGGCCCAAATACAATTGCCCCTCAAACAAATTCTCCTCACTTTCATTTGGTACAATTTTGTGTTTGTTTGTTATATTGAATTAAATAGACAACATAAGTTGTTCCATGTTAAAATTTGATACAATTTTATGTTTGTTTGCTATATTTAATTAAATAAATGCATTAGATGGATTTTTTGAAAAAAAATTGCCGTGGCCAAATCTTCACAAGACCAAGAAGCTAATTTAGTTGGATGGCCCATCTATTGGCCCATTAGCCCACCTCTCCTCCTCTATCCTAACCCTACATATAAAATCCCTCCTCCCTACCCGCCGCCCTCCTCCTCCTCCCAAGGTCAAGAACCACCCCGCCCACCGCCTCTCCTCCCTCTCCAGCCACCTCTCTCCCCGGTGACGGCGGCGGGTGGAGCCATGGCGGCTCCGCCCCGAGCTCCCGCCCGCCTCCTCTCTCCCTCAAGCTCGGGAGGCCACGCTGCCCCTTCTTCCCGCTGTCGCCCGGCCCCAGCCGAGGCGGAGGCGAGGCACGCGTCGTCGTGGCGTCGGATGGCGGTGAGGGCCTCGGCATTGTCGTGCTTGAGGTCGATGATGGCCTCCTGGAAGTTGTTGTGCGCGTCAGAGAGGTGGAGGAAGGCGTCGAGGAGGCGGTCGTGGCTGGCGCCGGCGGAGAGCGTGGCCCGCCTCGGGAGGTCGAGGAGGTTGCCGAGCGACGTGAGCGTGTTGACATGCGCGAGCCCCTCGAGCAGGAGTCAAGGCGGCGTCTAACTGGAGGTGCGAGCCGCTAGATCCGCCCCCTCGTCTCGCTGCTGCGGCTAGCAGTGGCGGCCGCGACGGTGAGTCAACGACATCCTGATCTCGGAGGTGCGAGCCTCCCGCTCTCTCTCTCCCTCTCCTCTCCCTCCCTCCCTCCCTCCCTCCCTCCCTTCCTCACTGTTTGTTTCCAGAGGTCTCGCGCCGCAGTATATGCAGGTGGTGGCAGCGGGTGTGGCGGCGTGTGGTGGTGGTGGCAGCGGCGTGGCGGCCTCCACCGACGGCAAGGCCGACCCCTCCCTCATGACAATGTGGAGGCCCGGTGCGGTGGACGCTCCGGCACAAGATCCAGCGGCCCCGATGCAGTGGAGGCTCCGCGGTGGTGGCTCACGGCGGCAGCCTACCTGTGTTGTATTTTTTCTTTTTGTTTCGTTTGCCGTGCGCGAGGTGCACGGCAAAGACCTCACTCTTGCCGTGCGTCGCCGGCGATGCGGCAAAGCCGGCGGCCGCCTCAAACGGGGCGCCGCCATTGTTTTTATCGTGCGCCGCACGTGACGCACGACAAAGCTTCTTAACTGTGCGTGCAGAGGCAAGGCGCGACACAAAGGTCCTTGCCGGGCAAAACGCGCGGCGGCCTTTGCTGTGCTTTCGAAAATACACATGGCAAAGGCTTTGTCGTATGCGTTTTGACCTTTGCTGCACCTGAAATGCACGGCAAACGCTCTGTTTCCCATAGTGGCAGCAACTAAACTTGAAGGTAAAACAAAGGGAAGCTCAGGGAGTGGCCGAGAAAAGAGGATGAAGGAGAGGGCTTAGAAGTGTTATTGGTTCTAACGCTGCCGGTTGTGTTCATGCTCTACTTCCAGTGTATCATGTAGGTGGTACACCATTCCGTGAGCTCTGGAGACTTGGCTTTGTTAAACCAAGTGATACAGTTTTCAGAATAGGGAAGGTCTTTGGAAGAGCAACGCAAGTTTAGTTCTCAAAACTCACAATAAATGCTCAATACGGAGATCTCAATCTTGGTTGTTTTGTAGAATAGATACCTAGTGATAAGGTGAAGGACCGATTAGGCGACCCAGAGAGGGGGGAGTGAATGGGAGCCGATAAAAATTCTTCTCGAAGGAGATGGAAACTCCAACAAGATGAACACGACAACCAAGCACGTCTCCGACTCAACAACCCAAGTTGGTCAAGACCACGTAGCCACTGTAGTGCTACTGGTCCTAGGAACCAACAACTCAACCAAACGCCCCAAACGCACAGTGGAAAACTGCACGGCTTGCTGCCTGTGCTACACCGGTCAGACCGATGGCCTGCGTCGGTCAGACCGGTGACACCGGTCAGGCCGGTGGATACAGCAGCCGCACAGCAAACGTTTCAGGAAGCCTCAGTGACTCCTCTAGGCTCTGGAACAAAAACCACTTCCGAAACACAACCTGCAAGGAAGAAGAACCCCTCACAAAACCTAGCAAAACAACTCCAAACACGCCAAGAACTGACCAGCAGGACCACGGGACAAAACCACACGGACAAGGCTATTCCCCGAGACAAATCCCACCAAGAGCTCGCACCGGTCAGACCGGTCAAGAGCACCGGTCAGACCGGTCACGCCTGGGCAGCTCGGGATGAACAGCGCCCGCGGTTCAACTCCTCCAAATCCAACTCCCGATCTCCCGATTCGCTCCACAGATTCGCACAAGACTTTGGGGATAGCAGGAACACGTCATGGGCACTCCATAGCCAAGTTATGGTCCACCAAAAACTCGTTGAATCAAGAGGAATCGAAGGATTTCCGCCAAGAACACCACTAACCCTAGGACAACGAAAACCCCAAAATTGAGCCCCTTTACTCATGGATTTGGGAGGGGAATCAAGGGGAAAAGAACTACGAGGGGTTCATGCATACATCCCCCACCAAATCCCAAAGAGAAAGGTCTCAAAATCACCACAAGAAATTTGCCAAGAAAAGCCTCCGAAAATCACCAAAAAGGAGAAACGGGAAAGACACATCCAAGCCTTGAGGAACCACGCCGAATCATCTATACATACCAAAGAGGTTCATACAAGGTCTAGCTTACCGCCCGATCATCCTTCCCTCTCACAAGATCTCACCATGAAGCTCTCAAGCTAGTCCTATGAAAATCCTAAGGAAAATAGGAAGGGAAAATAGGAAAACCAAATGAGTTAGGGTTCGAAGAGATGGCTACCATCCTCTCACCACTTGGGTTATATGGAGGCAACCTAAAGACGAAAATACGCTTACTAGCTAAATAGGGATACATGCCCCTCAAGGGTGAATTCGGAAATCTTTGTCTTCGCTCCATCGGACGGATGCCCACCGCAAACTTGTTTAGCCTCGACGCAAGCCTTGCGATCCCGACGCGTGTCCTCCGCTCGAAGATTCCGGACTGCGTCGTCGACACCGGTCAGACCACCGGTCGACCGGTCCGATCTTCGCCTGCACCTCCGTCTTGGTTCTCGGTCTTGGCTTTGTGGATCAACCAAGGAACCCGGTGGTTTCGGTGAACCACCGGAAACCCCGCGAACTTCGGTGTAGCCTCCGCTAATCACCACTCATGACTCGGCTCCCACGTAGTCCGGCTCGACCTTGGTTTTGAGGCTCAACCAAGAAACGTCCCATGACTTCATCTTGCCATTCTTGCCACCATGCGGCCCTTAATTGACCCCTGGCCACCGGGTCCCTAGAACCAAGCCTACTTGTCTTCTCCACACCGGAGGCCTCACCGCAACGACCTTTGGCGCTTGTTCTTCACCCGCACCAACACCGTTAAGCCGCAACCTGCACCTGCAATACTTAGCCAAGAATTAGTCCACACCACGTTGTCAATCACTCATCACACCAAGAAGCGACCATCCACCGGTCCTCGAACCACACATGGCTCTCAATCTCCCCCTTGATGAGTGCATTGACAACACACACGTTTTGGTAACCAAGAGAAAAGGAAAAGAAAAGAAATGACTAAAAGAAACTCCAACAAGCGATCGAAAGCCAAAGAAAGCTAAAGAGCAAGATCACTTGAAGAAGACAAGTCTCGGACCCCTTAGGCAAGGGCAACGACTCGACACATCCGAGACAAAACATGCTCAAGCAAAGAGCACAAACCATCAAACCAAAGCTCGAAAACCACAAAGAGCTCCCCATGCACACATGCAAGCTCCCCCTGAACCAATGCAACTCCCCCAGGATGAATGCATGCGAACCACTTCATGAAACAGAGCAGCTGCCCCACCGACCGGTCGACATCGTCGACACCACCGGCCGACCGGTGTGCTCAACATGTGAACAGGACCGACACTGGATCACCGGTGACCTCAACCGGTCAGACCGGTGCACAACAGAGCCTAGAAATAGCTCGAAACCACCTGAAAACCTTCTAGATGCATTCAGTAGGCCAAAACATGCTCAAACTTCTCCCCCTTGTTGACAATGCATGAATCAAGCCAAAAATGCAAAAGATGCAACCTATAGCTTCTCAAATAGACAAAATTCAACGTAGGATGCTACACATGTCCAAATGAGCGAGTTAGATACTCTATAGCTTCGTAATGACATCAACTATAAGATCACCAAGTTTCACAACCATTGGGCGAAGCTAAGATAGAATTGAGCAATTTTGCGAAAATTCACCCTCTCATGAGCAAAGTCCTAAACATGAGCAAAACATGTCAAAATGGCAAAGCCACACAAACTTCATGCTAGGACAACCATTCTAATCATAAGACCATCGTAAACACCCACAAGCACCTCATGTCATGTCAAAACCACCGAGCCATGTGCCTACTTCTATATATAAGACTTCTCATTAGTAGGCATCATGCAACGGTTTAGCACCCAAAGCAAATTAAAATTAGCGCATATGACATAGGAGCACATTTTCTAAGTAATTTACATTTCATTTTCAGATTTGAAATTGGTACATGAAATGTCTTTATGACAAAAGGAACTTATGCCCTCCACAAGATCAAGCATGGGGGCTAAACATTCATGATGGCAAATGAGCCTTTGGCCCCATATGATCAAAATAAGCTATCCAACCACAAATTAAGCATAGCCAAGCCACTAAAACATGTCAAGATCATATAAAGGTATTTACTCACAAGAGAGCATACATGCGATATTTTTCAAAAACATAGCCATCAACCATGGATATAAACCAAGATTATCAAGAGCTAAGCCAAACTAACCATAGCTTACCAAACTAGCTCACAAAGACATGGTGAACAATGTATATAGGAGAAGCTTTTCCTACACAATGCATATGATACAAAATGCATGCAACCTAAGATACAAAGATGCCTATACATCATGCTACATATGCCATGCCAAATGCAAGAATTGCACAAAGGAAAGCTATACATATACTACAAAGGAGCTCCCACACAACAACTCAAGAAATCAAACAAACACCAAGCTCCCCCTGCGAACGAGTGAAAGTTGCTTGATCTAGGGTTTGGTGAAAATATCGGCTATTGGTCATGTGTGGGTACATGGATCAAAGAGATTTTTCTTTCTCAACATTGTCTCTCAGGAAATGATACCTCACTTCTATGTGCTTGGTTTTGGAGTGGAGCACTGGGTTCTTTGCAACGCTTATGGCACCGCTGTCACATTGAAGTGGGACATGGGTATACTCCTCACCAAAGTCACTCATGGTGTATGTGATCCAAAGGAGCTGAGAGCAACAACTCAAGCGCCACATACTCCGCCGTAGTGGATTGAGCAACACTGATCGCTTATGCGGGAAGACCAAGACAACAAAGAGAAACCCAAAACTGGCAAGTCCTAATTGACTTCCTATCCAACCGACACCCGCAAAATCCGCATCCGAAAAACTATGAAGAGCCAAAGAAGAGGATGCGAGCATCAAGGTCAAGTCGGGAGTATGATGCAAATAAAATGCGCTTGATCGCTTGCCAATGCGAAGTCCTTGAGACGCTTGAAAACGAGCGCATGACATACCGAGAACCGGATGTCCGCCTGCTGCCGCCAAGTGGAGTGATCCGATCATGCTCCGATTCTTCCGTCCACGTGTTCACCTTCCTCGTCCGCATCAAGAGCCGTAGTCATACTCATAGGCTAGCCTTGGAGTCCTCCATCTTGAACTTCCTCACAATGTCCTTGGTGTACTTAGCTTGGTGCACAAATGTTCCTTCCTTTAGTTGCTTGATCCAAGCCCGAGGAAGAACTGCAACTCGCCCATCATGCTCATCTCAAATTCCCTGCTCATGTCTTCTCCAAACCTTGCAACAAGAGAGTTAGATGAGCCACCAAAGACAATATCATCCATGTATACCTGCACAATCGGATATCTCTCGCCCGCTCGAGGAGAAACAAGGTCCGATCGACCTTCCCATCTCAAACCCTCTCAAACAGAACCCTCAACCTACCATACCAAGCTCTAGGCGCTGCTTCAACCCATACATCGCTTTCCTCAACTTGTACACCCGGTGGGGTACTTCTCACTCTCAAACCCCTTGGTTGCCTCACATACACTTCTTCCTCCAACACACCGTTCAGGAAAGCACTCTTCACATCCATTTGGTGCAACTTGAACCCTTTAGCCACGGGAAAGGCTAGAAGGATCCTGATCGCCTCCAAACGAGCTACAGGAGAGCAAGTCTCCTCGTAGTCGATCCCTTCTTTTCTCGATCAGACTCTTGAGCAACAAGTCTTGACTTGTTCCTCACCACTTCTCCTTTCTCTCTCCTCTTTATTTTCCACACCCATTTTGTCCCAATCGGCTTACACCGGGAGGGTCAACCAACACCCAAACTTGGTTCCTCTCAAAATTCTCCAACTCCTCATGCATCGAATTAACCTAATTATGATCAGATAGCGCGTGTCCAATGTCTTTGGGCTCAAAGGTGGCAACAAAAGCAGCATGAGCGAAATGAGAATTGTTCCAACCCTCACCGTAGTACATCATTCATGTCGCCAATGATTCTCGCCGGGTGATCCACTTGCACTCGCCGGGAGGTTCTCGCCTTTGATCCGGGTTTTGTCGTTGTAGGTGTGGGAGAGGGCCCATTCTCGATCGTCGTCAAGTAGTAGGTACATGTTCAGCGGGCACCACACCGCCATCTTCATCATCTCCATGTTCATGCTCCTCCTCGAAAGATCTCATCGCCAAGTTCGCTGCCACCGCACACTCAAAACAAGTCGACTATGTGGTCGTGTCTCGTCGAAGGTTACCTCACAAGTCTCCATGATTTGGTTAGTTTCAAGATTGAGCACACGAAATGCTCTAGAATGAGATGCGTAACCAAAGAAAATGCCATCGACATACCTAGCCTCGAACTTGTCCAACTTCTTCCCTTTCTTCAGAATGAAGCATTTACAACCAAAGACATGGAAGTGACTCACCTTGGGTGTGACCGTGCATCAACTCGTAATGGTTTTCTTCTTGTGAACCCCGAGGTAGATCCTGCTCGACACATAGCACGCTGTTGACCGCCTCAGCCCAGAACCTTCTCGGAGTCCTATGCTCATCGAGCATCGTCCGAGCCATCTCGCACAAGGTTCTGTTTTTCCTTTCCACCACACCATTCTGGGGAGGCGTATATGGACTCGAAAACTGGTGTTCAAGACCCAAGTCATGGCAAAAGGTTTCAAGGAGAGTTTTTGAATTCGAGCCATTGTCACGCGGATCGCTGTATGGCATCTCCATGCCTCTCGCTTAACCTCAAGACAAGATCTCGAACAAAACCAAACGCCTCCCCTTTCTCCTCAAGAAAGAACACCCACGCATACCGAGAGTAGTTGTCCACCACAACAAGGACATACCACTTCCCACCCACATATCGCACACGAGCTGGGCCAACAAGGTCCATATGGAGCAGCTCGCATGGACGCCACCATCATCACATCGGTGAGAGGCGTGAGAAGAGGCTACCATCTTGGCATGCCTACACCGCACAAATCAACTCTTTCTCAAACCTCAACCGTGGCAATCCCTGACCAAATTGAGTTTACTCAAGTGAGACAAAAGGTCAAAGCTCAAGTGACCCAACTTCCTATGCCACTTCCACAACTCACTCAAGAACCACCCAAAAAGCAACGCCCACACCAAGACCGAGAGAAATCAGTTTGAACACTTGACCCTGAACGACCATGCAAACTAGGTCCCCTCGAGAATCTAAAATCCGAGAACCACCAGTCAAACAACACCTCAAAGCCCTCATCCAACAACCGGGACACGGAAAGCAAATTGAACCCCAGCGATTGAACAAGAGCAACACGCCTGAGAGTGACCTTGTCACTTACCTTGATCTCACCTTCTCGATAGCACACGCCCGCCCATTGTCCCTAAAGGTGATGTATGTCTGGACACCACCGGACAAGACTTGAGAACCACCCTTGTCCCCGGTCATATGCCTCGAGCAACCGAGTCAATCAACCAAACATTCTTCAAGTCTCCCACCGAAATTCAAAAGCGAGCACGTGAGTGAAGAACGACTCAAAGATGCTAGGGTTAGTACCAAAAGAGTAAAACCAGGCCGAGCCATTTGCTCCAAAGTGGGTTAGCACAAACCATATCATCACGCCTATCAAAGCTACCACCACGAACACCACCACGTAACCACCACGAGGAAACCAACCTCTCTAGCTGGAGGAGGACGAAAGCCACAAAAAGAAGACCGTGGACCGTTGCTCCTCCTCCATCTCAAAGCTACGACCTCCCACCCCCATATTGAGCACCCAGGTGGAGAACGCCTATCAAACTAACCACCGCACTTTCCATACCAACCACCGTAACCATGACCACCGAACCAAACCGAGCATCCTCACGAACGAAAACTAGATCGTTGTCCGTCTGCACTGCACCGGTCCCCGACCGTGTAGCTCGGCCAAGAAGACCACCTGCTACCTTCCGCTTTCCCCAAGCCGGAACTGCTTTCTCACAATTGCCTTGGCCTGGCATCTCAGATCACGAGGCTCGTGTACACCATTAGAGGGGTGGTACCTGTCCTTGTTAGCCCACTCTCTAGCCATTCTCTCCTCACGCTTCCTCTTGAAGCAAAACTCATCCTTGGACCATCTCCCACAATACCCACAATGGAACTTCATGGGTCGGGCTTAGGCTTAGGCTTGGGTTGGGGCTGCTCACCCGCTTACCCTTCTTCTCTCCTTTCTCACCTCCCTTTGGGCTCACAAACTTCACTGGTTTTTGGAAATCATTTGTTGGGTGAGGGAATATAGGTGGATCTGGAGTAGTGTCAAGTTTGTTTATGAGATGGTTAGGCTTGGGCTCAAACTTGTTCTTGTGTCTGTTTGGTGGTGGGATAGGGATCTCTTCAACTCCCTCACCACTATTCTCTCCAAGCTTGTCAGCCCCAAGTGCCTGACCATCATAGCATTTGAAAGCCGCTATCATGATACCAAGTTGAGGCTCCTGACCTGACAACCAACTCATACATTTCCTTAGCTCATCATTCTCATCCTGCAAGCGATCAATATAATGCGCAAGCTCCAAATTCTTAACCGCATGCAATTCACAAGTAGAGCAAGAAGTGGGAATAGGCTCTTTCAACTTAGCCTCAAGCTTAAACAAAGGTAAGCATGCATCTCATCAATCTTTCCATGCAAACAGGGCAAGAAGTGCAAGCACCCAGCAAAGGTGTCTAGACTTAAGCTCGGCCACCTCAACCCTCAAAGACATCTAGTTCATCACAAGTAGAGGCATGCTTATCCTTAAGGAAGATCAGCTAGGTACACGGAGCAATCACAAGAATCAATCTCATCGAAACCATAGGAGAAGCCTTGCTTAATCAATCTCAAGCTTAGCATCTAGGTTCCGGGCTTCTAGCTCACCCACACGGTTCCTAGCATCTTCTAGTGCGGCCCTAAGCTCTTTCCTCATCTTCTTGGCCTCTCTAAGCATGTCTTATCAAGCAAGTCAACCAACTCCTCATTCTCTTTAAGAAAGAAGAGAGCTCATCACACACCTCATCCCTGAGTCGGAGTCCCGAGTCGCCTGGTGACCCTTCTTCTGCCGGAGCTACGAGCCACGCAGGCCATCTCCGCGGCGCTCAACCCGCTCAAGTTCTTGGACGCCTTCTTGTTCTTGCACCGATCACCTTCATCTTCGCTACTTGAGCTCGAGGAAGAGTAGGCGGAGTCGGAGTCGACGCCACCGCTCCGACCATCGCCGGGCCTTCTCGCCGCGGCCGTCCTTCTTCCTCGACCGCGTCCCTTGTGCTTGTTCTTGTGCTTGTGATCGCGTACTTGCCATCCTTGCTCTACCGGTGCTTGTAGCCATCCTTGTTCTCCGCCTTCTCCGGCAATGGCAACGGCGTCCCGGCTTGTCAGACCGAAAGCACGTCCGCTTGTCCTCCTCGTGTTCACCCGGTTCTGACAACCTCTCGAACCTCGGTCAAGAACGCCACTCGTCCTCTCCAAGCACGTCGAACTCCTCATCCGGCAAAGACATCAAAGAAGACAGAGAGTACATCACGGAGGATGCGTTAGCGTTAGACTTAGCTCCTTTGCCATCGACGAGAGCAAGACTATGAGAGTCGGCCGGGCTCTCAATCTTGGCTGTCATACCACGCCTAACTCACCGACTTGAGCTTCAAAACAGCTCATTCACGGTCGGTGTCATACTTCTGACTCAAGGATAGCCTCGACCTTCCGTCCCATACCAAGACGATCTAACGAGTGCAAGAGCTTCATGACTCTATCATGATCATCGATGGGAGCACGGCCACATTGGCTCTCATGTTGTTCACCACCGTAAACCATCGGAAAAGGGCATCGACGAACTCGCCGGAGATGAGTGAAGTTCTCGCTCTCTCCGTAAGTCGCGCACATCCGGCCTCGAACTCGAGCATTCCCAAAGATGAGCATCCTTCAACTACTCCCAAATCCTACAAGCTAAGTCCTCTCGTCTCGAACCTCGATCGAATTGGGCCAACGAGCAGAAACAAGTAGTCGATCGCCTTGTTGTTGGCGTCGAACATATCCTCGATCTGGAGCAAGGAAGTTAATCGATGAACATAAGTTGTGTTCACCATAACATCCCAAAGGATCTCGACCCTTTCCGCGGAGGAACACCGCCATCCGCCGCCACATCTCGGTAGTTCTTCCCATCGGCGTGAGGACCCGAACCCCGCTCTGGTACGCCATCTTTGGATCTTAGACGGTAAGAGTCAATAAGGACCCGAACCTACTCGATACCAATCAAGGACCGATTAGGTGAACCGAGAAGGGGAGTGAATGGGAGCCGATAAAATTCTTCTCAAGGAGATGGAAACTCCAACAAGATGAACACGGCAACCAAGCACGCCTCCGACTCAACTACCCAAGTTGGTCAAGACCACGTAGCCACGGAGTGCTACCGGTCCTAGGAACCAACAACTCAACGTCATACGGCAGATCGCATGGACACCCAGACATCACCGGTCGACCGGCCGTCAGGCCGATGGATACAAGAGCTCCGACAAAGAACATTCCAGAAGCCTCGGTGACTCCTCTAGGCCCTCAAACAAAACCACCTCCAAACACAACCGCAAGGAAGAAGAACCCTCACAAAACCAACAAAACAACTCCAAACACGCCAAGAACTCGACTGCCAGGACCATGGGACAAAACCACACGGACAAGGCTATTCCCCGAGACAAATCCCATCCGGTCGATCCGTCACGCCTGGGCAGCTCGGGATGAACAGCCATGGGTCAACTCCTCCAAATCTAAATCCCGATCTCCGATTCGCTCCACGGATTCGCACAAGACTTTGGGGATAGTAGGAACACCTCATGGGCACCCCATAGCCAAGTTATGGTCCACCAAAAACTTGTTGAATCAAGAGGAATCAAGGATTTCGCCAAGAACACCACTAACCCTAGGACAACGAAAACCCCAAAATTGAGCCCCTTTACTCACGGATTTGGGAGGGAATCAAGGGAAAAGAACCACGAGGGGTTCATGCATACATCCCCACCAAATCCCAAAGAGAAAGGTCTCAGAACCGCCACAAGGAATTCACCAAGAAAAGCCTCCGAAAATCACCAAAAAGGAGAAACAGGAAAGACACATCCAAGCCTTGAGGAACCACCAATCATCTATACATACCAAAGAGGTTCATACAAGGTCTAGCTTGCCCCGATCATCCTTCCTCTCACAAGATCTCACCATGAAGCTCTCAAGCTAGTCCTATGAAAATCCTAAGGAAAATAGGAAGGGAAAATAGGAAAACCAAATGAGCTAGGGTTCTAAGAGATGGCTGCCATCCTCTCACCACTTGGGTTATATGGAGGCAACCTAAAGACGAAAATACCCTTACTAGCTAACTAGGGATACATGCCCCTCAAGGGCGAATTCGGAAATCTTTGTCTTCGCTCCATCGGATGGATGCTCAGCGGCCGCAAACTTGCTTAGCCTCGACGCAAGCCTTGCGATCCCGATCGTGTCCTCCGCTCAAGATTCCAGTGCGTCGTCGCACACCGGCCGGTGTACCTCACCGATCGGCCTGCCCACCGTCCGACCGGTCCGATCTCGCTGCACCTCCGTCTTCGGTTCTCGGTCTTGGCTTTGTGGATAAACCAAGGAACCCAGTGGTTTTCTGGTGAACCCCTGGAAACCCCGCGAACTTGATGTAGCCTCCGCCAATCACCACTCATGACTCGGCTCCCATGTAGTCCCGGCTCGACCTTGGTTTTGAGGCTCAACCAAGAAACCGTCCATGACTTCATCTTGCCGTTCTTGCCACCATGCTGACTTGACCCCCGCGGCCACACGGGTCCCTCGAACCAAGCCTACTTGTCTTCTCCACACCTGGAGGCCTCACCGGCAACGACCTTTCGCACTTGTTCTTCACCTGCACCAACACCAGTCAAGCCGCAACCTGCACCTGCAATACTTAGCCAAGAATTAGTCCACACCACGTTGTCAACCACTCATCACACCAGGAAGTGACCATCCACCGGTCCTCGAACCACACATGGCTCTTATAAGGTTGTTCCTGAGAGGTACAGGCGCAATCAGTATTAAGGGTACACTTGTCGGACAATAGCATACCGCCGCACATCCGTAAGTCGTTAGAGTTCATCATGGATCAAAAAGATTTTTGTAAGGAAAGTGGAACCAAACAAACATATCATACAACACTGATGATGCTTTCAATGCTTTTGTCGACAAACCACTGCATTTTTGTTTCAATTCTTTCAATTAGCATCGCAAGTGCCACAACCACATTCAAGCTAGCTTAAGGGTGTTAGTGCATAACACTGTTAGATAAAGTAGTTTGATGTAAACAAGATGTGTATGCGCACAAGCCCTAGATATCAGCCGTGAGTCAATGTTGGTTAGGTATATCTGTTGTTGTAATCTAGAGTTTAGCTTATCTGTAAATCCCAACAAACCATCGGCTGATCAGGACTTGTGCGCCAAGTTGTACTCCACGCAGAGGGATCTTCTCTGCAATATAAATCGACACGAAGCCGCCGGCCAGGGCTAGGCACGGCGTTCCCATCTAGCTTCTGCCCTCTGATTTCTTTCATGGCCGCCGGAGATCCCCTGCGCGCAGTGAAGAGAAAGAGACGAGAGAGATAGAGATAGAGAAGAAGAGAAAGAAGTGATGAATGAGTGGCTACGGGAGAGGAAAGAAAATAAAGAGAGAGAGAGGATCGCGGGGGAGAGGAGGGGTGTCGGTGCCTATCTCTTTAGTCTCGGGTGATGTTTCAACCCGAGACTAAGATGCCGCGCACCCGCCGGCCCGCGCCACCCAGAGGCCGCCGGAGATCCCCTGTGCAGTGAAGACAAAGAGATGAGAGAGATAGAGACAGAGAAGAAGAGAAAGAAGTGATGAATGAGTGGCTACGGGAGAGGAAAGAAAATAAAGAGAGAGAGAGAGGGGATCGCGGGGGAGAGGAGGGGTATCGGTGTCTATCCCTTAAGTCACGGTTGGTGTTACCACCCGGGACTAAAGGCCGGAGCCAATCATTGCTACAAATAGCTGGTGGACCCCACTTTGTCACGGTTGGTAATACCAACCGGGACTAAAGGAAGGCGGCTCCTGCAGCCATTTCGGGCAACGTCGACGAATCACCTTTAGTCCCGGCTCCAAAATTTAACCATGACCAAAGGGGCGTACCAAAGGATAGGACTCTACCAGTGCAGATGAAGGAGGTGGATGAAACACCTCCGCAGAACCCAGAAGTCGCCCAAGGCGAAGACCCCTCTGTAGGTATCGGTGGTCTCTCTGTAAAAATATAAGTTAGGCATGAACCAAAAAACATGTCGTGCAAACTAGGATGAAAAAACATGTACCTGCGGTGTAGAAAGGACTCGGCCGCGGCACGTACGGAGCGGATGCAAGGGGCCAACGCGGTGACGGGTCGAGGACGAGGCTGCCTCGCACGGCCGAGGTGGAGGCACAACCGGAGGACGAGGGGTTGCGTGGAAGGAGGAACCCTCGTCCGCCGCAGTTCACCACGTGCATCAACCGCCGGCTGAGGCCCACCATCTTCTGCATCTCCGTCCGGATCCCGTCCAACATCATGTGGTCCATTGTCGTGCCCACATGCTGGGCCAGCAGGTACATCTCCCGAGCGTGTCATGCATCACCCATTGGAGGGGTCAACAGCCCCCATGGGTTCCCAGCCGCAGGTAGATCAAGAGGAGGGCCACGTCCTCTCCAAAGTCGACATCATCTCCTGTGGGAAATGAAATTGTGCGTCTCGGGCGCCACGGTCGAGAGCAGACGGTGTTAGTCGAACCCAAAGCGTGATCTGCGATGCAGCCGGGCGCATAGCGGCCCGCATCAGGTCCCCCTCGACCAAACGCGCAGAAGAAGCCTGCTGCGCGTAGCACCTGCCACAAAATGAAAATAAATATTAATTACCAAATTAAATGAGCAAATAAAAGAAACCAAGGTATCGTATTATACATTGGACACCAACGGGGTGAAGCGACATGTAGTACCCCGGCCTCTAAAACGCACGGTGCCTAGCTCTGCCCCCGCAAATCACGGAGTGGTAAGACCGGTGCGACTTGTCTGTGGCCTCATCGAAGAGCTCAGGCAACACGTACTGCAGCGGCTCCCGAGGAGGACGAACACTACCAAGAGGCGGTTGCGGAAGCGGTGGCGCCTGCTGCTGAGCCATAGCTGCAAAAAAATTGAAATATAAAGTGACACACAATTTTTATAGTATTTCTAGTAATTTTTAAAAAAAGAACTAGTATTTCTAAAGTATTTATAAGAATTTAGAAGAAAAACCAGTATTTCTAAAGTATTTCTAGGAATTTCTAAAAAAGAAATAAATCTCCAAAGTATTTCTAGGATTTCTAAAGAATTTCCAAAGTAGTTCTAAAATTTGTAAAGTATTTCTAGGATCTCTAAAGTATTTCTATGAATTTCTAAAGTATTTCTAGGAATTTCTAAAAAAGAAATAATATCTCCAAAGTATATCTAGGAATTTCTAAAAAAGAAATAATATCTCCAAAGTATTTTTAGGAATTTCTAAAGTATTTCTAGAATTTCTAAAGTATTTCTAGGAATTTCTAAAAAAGAAATAATAACTCCAAAGTATTTCTAGGATTTCTAACAAATTTCTAGAATTTGTAAAGTATTTCTAGGAATTTCAAAAGAATTTCTAGAATTTCTAATGTATTTCTAGGAATTTCAAAAGTATTTCTAAAATATCTAAAGTATTTCTAGACTATTTCTAAGATTTCTAAACTATTTCTAGAATTTCTAAACTATAACTATATAAAGAAAGTATTAGAGACATACCTGATGTGGAGAATCTACACCGAGGAAGGCAACAGAGAGCTACGTGGGGGAGGAGGAAAGGAATGGGAGGCGGCCAGCCCCTTATATAGGCGGGTCCCGGTTTCAGGACCTAGGACCGCCTTTGAAGCAGGGCAGTAGGTCTGCGGCCGGTCGCCTTTTGGCACGGCGGTTGGCCTCCTGCCGCCATTGGCCCCGGCGGTAGGTGCCAAACCGGCGTGCCACGTAGCGGATGAGCTAACCGCAGTTGCCAACGGCGGCTTTCAGTTGCCTACCACCACCGTCCGCGGCGGTAGGTCCCTACCGCCGCTTGAAACGGCGGCAGGAGCCCAACCATCGTGTCAAACGGCGGTTCAAGGCTATTTGTGCAAATGTTGAATGCGACTATTTATTTTCGTAAAATCAAAAAAAAAATATAAAAAAATTCCCATTCCTAACCTGTTTCTGGGCTGCTATCTGTAGCAGGCAAGCCATGGGCTTATGCGACAGAGACAGCCCAAAACCAGCCACAAACTCGGTCAGTACTACGACCCAGGGCCCATTCATATTGCAATGTCTACTTTACAAATGCAGGACAGTAGCAAACATAAAAGCACACATTCCTTGCTGCAGTCTTGTGTGAGCTAGCTGAACATTTGGATGATGCCCACCGATCCATATTTAATGAGCGTGGTACGAAACAAAGTGATCCACAAATGATTGAACTACAAAACGGCTCATGCTACTAACCTGATCCTGATGTTCAGTTCAAAAGTTTTTATTTTTTTTTGGAGTTTCACCTTGTCCTCTTGTAGCAACAATAAATCCAAAATGGAAGGTTCTTACCCTGTAAATACGATGATGGTGGTTGCAGGTATGCACTGTTTCGTTAGATTCTGGTAAAAAACTGCAGGTGATGGAAAGATGGTGTTAGAAACTATATGTTAGAAAGTATAGAAAGCAAAGGGGCTCACCGTGCAGTGGCAAATCAGGCTGGGCACGAAATACCGAAAACCGAATCGAAAAATACTGAGAACCGAACCGAAAAATACCGAAACCGAAGAGTTCGGTTCCTATTCGGTTCCTAGGAACCGAATTTACTCGGTAAATTCGGTATTTTTCCCTCGGTTTACCGAAGTACCGAGGTGGTACCAAACTTAGCAGACTCAAGAAAGAAACCCATCAGAGAAGCCCATTAGCGGCCCAAGAAAAAACCGTAGGTCACGACTCCAGCGGTCCAGCCTCCGCATCCGCGTCTGTAGCGGCTCGACTCCCTCGTCTCGTCCACGCGACGCGACCCCGCACCGCCGGGCCGTCGCACTCCGCCTCGGCTCCCCGCGACCGCGCCGCCGCCTTCCAGCCTCCCCTCACATGCCGGCCGCTGCCGGGTTGTCGGCTCCACGCGACCCGCCGCCCGTCTCCCTGTGACCTCTACGCTGCCTCTCCCGCGACCACGCGCCACCGTCTTGTCAGCTACCCGCTCCCGGCTCACGCGACCCGCGCGCCGCCGATCGCCGGCTCCACACGACCTCCGCGCCACCGCCTCGTCGGCTCTCCGCCTCCCCGTGACCCAGCAGCCGCACCGCGCATCACAAGGCGTCGTCCGCCCGACCTGCCGGCCGCCACCTCGCACGTGGCCCTTCAGTCGCCTCGCTGAGAGGTGTGCTTCGGTATTTTCGGTAAGTACCGAAACCGAACTGATTTTACCAAAACCGAAACCCCTCGGTTCCTACTTTTTGACAGAACCGATCGGTACCTATTCTCTGGGAACCAAATTTGTGCAGGAACCGAAGTACCATACCGATTGGTTCGGTAAATACCGAACGCCCAGGCTGAGTGGCAAAGGCCACTGGCTGGGGAGCTTCCACTAAGGGTTCAATCCCTGGGTGCTGCACAATTTGTGAAAAAAATTTAAAAAATCCCCTCGCCAGTCCTGTGTGCGAAAGCACTGGTGAAGAGACGACCCAGGTCGGCCCGAGGACCGTGTGTGGCCAAGGTAGGAGTCTCACGAGTTCATTTCCCAGTGTCAGGGTTCTTGGCCTGCGTGAGAAGGCCTTCTTCTTACATGTAATGCCCGGGGGCGGCTTGACCCTTATAGGTCGAGTTTTTTAGAGTTCTTGGCCTGCGTGAGAAGGCCTTCTTCTTACATGTAATGCCGGGGCGGCTTGACCCTTACAGGTCGAGTTTTTTAGAAGGATTAGAAAGCAAAGGGGCTCACGGTGCAGTGGGAAAGGCCACTGGGGGAGCTTCCACCCAGGGTTCAATCCCTCGGTGCTGCACAATTTGTGAAAAAAATAAAAAAATCCACTAGCCAGTCCTGTGTGCCAAAGCACTGGTCAAGAGACGGCCCAAGTCGGCCGGAGGATCGTGTGTGGCCAAGGTAGGAGTCTCACGAGTTCATTTCCCAGTGTCAGGGTTCTTGGCCTGCGTGAGTAGGCCTTCTTCTTACATGTAATGCCTGTGGGCGGCCTGACCCTTATAGGTCGAGTTTTTTAGAAGGATTAGAAATAAGATGAGGTGTTAGTGGAACAGAAATGCACATGCCATCAATTTAATTTTGAGTATAGGATGATTGATTGCTGCACAGTGTGAGAAATATCAAGGACAGTACAAGCATTGTTTGAATCATGAGTCATGACGGCTCAGTCGAAGTACGTTGCATCTGAAAAAAAGGAATTAGAGCTTGCAGGCTCTGTAAGAGTTTGCCATTTGAGTTGCGACTTGAGAACTTCGATTTCCATTATTGTATGATCTTTCTGAGATTAGCATTGAAAGTCTATTTTCGATTTGCTGCTAATTAATGCCAAACTCATGCTATACTTTTGCAAGGCGGAAGCAACTATATAAAGTTCTTATTATTTAGTACATATATACTATGGAGTCCATAGAATGCTTGTCCATCCAACCAAGTCAGAAAGGTGGGGGTTCTATTGCTCTGGAGTTGCACAGCATGGAGTCGGTTCTTGACAGCAGTGGATAGGATATTATTGGAGATTTTGAAAAGCATAAAGCATATGCAAAAACATTGAATTTGTGGTGGAAGGCAAAAAACGTAACACTACTACAATTTCAGTCTGACTTGACACTGAACGATAGAAGAATCACTGCCTACAACAGGGAC
The DNA here is from genome assembly GCA_022644695.1 of Cenchrus purpureus. Lineage (NCBI taxonomy): Eukaryota > Viridiplantae > Streptophyta > Magnoliopsida > Poales > Poaceae > Cenchrus > Cenchrus purpureus. Next base: position 90,182,088 of record CP053454.1, read on the forward strand.
TTTTTTTTTTAGGATGCACACTTCAGCAGGTCTTTTGAATCTCTTCGAAATAGAGAATTTAAAAAGCAACAGTTTGGATGCCTTCCACGTCCTCTCGTACAAGAACCAAATTAGCATGCTCGTCTCATGATCTTCATTTGCTGCTAATGCATATCAAAACCATGATGTACTTGCAACAAAGGGCAGCCAATATATGCATATGAGTCTTAGCAGTTACTCCAATAAAGTGGTAGCTTAGAAATTGTCACACCTGAAATTTCTGAATTTCAGTATGTGAACAGGAAGAAAAATTCAACAACAATTTTCTCTTAATTTAAAAAAAATTTCCAACATTTATTTTTCCTTACAGAGAATATAGTATAGTAGAAAAAAACATCGTTTATTTTCTAAATTAAGCAAATGGCTTGATGTTTGTTGCATTCATGCTGGTGCATTGAGTTTGTTTGTTAGAATTCAAATTTTAATTTGAATTTCATTTGTTTGAATCTGTTTCATTATAGGCAAACCCTTATTCTTCCCCTCCCCCTTCCTTTCTCTCTTTTGGCCCAATTCTGTGAAGCCCAGCAGCAAGAAGTCTGATTTTGCTCCCGGAAGCCGCCCACCTGCACACATCGCCTCCCTCGCTCAGCCGCACACGGGGCCCGCGTGTCATCTTCTTCCTCCAGCCGTGTCTCGAACGGACTCGGGAGTCCCCGCCTCGCCTCCGTGCGCGCCTTCCCAGGCGTGGCCCGCACCAAGGAGCCGCCTCGACCCTATTTAAAGGCCGCCGCCCTGCTACCGACTCCTAGAAACCCCAGCCTCGTGTCCTCACGCCGAGCTCGAAACCCTAGCGCGCCTGATCCCTCTCGCCGCCTTCGCCGATGATAAGACGCCCGGAGCTTCGCAAGGAGGTGAGGAGGACCCTGGTGCCACTTGTTTGCATCCCCGTGCTCCGCTTCGTCCTAGAGCGCTCGCCGGAGTTAGCACCGCCACGCCGCTCCGTCTCGATGTGCCATGCGCTGTCTCCGCCGCACCAGAGACAACCACGCCGCCCTAGATAAGTTCGCCGCCTCACCAGCTACACCCTAGTTCCATCCGTGTGCCAAATCATGTACCACAGATCGATTTCGATCTCGGCCGTGAAGCTTCGTCGCCGTCTTGCACCGCCTCGTCGAAACCCGCCGTTTGCTTGCGTCGGTAGCTATAGCCGTCCGATCTAGATCCAACGGATCAGATCAAGTCGACCGAGGTCAATACCGGTCAACACAATCAAGCCGTCGTCTTTTTGCAGAAAAGCCCTTAAGTTCTTTCGGTTTTAGAAATAAGTCCTCCCGCTTTATAAAGTTTCTTACAGTTTAGTCCTTTTTCTTCGGTTAAGCCCCTAGAAGTTTAGTTCTTTACAGACCCCTATAGCTTGTTTTAAGCGTAGTTTCATCATTTTAGATCCGTTTTTAATGTTTTTGGTGTCCAAACGATCATTTCGTAGTGTAGATTAGTTTTTCACCTCTGTTCTCTTATGTTGTTACTGTTTGGTGATTGTTTCTTATTTTCTCTTGTTGTATGCTTGTATGTGCTTGATGTGGTGCGTAGAGAGCGAAATGTTTGGAGGATTCGAAGAGTAAGAAGTCCAAGAGTTTAAGCAGAGGGGTCATTGAAGGCAAGTCCCCTTGATGCATACCCGTTTAATCCTATATAACATGCATTTAATTCACTGTATTTACTTTATTGCTTGCATTAATCTTGATGGGTTCCTATTAAGGATCATGCCTAGTACTTTTGACCTTTGCCTTGTAACCGGGTTGCTAAATTAATACTGATAGTAGATGTGCTTAGTATGCTTAACTGGGATGGTATTAATCAACATGGTTATCTTTTTATGCTCTATGTTCCTTTTTGTTAACTTTAATTGCAAGACCACTTATAATATGTTAATTGGAACATGAAGAACCACCCAGGAAAACAGTACAACCACAAGAACTAAACGGGCAATGGTCTTGGCCAAGTAATTAGGAACTTTAGCTTGGGGTGATTTTACCTAATAAGGATAAGGGATCGGCGGCACTGTGGGGTATGGACCCGCCCTAGCGGGGAGTTGGGTTTGTTCTTTTATGGCGGGGTATTGACCTGCTAGGGGACTTTATACCTTGCTAACTGATCCGGACCTTGTGGGTCACAACTTGCTGGGGAACTTTTGTAAAGGCCTCGTAGCGTCCCTATGCAGCCACACCTCAGTAGTGTGGTATGGTGCCTGCGCATCACTGCATGGTTGGGTTCAAAGTTCTTCGGAGCTTTTACACTGCTTGTGGGTAAAGTTGTACAGCCTCTGTAGAGTGTTTAAAAACTAACCGATTAGTCGTGCTCACGGTCAAGAACGACCTGGACCCTCACAAGACTAAGTTATGAAATATGATATTAAATCAATGCTTTATCATTATTTATGATGTTCATGCTTTATATTAAATGTGGGTTGGTACAAATTTATACATTTTAGTAATTATGTTGCTAATAAAACTTGAGCAACTAAAATGCTAATTTGCTTGAACCTTAGCCATCCACCAAATTACCTTGTATGTTATATGTTGATTTCCGCTTGCTGAGTACGACACGTGCTCATGCTTGTCTATTTATTGCAACTACAACACTCGGAATGCTGCTCAGACTTGGAGAGGTTTGAAGACTATCCCGGTGTCGGGATCCCATATTAGGGGTACCCAAAGACAGCGAATCAATGACAATGGCCCCTGAGCCAAATAAATCGCCGCTTCACCCGATCTGATCAATCAGGAGCGCGAAAATGCGATTCACCCGACTCCCTGCTAAACACGCATGGGATGCTTTGGTTTTTATCAAACCCACATGCAAACTTGATGCATGCATGCATTTGCACACTCAAGTGCCTACTTCACCTACATGCATGCACACTCAAGTGCCTACTTCACCTATATGCATGCACACTCAAGTACCTACAAGGCTACAAGCCATGTGCACTTGAGTACCTACTCTACTCCTACAAGGCAACAAGCCGTGCATGCAAGTCACCTGCATGAAAGCCATGCATGCATAGGTCGGGAGCTCCCCACACATGCGCTAACTCCTCCGACCTAATAAAACTCCTCCTCGCACGACTGAGTTTTGCTCCGTCCGACCTACTAAGGCCCGAGTCTTCGCAGCTAAGGAACTCTCCGAAGCTCCCAACTTGCCTGACAAGTTTACTGTGCCATCTACTCCTAAGGACGGCGGGGCCCACGACATGGGCAAAAGCTCTCCCCTGTACTCTCGAAGACCGTGTACTCTCCCTCTTGTTACCTTCACCTGTAAGTCTTCTCTTGGCTTATAAAAGGGAGGGCACCGAAGGTAATAGGGGGATTTCTTTTTCCTCACTCCACTCTGAGGAGCTCTCTCTCACTGTTCTTCTTCTTCCTCCGGCCAAATTTGGCTCCTACACACACTCGTATGCAGACATCTGCTGCAAGAACCACGCACACACACCACAGAGGACCAAGCTCCCTCTCTCTCGCCGTTTGTATCGCCCCACTACAAACCAGTGCAAACAACATGAGCAGCACGAACTGGACGTAGGGTATTACTCCACGGAGGACCGAACCAGTATAAATCCTTGTGTCTCCGTTTGCACACCATCCGAAGCTCGATGAGCAATCCTTTATTTTATTTGCCAGCGGTTTCTAAATCACGACAGTTGACACCCACCGTGGAGCCGCTTGCGCGTCACGCCGATTCTTTACCAAGTCTCGGATGGCCAACATCACCAAGAGTCGTCCGCCAGGGCGCACGAGTCGTCAGCGGCTGCCGCTACCTGCCTCTACGGCTCCCTCGTCGAGCGCGCTAGCAAGTGAAGTCTCGACTGGAGTTGTGGAGGACGTGGACGGCGCCTGCACCTGGAGCAGGCTTCCCATTCCAACCCTGTAGCAGCCTGCCCTCGCTGTATTGTGGCACCCCAGGCTGTCGACGCCGTCGACGGCCGCAACGCAAGGAGAGACAGGACCCTGCACTGTGCATACAGCGCGGCCTGTAGCCACCAGTAGCGCATGTAGTAGCCTGGCTGTAGCCAACTCTATTCTCTACATGGACGCATTGTAAAGTTGTAGGTGGGTGGCTAGCTAGCCTACTGTATGATGGCAGGCTCGTAGGTTTTTGGCCGGCCACAGCCAGAACCACGCGTGCTGATCATGACGCAGATCGAGCGGCTGGCACGTGAGGCCGAAGACTCCGGCATCTTTGAACTTCGTGCCGGTCCCCGACACCTTCGGCCTGCACTCCCCCAGCCCGGCGCGCACTCCTCCAGCAGTGAACGGCGCGGCCCGCCTCCTCCACAGCGCAGCGACACAGGCCTCCTCCGGTCACCGCGGCGGCGCGGCGGCCTCTGCTCCACCTCCTCCCCGGCCACGACGGCCGCGGCACCGGCGACCGCGACGACACCTACGACAACCGCGACCCCGCCGGCCACGACGACAATGACGGCCGCGGCACCGACGGCCGCGACGACGCCTACGGCAACCACGACCCCGCTGGCCACGACGGCAACGACGGCCGCGGAGGCACGTCCAATGACCACGGTGCTGTTGGTGACAACGGTCACGGGGCCACGGCCACAGCTGCGCCAAGAGCGACCACGACGTCGCGAGCGGTGGCAGCAGCGCCTAAGACCACCAACGCCTCACCCGACCTCAAGCACCTTTGTTGTTGTGAGCAGGTCACCAGCTACAGCTCACCACTCTCACCAAGACGACGGACGACAGCAAAATGCGACCAACAGCCGTACCGCTGCCTGCTGCCATACCACGTCCCCGTCACCCTCCTCCGAGCCGCCGACAGGCCGCAGCACCGACAACGACAACGACGGCAAGCGGCTCCGGCAATTGCCCATTGACCGTCCAGGCGAGCCCGCGACGGCACCGCCCGGCAGCTATGGTCTCCGAACCACCGACTGCAAGAACGTCCTCGATTCTCGAACCATCGAAACAGCTACGTTACTCGAACCCTTATTTTCTCGCAATATATAAAGTTGCTAGTTCTTTCGCTTAAAACTAGTCGCTCCTGACCCTTATTCGAGCAATGAGGTCGGTAAACGAACTGTGATGGGAAAAGTCATGTCAGACTAGTCGGGCTGCGAGAAACCTATGCCCCCACGGCTACGGCTCCCTCGCTCACTAGTACAGGTTGTTTCTCCCACTCACAAACTCGATTGCTACCACCTCATCATGAGAAAAAGGGTCGGGCAACAATGACCTTGCGAAAACCTTTCTGACCGACCCCTTCGTCCGCGCCAAGGTCGGGGCTCGAGTTACGACGAAATGATTCAGGTCCGACTGGTCGGAATGCGAGAAACCTACGCCCCCGCGACTACGGTGCCTTTGCTCACTAGCACGACCAACCTCTACTGCGTACGAACTCGGGCTCTGCTACCTCGACACTAAGAAAGGGTCGGCTAGCCATAACTCTTTTTGCATAAACGAGTAAGCCGGAGGTCTCTTCGACCAAGGCAACACGCAACCTGAATTCATCATTATGAATTTTGGGGTACACCGCTTCTATTATTAAAACTAACTGTCTATTGAGAGACAAATTTCTTTATAATTTGTTGGCGCAGTAACGACGGCCCCGACCAGTCGCCGACCCCGTCGGTGACCTCCCGCTCGACCACGACGGGTAACGCAAGGCTCGGGGGCTCATCAGCCTGGGCCCGAGGGCGACACGCCAGCTCCTCCGACATGAACGCAAAACAAGCTAAGTATTATTTTAATACTACCATTTCCCGGTTACCGCTTGTCTTAGCGTGCATCTTCGGGTTACCACCGACTACCCTTGGCTTGTTCCCGACTGCATTTTCAGCCCGAGCGCTACACGAACAATCGAGACAACGACCAACGGGCGTGCCACGCGCTTTGTCGTTTACTTTCTTTTTTCCTCTCTTGCACAAGTCACTAAAGTACTCGGGGAGCACCCGCCTTAGACCGTGAAACCTCGACTCTATGCCTACACTTCCTACGCGTGCATGCGGCTAGCTCTCTACGCTACGGATGCGGCTGTCAGGAGTCAAGTGCATAAACATATAAGGATAACCACCCGAAGAAATTAATAGACTTAAAAAGAGTTGGAATTAGAAATTTTGATTGATCGCCAAATGCTTTTTGCTTCGGAATTAGTATTTGCGACACCTCATGCTATCATCTTCATGTTTCATTCCCAAGAACGAGTCTTGATCTCGAGCCCCGCCGCCTATGCATGTGGGTTGGGCACCGAGACGTGAACCGTCAATGGATCTCGTAGATCCAAACCGACACGCGGTTTGAAGGCTGGCCCAGCGAAGGGTTCCAACACCGCCGCCACCGAGCAAGGGACGAAAGGATGGGCCCTAAGCGGCCAAGACCTGTGCACACGAAAGTGCCACGGGCATCCCGGCTCGTGTTCGAGCCCTAGACGAAAAAATGTCATGGAATCCCCATCGAAGGGGAGGCAACGAGCCACCGAAGTCAATCGAACGACTCCAGAAATAAATGAGATATTCGAAGGGGTTTAATAAGATCTATCACCAGCTGATCCTGTGGGGACCCCACGAACAGGACCCGGGTCTTACTCGAACCAACCCGCTAGTAGCTCGACGAGCACCATGACTCGGCCACCGAGGTAAGCCATGGCAATGCTCACCCCTCCTCCCTAAACGAAAGGGATGCGCGAGGAAAAATAAATAGGCAACAAGCCGCCAAGGTCAATCAAATGACCCCAAAAGCTCGGGGATGACGCCGTTCCCGATGAAACGACCATCGAACACAAAATCACTAACTCCACGAGCGAGTCTCCGACTCCCCCGCGGACTCGGGGGCTACACCTAGCGGGTGTGCACGCAAGCTCCCTGTTCAAATGGACAACGACCGAACGACGTCTCCGCCACACTGTTGACGCTCCTTAGCCTCACCACTAGGTATGCACTCACAGCGACGGCGCCAGAAATGCTCATTGGCACTTGCTAGCGTCGCTACCGAGTTTATACCCCTAGTAATGGGGCTAGGGAACATCTTTGGTAAAACACACATTACAGAAAGGTCCGCAAGTGCACGGATTACCGTTGTAGCACTTCACCCGGTGGAATTCGGGTTATCGTATTTATATTTTCCCAAGGGAGGCACTACGGCAAAGATGATCGAATAAACGGTGGAGAGTAACAAGACTCGATAAAAGCTATAGCGGGGGTAACGAATAAAGATATTCGGGGATAACTTGACACACACAAGGAGATCTTGGTAAAGGATTAGAGAGGACCTAGTGAGATGGGAGGATAACGAGACGAGAAAGGATCCTAACACAATCTATCTATTCTTGTCAACTCTAGGTAAAGAACTAAGGCAAAGGATAACCAAGGCAAGCTAAACTCCAAACTCTTCTAGTCTTTGCTGAGGGGCATGCAAAGCGGCTCTCGGTGGGATGAGAAGGGAGAGCGATGGCGCTGAATCCTCTGCCGAACTAACGTGGTGGACCTGAGCCGTCCGGCTGTCACCTCCTTAGGGTACCACAACTATTACATTGAATGGGACACCAATCTAAGACTAAGGTAAGCTACGAGCACCGCGCTCTAGCGAACCAAAGAACCTTTCCCGGATATCACGAAGGAAGGTCTCTCTCTCGATGAAACACCGTAGATCAAGCGACCACAACACTATAGGGTTCAAGAGGCTATGCTAACCAAGATTAAACTAACTTTAGTCTAAACCAAGAATAAAGCTTCTAGAGCAAAGTAAAAGCTGAATGTAATTGACTCGAAGGTAAGATAGAAAGATAACTTGAATTGTACTTGAGTCTAAACAAAGAAAGGATACAAGAGTAGGAACCCTGAAGAAGACTCCTCCTGAACCCTGAGTGACTAGCTCGACTCGACTCTAACTCCCCAAGCCACACTAATCCTACTCTAAGTGAACAAAAGTGGGAAATGGAGATGCTCCTGCCTTGTGTCCATTCCATGAGTGGGAGGTGGCTTTATAGGCAAGGAGGTCGGTGGAGCATGTGGGAGGAATATCCCAGTGCGGCCGCTCACTAGGTGCGGCCGCCCCTGGGATGTGCTGCCTCTCGCCTTGGACGCCCCTGATCACTGCTCTTGAGGTGGTTGTAGGTCGGCTCCTTGTGTCGGTTTCGCCCGACGCTAGTTGATAGGTGCGGCCGCCCACCCCGCGCCGCGTGTGATGCACCGACCGTGTTCGGGACGCCTAGGATTGCCTCCGGATGACGCCAGGTGTGGTTGAGCGATCGGACAAGTGGACCCATTGATCCAAGTGATCCTAGCCTCCACCATTTGATCAAACCGACGTTTCTTCAGTGAATCTCGCTCGTCCAAGTTGTGCTCGAGGGAGAGGAGGTACTCTGGACTAGTGACGCCACGGCAGGGCCCGGCACTGGCTGGCCGGCGCACCCAGGCCGGCCGCGCCGCCAGGTGGTCGCACATGCAGCCGGACTGTGGTTCGGCGTGCCTTGCACGTGTGGTGTGTTGATCCCAAATTCTCCCAAAATGTGTACCTGGCTATAAAATTCACAACACAACTCATGGAACTTTATTAGTATTAAAAATGTGCATGAAACTTGTCATATACTCCTCTCGAACCCGAGGTTTTGACGGTCAAATTTTTGTTATAAGGACTCACAACAAACTCCCCAAGCTAAACGCTTTGCTCGCCCTCGAGCAAAGCCTAGACTTGGCCTCGGTGGATCGTGAATTGCATGATGTTACCACTCGGCAAGTACCTATGCACAAATCCATGCTCTTCTTGCTATTTTTGAAAAGATTGGTATATGAGAGAAACTTAGCCTTGTTTTACTGGGGCTTGTAACTTTCCACCTTGCCTTGAGGTTGAAAGGTAGAATGGTTTTGACTTTGCATCATTCACTCTTCTCTTTTCGGGATCCTATCTCGGAGTTTTGAAATTTTGCAAAGAAAAACAAGGTTCCTCGGATGGTTCCCTCGATCGCTCAAGTGGTATTTGTTACCTCACCAAAGGCTTTTGAGCGAGCCTCAACTTCTTACTCTATGGCTTGTATGTGGAGCTTTGGGTAGGATAAGTATGACACTCACTTGTGCCACATGATGTTGTTGAGCCAAAGACCGGATCCAAGAAGAAACTAGTCATGCAACTTGATCGAGATGTGCAAGTGTGTGGAATATTTTGTTTGTTTTTCTAAGTACTCCTTGCTTTGAGATTCTCCTCTTGCTTTTATTTTGGAGGGGGTCATGCTTCATTTTTTTTATGCTCTTTGATTGGAGCACATATATATTTTTTTCTTATGCTTTTTGAGCATATACTTTTTTCAATAACCCCTCTCTCCTTTTGCAAGAATACAAGAAGAGAAATCTCTTTGGAACTTTGGAGTATTTATTTTTGGTGGGTGGATGGCATGTTTTGCGTAACTCCCGGTGTGGAAGTTAGCTTGTATATGTGTGTGATGATCTCGATCATGGAAGCATGAAAAGATTCTACCAAGGGTCACAACAATTTGGCAAAACTCAATGGGTCACAAGCAAGCATATGTAGAAGGCTTATACTTTGATATCGACATATGGCTTTGGTAGGTGATATGACCATTGAGGAACTTGTCTTGTTTTATTTTCAAAAGAAATCATCCGAGATTTTCACCATACTATGAGATAGAGCAAGATCAACATTGTCTCACCATATCATACTAGTCAACACCCTAGGTTTGGTCATAAGCATTTGCTTCCCACAAAGTTTTATTTCAGGCTCTTGTCTCAAAATATACCAACAAATTCAAATGCTCATAGAGCACAAAGGTTGTACTAGGTTCTTGCAAAGTTTTAACATAGCAACTATTCATCATTTCAAAGTGAGGATATAGACAAGATTTCAAGCACATGGTTGAAGCAAATATTTTGTGTTGTTTTCTTTTATTCAAATGTGGTAAACAAGATGTTGAAATTAGGTTTGGATGGACATACCTTCCTTGATTGAAAATGGGGTCTCCCCAAGCTAATTTTTGGCTACGTTGGCGTGTCTTCATTTTGGTGATGAGTTGAGCACTTGGAAGCTTGTAGTGGTTGACTTGATGGATTTGTGGAAAATCATAGGTACATACCACTAGGTTCGGGCCCTACTCCATTTGCTCCAAGCACTCGTGTCCCCTCCTGTAAACATCCTGCACAAAAATTTTGTCGAGAATGCGGCCGTACCTCTAGGTTCGGCCGTATCACCAAAAATCTCAAAACTGTTTTCTATGTCTTGTTTACTTACTAATGCAATGGTGAAATCAAATTTGAAATTTAAATATGCTTGATGCATGAAATAAAATGTTGGAAGGAAATATGAGATAAATACGGTTTACCTCACGGTGAGGGCTCGTAGTTTAGAGTCTGGCGGACTCCTCCTGCTCAATTGATCTTGGATTCATCCGGTCCGGAGTGGAAGACTCGGACGATGCTCCTTCACACACCCTCTTTGTTTTTTCTTGATGGCTGAAGTCGGTGAGGCTTTAGCGGGGGTGTTTTTGCTTTTTCTTCTTTTCCCCCTTAGCCTTGTTGATTGCCTTCGACTTCTTTGGTTGGTGGCACCCTTTGAATGCTTTGTCTTGCTCCCAATGCTTCCTCATCGTGTGATGAGGCTATCCACCTTGGGCTTGGTGCCACCTTCTCTTTCTTGTATTCCGTGGCTTTCCACTCCCTAGATTCCTCATCTTGCACTAGGTAACATTGCTCTTCTTTTGCTTGAAATTTGAATGTCATGTTTCTTCGCCCTATGTGGAATTGAATCTTTCCGGCTCCGACATCAATCCTTGCATTGACATCTCTTAGGAATGGTCACCCAAGAATAAGTGGCATTTCTGAAGGACCGATTAGGCGAACCCAGATAGTGAATCTAAAATTCTTCAAGGAGATGAGAACTCCAACAAGGCACGGCTTAAAAGTCTACTCACTACCCAAGTTGGTGATCCTAGGTCCTGAACCAACAACCACCTACACCTACTCAGCGCAATGGAAAAAACCACTCGATCTTGGGCTACCTGATGCGGTGCATGCCATCCCGTGCAAAATGAACTTCCCAAGGCCTCCGAGGTCATGAGTTCACAGTTGGCAATCCAAATCCCAAACACCTCGGGCTCAAACAGACCAAACGGGTCAACATGACACGGGGCTCACCAAGCTCCGAGCAAAACTGACAGAGGGGGCACAACCGGTGTGACTTTATCATGACAGGTGGTCAACTTTAAATCAACTGATCTGAATCGCTACGGTTTCACAAGACTTTGGGATAGGCTTCATGGGCACTCCATGGAGTTGGTCACAAAACTTGTCAAAACGAGGAATCAAATCCCACCAAGAATGCCTCTAACCCTAGAGCCAAAAACTCCATCAGCTTGCTCAGTTTGGGTGGGAATCAAGGAAAAGAACCACGAAGGGTTCACAACATCCCACAAATCCCAAGATCGCTCAAGAAAATCGCCAAGAAAGGGCTCAAAATCACCAAAAGGAGAAACGGAAAGACACATCAAGCCTTGAGGAACCACATGATCTTAGAGGTTCATGGCGTCTAGCTTATTGATCATCCTTCTCACAAGATCTCATGAAGCTCTCAAGCTAGTCCTGAAAAATCTAAGGAAAATAGGAAGGAAAATAGGAAAACCAAATGAGCTAGGGTTCAGAGATGGCTGCCATCCTCTCACCACTTGGGTTTATGGAGGCAGCGAAACTACCCTTACTAGCTAACTAGGATACATGCCTCAAGGCTGAAATTTTGTCTTCACTCCGCCAGACGGATGCCCGCGATAAACTTGCTTCTCGGCGCAAGCCTTGCGATCGACATGTGTCCTCACTTCAGATCTGCATCGACACCATCGGAGTGCTCTCAACGATCAACCCACCTGATCTTCCACCTCGTCTTGGTTCTTGGCCTTGGCTTTGTGGATCAACCAAGGAACATGGTTTCGGTGAACCACGAAACCCCCGAACTCGGTGTAGCCTTGATCACCACTCATGACTCGGCTCCCACGTAGTCTCCGGCTCGACCTTGGTTTTGAGGCTCAACCAAGAAACCGTCCATGACTTCATCTTGCCATTCTTGCCACCATGCCGACTTGAGGTACCCCGGGTCCCTCGAACCAAGCCTACTTGTCTCCACACAGGCCTCATGCAACAACTTTCGCTTGTTCTTCACCTTTAACACCGGTCAAGCCCTGCAATGCCAGCCAAGAATCGGTCCACCCATTGTCAATCACTCATCACACGAGCGACCATCCACGGTCCTCGAACCACACTCTCAATCTCCCCTTGATGAGTGCATTGACAACACGTTTGGTACCAAAGAAAAGAAAAAGAAAAAGCGACTAAAGAAACTCAACAAGCGATCGAAAGCCAAAGAAAGGCAAAGAGCAAGATCACTTGAAGAAGACAAGTCTCGGACCCCTTAGGCAAGAGCAGCTCGACATCCGAGACAAAACATGCTCAAGCAAAGAGCACAAACACCAATCAAAGCTCGAAAACCACAAAGAGCTCCCCACAGCATGCAAGCTCCCACGACCAATGCAAGCAACCACTCACAAAGCAGGCTACTTGCTTTCTCGGCCTCGACCGGTCAACCACATGCCGTGAACTGCCGACCAACCTCACTTGTAGGTGCCTCACCCTCTGCCACGAAAAACCGAGCTCAAAACTAGCTCGAAACCACGAAACCTTCTAAATGCATTGAACACTCAAACTTCTCCCCTTGTTGACAATGCATGAATCAAGCCAAAAAGCAAAAATGCAACCTAGAGCTTCTCAAATAGACAAAATTCAACAAAGGATGCTACACATGTCCAAATGAGCAAGTTAGATACTCTATAGCTTGTAATGACATCAACTACAAGATCACCAAGTTTCACAACCATTGGAAGTTAAGATAGAATTGAGCAATTTTGTGAAAATTACCCTCTCATGAGCAAAGTCCTAAACATGAGCAAAACATGTCAAAATGGCAAAGCCACACAAACTTCATGCTAGGACAACCATTCTAAGCATAAGACCATCATAAACACCCACAAGCACCTCATGTCATGTCAAAGCCATGAGCCATGTGCCTACTTCTATATATGAGACTTCTCTCTTTGGTAGGCATCAACAGATTTAACACCAAAGCAAATTTAAATAGCACATATGACATGGGAGCACATTTTCAAACAATTTACATTTCATTTTCAGATTTATAATTGGTACATGAAATGCGACAAAAGGAACTTATGCCCCTCCACAAGATCAAGCATGGGGGCTAAACATTCATGATGGCAAATGAGCCTTTGCTATAGAAACATATCACCATGTGAAAATATAAGCTTTTCCACCATGAAAATCATGAGCTTTAAGATACAAAGAGTATACATCATGTACATATGCTACAAATGCAAGAAATGCAAAGAAAGCTATACATATCAGGAGCTATGCCGACTCAAGAAATCAAACAAACAAGCTCCCCAAAGCAGTGAAAGTTACTTGATCTAGGGTTTGGTGAAAATATCGAATAGTTGGTCATGTGTACATGGATCAAAGCTATCCCTTTCTCTACGTTGTCTCTCGAAATGATACCTCACTTCTATGTGCTTGGTTTTGGAATGAATTGGGTTCTTTGCGCTTAGCACTAGTGCCATCACATTGAAGTGGGACATGGGTATATCCTCACCAAAGTCACTCATGGTGTATGTGATCCAAAGGAGTGAGAGCAACAACTAGCGCCACGTACTCTGCTCGGTAGTGGATTGAGCAACACTTGTTGTTGCGAGAAGACCAAGACACCAAGAAGAACCCAAGAGCAGTCAGTGGACTTCCTATCCAGACACCCGGCAAAATCACGTCGAAAACCATGAAGCGCCAAAGAAGAAGGCAGTACCAAAGGCCGTCGGGTGTGTCGCAAATACACGAATATGCGCTTGCGATCACGAAGTCCTCGGAGATGCTTGAAAGCAGCGCCTGACATAAATTGGATGTCGGCCTCGTCGCCGTCAAGTAGAGGAGTGACGATCATGCTTGGTACTCCTTGATCCGTGTTCACCTTCCTCGTGCATCAAGAGCTAGTCGTACTCATAGGCGTCGCCATGGCCTTGGAGTCCCATCTTGAACTTCCTCACAATGTCCTTGGTGTACTCGCTTTGCACAAATGTTCCTTCCTTTGATTGCTTGATTTGTGGAGGAAGAACGCAACTCACCCATCATACTCATCTCTCCAATGTCTTGCAAACCTTGCAACAAAGAGTTAGACGAGCCACCAAAGACAATATCATCCACGTATACACGCACAGGATATCTCTGCACGAGAAGAACAAGGTCGATCGACCTTCCCATCTCAAACTCTCTCAACAGAACCCCTCAACCTACCATACCAAGCTCTAGGCGCTGCTTCAACTCATCTGACCTTCCTCAACTTGCATGGGGGTACTTCTCACTCTCAAACCCGGTGGTTGCCTCATACACCTCTTCCTCCAACACCTTGAGCACTCTTCACATCCATCTGGTACAACTTGAACCCTTTAGCCACGAAAAGGCTAGAAGGATCTGATAGCCTCCAAACAAGCTCAGAGCAAAGTCTCCTCGTAGTCGATCCCTCTTTGACAGGCAACAAGTCTTGACTTGTTCCTCACCACTCTCCTTTCTCCCTCTTTATTTTCCACCCATTTTGTCCCAATCGCACACCACGGGGAGGTCAACCAACACCCAAACTTGGTTCCTCTCAAAATTCTCCAACTCCTCATGCATCGAATTAACCCAATTATGATCGATAGCACGTGTCCAATGTCTTTGGGAAAGGTGGCAACAAAAGTAGCATGAGCGAAATGAGTTTGAACCCTCGGCCGTGTGTTCATTCATGTCGATGATTCTCTGGGTGATCCACTTGCACTCAGGGAGGTTCTCGCCTGATGCTACCTCCCCTCAGCAGCTTCGCCTTGATCGGGTTTGTCGTTGTAGGTGTGGGAGGGCGTTCTCGATCGTCGTCAAGTAGTAGGTACATGTTCAGCGGGCACCATCATCTTCATCATCTCCATGTTCATGCTCCTCCTCTGAAAGATCTCTCGCCAAGTTCGTCGTCACTGCACTCAAAACAAGTGACTACGTGGTCTGTGTCTCATCGAAGGTTACCTGAGTCTCCATGATTTGGTTAGTTTCAAGATTGAGCACGAAATGCTCTAGAATGAGATGCATAACCAAAGAAAATGCCATCGGACCTAGCCTCGAACTTGTCCAACTTCTTTTTCTTGAATGAAGCATTTACAACCAAAGACATGAAGTGACTCACCTTGGGTGCGGACGTGCATCAACTCATGTGTTTTCTTCTTGTGAACCGAGGTAGATCCTGCGATACATAATGTATTGATGCCTCTCAGAACCTTCGAGTCCTATGCTCGTTGAGCATCAGCCATCTCATTTTCCTTTCCACGCCATTGAGGGCATATCGACTCAGCGGTGTTCAAGACCCAAGTCAAGGCAAAGTTTGTGAGAGTTTTTGGAGCCATTGTCCGGATCGCTCGTATGGCATCTCCGTGCCTCTCGTTTCAACCTCAAGACAAGATCTCGAACAAAACCAGTCTCCCCTTTCTCCTCAAGAAAGAACACCCACGCATCGAAGTAGTATCCACCACAACAAGGACATACCACTTCCCACCCAGATCGCACCTGGTGGGCCAACAAGGTCCATATGGAGCCTCGCATGGGCCTCGGTCATCATATCGGCGGGTGAGAAGAGGCTACCATCTTGGCATGCCTACGGCGCACAAACCAACTCTTTCTCAAACCTCAAGTGGCAATCCTCGGACCAAATTGAGTTTACTCAAGCGAGACAAAGGTCAAGTGACCCAACTTCCTATGCCACTTCCACAACTCACTCGAAGAACCACCAAAAAACACGCTCCACACGGAGAGAGAAATCAGCTGAACACTTGACCCTGCGACCATGCAAACAAGATCCTCGAGAATCTAAAATCCGAGAACCACAGTGAAACATACCTCAAAGCCTCATCCAACAACGGGACATGAAAGCAAATTGAACCCAAGATTGAACAAAAGCAACATGCCAGTGACCTTGTCACTTACCTTGATCTCACCTTAGCACGCCCGCCCATTGTCCCCAAAGGTGATGTGTCTTGGACACCAAGACGAGACTTGAGAACCACTTGTCTCGGTCATATGCCTCGAGCAAGAGTCAATCAACCAAATTCTCAAGTCTCACCTCATCCTGGGTGGTCAGTCACTCGTGACTCTTCTTAAGAGCTACGAGCCATGCCGCAGATCTCAAACCAAGTTCTGGATGACTCTTGTTCTTGCATCGCCACTCTTCACTCTACTCGAGCTCGAGGAGAGTAGGCGGATAGTCGGCGCTCGCTCACCATCGCTCGGGCCTTCAGGCTCCTTCTTCCACCGCGTCTCCTTGTGCTTGTTCTTGCTTGTGATCTCGAGTACTTGCCATCCTTGCTTGTTCATAGCTCCTTGGCCGTCCTTGTTCTGCTTCTCGGCTGGCGAAGTGTCTGGCTTGCAGCGGTCCGCTGTCCTCCTCGTGTTCACCCATTTCGTAGCTCTCAAGCCGTTGAACTCTCGTCAGAAGACATCAAAGAAGATGAGAGTACATCCGGAGGATGCATTAGTGTTAGACTTCTCCTTTGCCACCACGAGAGCGAGACTATGAAATCTCTCGATCTTGACACTTCTCATGACTTGAGCTTGAAATAGCTGTTGCAAGGTATCATACTTCTCACTCAACAATCCTCAACTTGTCCCATAAGTGCGATCCACATGCAAAGCTTCACGGCTCTATCATGATCATCGATGGGGAGGTCATTGGCTCTCATGTTGTTCTCAAGAACCTCAAAGGGCATCGACGGACTTAGGGAGATGAGTGAAGTTCTCGTACTCTCTCCAGAAATCGCTACATTCGAGCACACAGCATTGTGAGCATCCTTCAACCTCTAATCCTACAAGCTAAGTCTCTGTCTAAAGATCAATTCGGTGACCGAGCAAGCAATAGTCGAGCCTTGTTGTTCAACATATCCCTCGATCTTGGGTAAGGAAGTTCATCATGAACATAAAAGTGTTCAACGTCCCAAAGGATCGTTGCGGAGGACCCGCCATCGCCTCTGCATTTGGTAGTTCTTCAAGTCTAGGACCAACCCTTCACTCGCCATCTTTGGATCTTAAAGTGTGAGTCAATGAAGACAGCTCGATACCAATTGAAGGACCGATTAGGCGCCTGAATGGGAGTGATAAAAATTCACCAAGGAGATGAGAACTCCAACAAGACGAACACGGCTTCCAAATCTCCAACTCAACTGCAAGTTGGTCAAGACCACGTAGCCAGCATGCTGGGTCTAGGAACAACCACCTACAATCCTAGGGCAAAAACCAACTCGAGCAACTCTTGGGCTAGTCGGATCCAGTCAATTCTTGCATCGAGAACTTCAGAAGGCCTCTAGTCGGGCCGGTGTGGTTGCTTGAGGTCCAAGCAATCCCAAATAACGACCTCAGCTCCAACAAGACCAACTTCTTGCATGGGACAGAACTCATGGCGTTCACTGCAAAACTCAATAGAGAGTCTACCGGTCGACGGTAGAGTACCGTCGACCATTGTGACCGAGCTCTCGGGATGAGCACCTGAGTCAACTCCCCAAATCAACTCCCGATCTCCGAATCGCTCACGGTTTACAAGACTTTGGGATAGTAGGAACACCTCATGGGCACTCCATAGCCAAGATTTGGTCCACAAACTTGTCAAACAAGAGGAATCAATCCCACCAGAGCCTCTAACCCTAGAGCCAGAAAACCCCAAAATGGTTTGCCCAGTTTGGGTGGAATCAAAGGAAAAAGAACCACGAAGGGTTCACACATACATCCCCACCAAATCCCAAGAGAAAGGACTCAAATCGCTCTAAGAAAATCGCCAAGAAAGGGCTCGAAAATCACCAAAAAGGAGAAAGCAGGAAAGACACATCAAGCCTTGAGGAATCACCAATCATCTATATATACCAAAGAGGTTCATACAAGGTCTAGCTTGCCACCCGATCAACCTTCCCTCTCACAAGATCTCACCATGAAGCTCTCAAGCTAGTCCTACGAAAAATCCTAAGGAAAATAGGAAAACAAAATGAGCTAGGTTTCCAAGAGATGGCTGCCATCCTCTCACCACTTGGGTTATATGGAGGCAACCGAAGATGAAAATACCCTTACTAGCTAACTAGGGATACATGCCCCTCAAGGCGAATTCGAAATCTTTGTCTTCACTCCTTTGAGCGGATGCCCTGACCGCAAACTTGCTTAGCCTCGCGCAAGCCTTGCGATCCCGACGCGTGTCCTCCGCTTTGAAGATTCCAGACTGCGTCGTCTTACACCGGTCAGACCGGTGCTCCTCACCGGTCAGACCGGTGCTCCTCCGGTCAGACCGGTCAGACCCACCGATTAGACCGGTCGATCTTTCCTTGGCTTTGTGGATCAACCAAGGAACCCGGTGGTTTTCCGGTGAACCACCGGAAACCCTACGAACTCGGTGTAGCCTCCGCCAATCACCACTCATGACTCGGCTCCCACGTAGTCCCGGCTCGACCTTGGTTTTGAGGCTCAACCAAGAAACCGTCCATGACTTCATCTTGCCATTCTTGCCACCATGCGGCCCCTTTTGACCCGCGGCCACGGGTCCCTCGAACCAAGCCTATTTGTCTTCTCCACACCGAGGCCTCACCGCAACGATCTTTCAAGGCTTGTTCTTCATCTCGCACCAACACCACCAAGCCACAACCTGCACCTGCACTTAGCCAAGAATCACCCACACCACGCTAAGTCAATCACTCATCACACCAGAAGTTTAATTATCCACCTGCCCCTAACCACACCCCGGCTCTCACATTTCTCCATCATCTTGTGTGTCGAGGACCACGAAATCCGCAAAGATATAGGAGCCTTTGACATTCACCAAGAGATTTTCCACTATGCCCTCTGGATATTTAATCGATAAGTCGGCAAGTTGGACTGTTATCATTGTCGAGGAGAGAGCAGGATATCCTAACTCCTCAAACATGGCCTTGGACATGAGGTTGACACTTGCACCAAGATCACAAAGAGCATTCTTGATCTTTTGATAGTAGATCGTGCATGTGATGGCCGGATATCCATTGTCTTTCCTGTGCAAGACTACTGATTCCTCCCATGGGTCTTGGATTTGATGTATGAGCTTCCCTACATGGTTAGGTGCATACACCCTCCTAGATGGCTTACCCCATCTGGTGGATACAATGCTAACATTCTCTCGGGTAGGTTTGGGTTGCCCCGGGATTCCACCCGACTCGGAAGAAGGTAAAGAAGCAGCAAGCTGAGTAAGTTGAGTTTCTATCATTTTATTAAAGCTTAGCTGATTCTTCATAGCAGTAGTGAAGGATTCTATAGTGGAATTTAAATTTTCAAGAACTTTATCATTGGCGGCTAGCTTCTTGTTTAAGTTTTCATTAATTCTAGCTTGGCCGAAGACAAGATCTCTAATGGAAGGTTGATTATTAAAATTGTTAGAATAATTACCTCCATTTTGATTGTTGAACGGGAAGTTGGGCCTCGAGTTCCACCCTTGATTGTTGTAGTTGTTGTTGCAGAATCCGTTGTTATTGCCATTGTTGATGAAGCTGGCTTCTTCCCTTGTCTCGGGACAATCATTTCCTGAATGACCCACATTACCGCAAACCTCGCACGTCATGCGAGCGTCCATAATCTTGGCGGTCTCCATATTGCTTGGTGCCTCCAATTTCTTCATTAGGAGGTCAGCATGTCGATTCCATCGATTTGGTGTACACCGCGAGTACGGGGTTGGAGACGATCTCCATCCCAACCTTGATTTGCCACCATCTTCTCGATCAATTCCTTGGCGGCGGGTACTTGTAGCGAGAAGAAGGCTCCTCCAGTGGTTGCATCTAGGTGCTCACGGGCGGTATGCTTGAGCCCGTGGTAGAAGGTTTGGATTAAGAACCACCCCTGCATGCCATGGTGCGGGCACGCGGTGATGTACTCCTGGAAACGTTCCCATGGTTCCACGATACTCTCATCATTCTGCTGTTGGAAGCCCGAAATTCTGCATTGGTTTTGCCCACCGGGAAGAACTTTGCGAGGAATGCCTTAGAGCACTTATCCCATGTGTTGATGGCATCTCACTCCACATAAAACCATTGCTTCGCCTTCCCGAGCAATCAGAACGGGAATAGGCGGAGACGAATTGCATCGTCCGTCACTCCACGGATAGTGAAAGTCCTACACACCTCTAGGAAATGCTGGAGATGTGCGTTGGCATCTTCATTCGGCTTGCCGCAGAATGGACTAGCTTGCACCTTGTTGATCGACGCCGGCTTGAGTTCAAAGTTTCTGTCCCCCACCGTTACGTTCGGTCCGGTAGCGACATTGGTGTTGGAGGGAGCGGAAAACTCGCGGATCATCCTCTCGGCCATCGGTGCTGACGAGGTGCTGTCTACGGGATCGACGATGTTCGTAACTTGACTTGAGAGAAACTTCTGAGGAATGAGGACACGAGGTTGCACTTTCCTCACAAGTGACTCCGGATTGTCGTGAAAGTTGACGGTAGGTGAAACCGGTCATGCACTACTGCATTACCCGAGAGTGCAAGGGTAAACCGGCTTAAATAGCGGTTCACTGAACCTAGATAACTCTACCACTAAGTTTAAACGATATCTTTTGCCTATTGCCTCCCCGGCAATGGTGCCAGAAATGCTTGTTGACGCTCCTTAGCCTCACCACTAGGTATGCACTCACGGCGACGGCGCCAGAAATGCTCGTTGGCACTTGCTAGCGTCGATACCGGGTTTATACCCCAAGTAATGGGGCTAGGAACGTCTTTGGTAAAACACACGTAAAGGTAAAGCGCACGGATTACCATTGTAGCACTTCACCCGGTGGTATTCGGGTTATCGTATTTATATTTTCCCAAGGGAGGCACTACGGCAAAGATGATCGAATAAACAGTGGAGAGTAACAAGACTCGATAAAAGCTATAGCAGGGGTAACGAATAAAGATATTCGGGGACAACTTGACACACGCAAGGAGATCTTGGTAAAGGATTAGAGAGGACCTAGTGAGCTGGGAGGACAACGAGACGAGAAAGGATCCTAACACAATCTATCTATTCTTGTCAACTCTAGGTAAAGAACTAAGGCAAAGGATAACCAAGGCAAGCTAAACTCAACAAGCTCTTCTAGTGCTGCAGGGGCATGCAAAGCCGCTCGGCCTGATGATGAGAAGGGAGAACGCATCTGAATCCCATCCCCAAACTAACGTGGTGGACTACTGAGCCCATCCGGAGCTGTCACCTCCTTAGGGTACCACAATTATTCTGTTGAACGGGACACCAATCTAAGACTAAGGTAAGCTCTAAGCACCGCGCTCACAACGAACCAAAGAACCTTTCCCCGGATATCACGAAGGAAGGTCTCTCTCTACGATGAAACACCATAGATCAAGCGAAGAATGACCACAACACTATAGGGTTCAAGAGAGCTATGCTAACCAAGATTAAACTAACTTTAGTCTAAACCAAGAATAAAGCTTCTACACCAAAGTAAAAGCTGAATGTAATTGACTCGAAAGGTAAGATAGAAAGATAACTTGAATTGTACTTGAATCTAAACAAAGAAAGGATACAAGAGTAGCAGAACCTCAAGAAGACTCCTCGAACCCGAGACTAGCTCGACTCGACTCTAACTCCCAAGCTACACTAATCCTACTCTAAGTGAACAAAAGTGGGAAATGGAGATGCTCCTGCGTTGTGTGTCCATTCCAGTGAGTGGGAGGTGGCTTTTATAGGCAAGTGAGGTCGGTGGAGCGTAGGGGAGGAATATCCCAGGTGTAGCTGGCTCACTAGGTGCGGCCGGCCCTGGGAAGTGCCGCCTCTTGCCTTGGACGCCCCTGATCACTGCTCCTGAGGCGGTTGTAGGTCGGCTCCTTGGGTCCGTTTCGCCCGGCACGCTGGTTGATAGGTGCGGCCGGCCCACCCCCGTGCCGTGTGATGCACTGACCATGTTCGGGGACGCCTAGGATTGCCTCTGGATGACGGTTGTGGCGGTTGAGCAATCGGACAAGTGGACCCATTGATCCAAGTGATCCTAGCCTCCACCATTTGATCAAACCGACGTTTCTTCAGTGAATCTCGCTTGTCCAAGTTGTGCTCGAGGGAGAGGAGGTACTCTGGACCAGCGACGCGCCACGGGGCAGGGCCGGCCGCACCTGCAGGGCCGGGCGAACCAGGTGGTTCGGCCGTGCCTTGCACGTGTGGTGTGTTGATCCCAAATTCTCCCAAAATGTGTACCTGCCAACGAAATTCACAACACAACTCATGGAACTTTATTAGTACTAAAAATGTGCATGAAACTTGTCATATACTCCTCTCGAACCCGAGGTTTTGACGGTCAAATTTTTGTTGTAAGGACCGTCAACACACACTACAACTACTAAACCTGGGAACAAGTCCAAGACTCCTTCCCAGACTCAGGGGCTACTATCGGGATCCCATATTAGGGGTACCCAAAGACAGCGAATCAATGACAATGGCCCCTTAGCCAAATAAATCACCACTTCACCCGATGCGATCAATTGGGAGCGCGAAAATGCGATTCACCCGACTCCCTGCTAAACACGCATGGGATGCTTTGGTTTTTATCAAACCCACATGCAAACTTGCTGCGTGCATGCATCTGCACACTCAAGTGCCTACTTCACCTACATGCATCACACTCAAGTGCCTACTTCACCTACATGTATGCACACTCAAGTGCCCTACATCACCTATATGCATGCACACTCAAGTACCTACAAGGCTATAAGCCATGCGCACTTGAGTACCTACTCTACTCCTACAAGGCTACAAGCCATGCATGCAAGTCATCTGCATGCAAGCCATGCATGCATAGTGATAGGCGATGGCCCGATCTTCCGAGAGGTAGATGGATATGTCGATTGGTGGAGACTCGACGTTGGCGATCTTGGCTTCGAATTAGCACGATTCGGACCCTGCAACCATTACACCACTGCTCTATTGGTTATCAACCAAGAACAACTTGATTGACCTCGCCACGAAGGCTTTTCCCTGCAAGCGAATCGAGAACACAAGCAAGAAAATGGTAAACACGCAATCGAATATTGCAGATGTAAATGAAGCGAATATTAATGGAGTTCGAGCACTCGATTCGAAAGGACTAGACGACACAGTCGAGGAGATGCAAGAACAGGGGACTTGGATCACAACAAAAGGACTTGGCATCACACTTACAATGAATCACGAGCGTTTCGACTTGAAAACTTCAACTAAACAAAACCCAAGTCTAAGCGATGGTGGCTACTGAGTTTCAACCCTAAAGGCGACCTAGGGTTGAGGGCGACCAGGGGGCATCCTCAACCTGGGCTTAAGGCCCGACACGATACACGACCAAATTGGCCCAAAAACATGATGCAGCAGCTTGTCATGGTCACACAGCATGATCCACGAACCTTCTGGAGCTGGGACCAGAACCAAAAGCGGCACGTCGTCATCCCGTTCAACACATCCTTATATTCCTCGTTTCGATGCGGATGAGGAGATATCGCGAAAGCGATTCAGGGTGTTGGCTGAATCCGAACCGAACATGGTAGCTAAGTTGGAGACGACTTGTAGCATGGGGAAGGACATGGCGTGTGCGTATCCAGCGTGGCAATGTCCTCATCATCCTCCCTTTCTTGAATTGGAGTCATCCTCGACTCCATCCCATCATTAACCTCCTGCAAAAGGTTAGTGACAGCAGAATGCATACAAGACAAAGTAGCATCGAGAATACGAACATCCTGGGACAGCATAGTATAACAAGGTGCATCATGGTTTTCACAAAGTTCAGCAGTAGCAGATGTAGTAGCAATAAAAGCACCTCCTTTCAATTTAATACCCTCACATTTATCAACATTAGAATCACTCATAGCAGGTTGTTTCATTTTATTTTCAGCAAGCTCTTTAAAATGTTTCCTAACATCAGCAGGTGATAAAGGAAGCAAAGTAATGTTTTTATTCTTATGCATGAAAGTGTAAGTATTAGTTCTACCATGGTGTGCAGCATCTTTGTCATATTCCCATGGTCGTCCTAATAAAAGGGAACATGCTTCCATTGGCACAACATCAAAATCAGCATAGTCGGTATAAGAACCTACTGAAAAATGTATACGCGTTGAGTGTGTTACCTTTGCCTTACCACTATTGTTGAACCATTGTATGTGATATGAGTGACATAGTTCACGAGTGGTCAAACCAAGCTTTCGGACCAGATCTGAACTCACCAAGTTGTTGCAGCTCCCGGTATCAATTATGGTGAGAACATGACGCTCCTGGACAATGAGAAACATATGGAACAAATTGTTACAATGTACCTTTGTGTCCTCCTCATCAGCCAATTGAGAGGCCAACACACGCTGCACAAGAAGGCTAGGGAAGTCCGTGGCTGCAGCATGAGAATCAATGGTATCCACCTCTTGCTCAACTGAAGAATCTGCAACAAGATTAGTAGCAAGAGCCAAAGAATCTTCCTCATCACTAGCACTGATATAACCATTACCATCGAGGGCAGTGATGAAAGCCGACGACTTGGGCATTCCTTCGACACATGTCCCATGCCCTTACAGCGGTGGCACTGGATGCTAGCGGAACTACTCGAGAATGCACCTGGAGTAAAAGGTTTCTTATGGGACTGGACCTGCACAGGAGACAAATTGCTCACCTCAGAAGTTGGTGTAGTAGACGGTGTAGTTGATGGTGCCTTAGGAGCAGCGGTAGCCTTGGATTTTTAACATCCGGACACTGCTGAAAAGTTCTCCCAGTGGTGGACCTGAAAGAAAATTGCTGGCGACGTCCCTGTACCTCACGTTCATCCTTAATAGCAAGATGGTACAATTGGCTGAACCTTGTCCAATCTTTGTAATCAAGAATATCCTGTATATCACGGTTCAAACCACCAAAAAATCTAACAGCAATAGCCTGATCTTCCTCATGTATGCCACAGCGTGATAAAGAAATAAGCAACTCTTGATAATAAGCTTCTACACTTTTATCACCTTGTTTTAAAGTTTGCTTTCATCAAATCACGTTGATAATAAGGAGGAACAAAGCGAGATTTCATACGGTGCTTTAACACATTCCAAGTTTGAGGTATATCAGCAGCATTATTAACATTGCAAAGATCATTCCACCAGAATAGAGCAAAACTAGTAAACTCACTAGTAGCAAGCCTAACTCTATGCTCTTCAGGCACTTGATGGGAATTAAATTTTTGATTAACAGCAAGTTCCCAATCTAAATAAGCCTCTGGATCAGCACTACCAGCAAAAGGAATCATGGTAAACTTAACTTTAGCAAAAGGATCATTATTACCACGATTTTGATTACCTCCTCCACGATTGTGATTACCTCCACCCATCTGAAAACGATTACGTCGGAGACGCTCCTCATCAGGATCAACATCCTCGAACTCATCATCATCCTCAGGTTGAATTGGTGGAGGTCGTTGCTCAACATGTTCAATCCGGGTCACCAAACCGTTGAGCTGTCGAGTCAATGCATCAAACTGTTCTTGCATGTAGGTACGCTGCTCAGTAACAAGCCTCGTAAGCTCGTCCTTGGACACACACTCATTGAAGTCTGTGGGAGACTCCTTTCCTTTCTCGTTATCTGACATGGTTAGAAGACAGCAAAAGACAACACCAAAAGGGTTATCCCTATCAACTAACAACTAGTGCGTGTGTATGGAAGTGGAAGGCAGTATCTCAAGCGGCTTACCACCGTCTTACAAGTGTTCTTAACAAAGCCAACAGGGTGGCACAATCAGTTGTTGAGTTTAGGTGTAATGAGTTTCAAGACGAACCTGTGCTGACAGAAGTATCTGTGGAACTATGAGAAGGTAAAATATGGTAGCAAGGATTAGCAAATAACAAATGCAGATTAGCAAAGTTCAATAAGTGTTCAAAGTACAAGTCACAATTGCTGGCTAAGACGTGTCCTAGTCGTAGCACAACAAGGTAAAAGAAACAAGAAATGATGGA
Source organism: Cenchrus purpureus (assembly GCA_022644695.1). Lineage (NCBI taxonomy): Eukaryota > Viridiplantae > Streptophyta > Magnoliopsida > Poales > Poaceae > Cenchrus > Cenchrus purpureus. Next base: position 90,208,124 of record CP053454.1, read on the forward strand.
TAGAAAACTCTGAAAATCAGCAGAATGGCAGTTTTGTAATTAATACTGAAAACCTTGCCAAAAAGGCACTAGTAGAAATCACAAAATAGCGTTTCTAAAGAAGTACCAGCAAATTAACTTAGCGTTTTCCAGGAATGATCTTGGAAAACCCCTCAAAACACTTAAAAGATTTTTTTCTTTATCTTCCCGATTTTTTTTGAATTTTTTGAGAATGGCCTGACTGACAAAGTGGGTAGATGTTTGACCAACTTTTTCTTGCCAAAGCTCCTGTAAAAATTTGAGCAAAAAGCGAGCACCAAAGTTATGCCTGCTTTTATGAAAGGTATCTCAACCTATGATTTCGTAAAGCACAACGTGGCGGTGAAACACAACAAGCTAGGGCAAAACTTCTTCCTAGCAGCGGTAGAAACAAGCACAGGGGCACGATCCTCCCTGGTAGTAGATGCAAAGCAATAGGTATTCGACGAATCAAGGATCAAGTATGCGATGCAAAAGTGATCAAAGCGACTTCCAACCTATCTAGGGCTTGCAGAGTTCACACAAGGTGGCTAGCGAGGACAAATCAAGTAATGTGGTGGCTCGACTTGTTGTATGGCTAATGGTGGATGGGCTAGCGGAGGAAACAAAATAACAGCGACGACACGTTGGACTACGGCGACGAACACAACCTAAACCAGCAACAAGACTCGACCACGGCCACAAACTCAACAAAGCAATCTGAAAACAAAATTGCAAGGCTAAAGGGGGCAGTAGGATAGTGGAAAAGTAAATATTTTTGGGCTTTTTGTGTACTATAGGTGATGAACACAAACGAACCTAAAGGGAAACAAGATAATACCTCACAGAAAACCTAGGAATCTGATACCAAATGATAGGCGATGGCCCGATCTTCCGAGACGTAGATGGATATGTCGATTGGTGGAGACTCGACGTTGGCGATCTTGGCTTCGAATCGGCACGATTCAGACCTCGCAACCGTTACACCACTGCTCCGTTGGTTATCAACGAAGCACAATTTGATTGACCTCGCCACGAAGGCTTTTCCCTGCAAGCGAATCTAGAACACAAGCAAGAAAATGGTAAACACGCAATCGAATATTGCAGATGTAAATGAAGTGAATATCAATGGAGTTTGAGCACTCGATTCGAAAGGACTAGTTGACACAGTCGAGGAGATGCAAGAACAGGGGCCTTGGATCACAGCAAAAGGACTTGGCGTCACAGTTACAATGAATCACGAAAGTTTCGACTTCGAAAACTTCAACTAAACAAAATCCAAGTTTAAACGACGGTGGCTACTGAGTTTTAACCCCTAAGGGGCGACCTAGGGTTGAGGGGGAATCCTCAACCTGGGCTTAAGGCCCGACACGGTACACGACCAAATTGGCCCAAAAACGTGACGCAGCAGCTTGTCATGGTCACACAGCATGATCCACGAACCTTCTGGAGCTGGGATCAGAACCAAAATGACGGCGTCGTCGTCCCCGTTCCAACGCATCCTTATATGCCTCGTTTCGATGCCGGATGAGGGAGATATCACCGAAACAGTGCATGGGTGTTGGCTGAATCCGAACCGAACGTGGTAGCTGAGTTTGAGACGACTTGTAGCATGGGGAAGGATGTGGCGTGCGCGTATCCAGTGTGGCGATGTCCTCATCACATAGGTCGGGAGCTCCCCTCACATGCACCAACTCCTCCGACCTACTAAAACTCCGCCTCGCACGACTGAGTTTTGCTCCGTCCGACCTACTGAGCTCCGAGTCTTCGCAGCTATGGAACTCCCCGAAGCTCTCAACTTTCCTGATAAGTTTACTGTGCTATCTACTCCTAAGGACGGCGGGGCCCACGACATGGGCAAAAGCTCTCCCTTGTACTCTTGAAGACCGTGTACTCTCTCTCTCTTGTTACCTTCACCTGTAAGTCTTCTCTTGGCTTATAAAAGGGAGGGCACCGAAGGTAACGGGGGGATTTCTTTTTTCTCACTCCACTCTGAGGGAGCTCTCTCTCACTGTTCTTCTTCTTCCTCCAGCCAAACTTGGCTCCTACACACACTCGTATGCAAACATCTGCTGCAAGAACCACGCGCACACACCACAGAGACTTGGGACCAAGCTCCCTCTCTCGCCAGTTTGTATCGCCCCACTACAAACCAGTGCAAACAACATGAGCAACCTGGGCGTAGGGTATTACTCCACGGAGGCCCGAACCAGTATAAATCCTTGTGTCCCCGTTTGCACACCATCCGAGGCTCGATGCGCAATCCTTTATTTTATTTGCCGGTGGTTTCTAAACCACGACACCCGGAGATTTCCAGGAGTTGTAGGCGTACATATCTTCAGTCAGCTACCTGTGGAGGCATCTCTATCCACTGCGAGGACTCGTTATTTATGTTACTTTAAGACTTTCGGTCTTGTAACAACTTTATATTTGTGTGGCACTGATTTTGGTATTCACTGAGTCATTACGTGTGTGTAACTTGATCCTGACGCATATGTAATTTATACATCTAGTTTTGCCTTTAAAACTGGGTGTGACAAAAATACTCCAAACTTCCAAAGGAACGAGCACAAAACAGAAAGGCGACACCTCTTTTTTCATAGAGCTACAAAGCAAAGTTTCGGAGTGATTCCTTGGAAGATTAGATTTTGTTTACACGTAGGATGGCACTGGTGGCTATATCGGAGGCAGTGTTCTCTGTAATTATGTGAAGCCATGAGTTTATTGATAACTTCAGGCTTTACAGTGACATAGAAGACAGATGAGGGTGAGATGTTGGAGACTGATAGGAAGCATTGTTGGGGAGGGTCGACGCACAAGATTAGCATGGTAGGTGCTGTTGGGCGTTGGCCGGGTAGTTGGCATGATGCCTACGACGGAGAACAATGCAAGGGCAGTAAAAGTGACTATCAGGAACCCACATTCATGTGGCATCGTCTTTTTTTTTTTTTTGACAACATGTGGCATCGTCTTTGGCTTTGATGTGGTCAAGCAAAACGAGTCTATTGCACAGTGGTTTCAATATTTGGTCTCACCATGCTTCGTACCTTGGAACCAATTAATATTACAAAGCTGGAATTCCGTGAATGTGTTTTATTTTGCAACGACCAAGTACTGTGTTAGTCGTCATGGGTTTTATTTGTCGATGCATACCAAACCCATGATATGTACTCATAGAGGGACAAGGAAGTATAGATAGACTCACCAAACAGTACTGAATAATTATCTAAGACTGAAGGCACGCTATTCGAGATCTGCTTTGATGCAGTTTCCCTATAAATACGACGATAGGGGTGGAGGTATGCACAATTTCATTAGCTTCTGGTAGAAAATAAACCACAAACTATGTTAGCAATAATGCTATTATTGACAGGATGAGGTGTTAGTGGAAGCTGACACGGCTACAGATTCGGGCTTTAGTACCGGGCAAAAGGCCTGGTTAGTACCGGGCGCTTGCCCGGTACAAGCTGGCTAGTATTAATTGCCACGACAATTAGTACCGGCCGCTTGCCCGGTACTAAGTTGCAGTTTAGTACCGGCCGGTAACAACGACCGGTACTAAACTGCAACCACCCCACGTTGTTTGCTGAGTAGTTTAGTACCGGGCCATAATACCACCCGGTACAAACCTGTGAGCTGGTTATATTATTTTCGTAGTATTAAATTCGTATATTCGTTCGTGGTAGTCATCGTCATATTCGTGATTATTCGTAGTTGCATTCGTAGTCGTATTCATATATATTGCCAATAATATTACATATAGATCTAGCATATATTATATATATTACAAATATTACACTTGTGTCAACTATTTGAGTTTGACAAGTTTGATACAACTCAAAAGTGGCCTCAACTCACAAGTGTGACCAACATAGACTCACCCAAAGGTGTCAGGGTCGTCTCTGATTGGATTAAGTTTACCCACACTTTTTCCGTCGAAATAAAATTCTCCTTTTGGATTTACGACCTCCGATAATAGAAATCCGCATAGTTGTTCTTGAGTCACCCGTATTCGTTCTTGGGGGAGGATCTCACTTCTCATTTCTTTCAGCTGTCACATGCAAAATCACAAGATAAAAATCAAGGAATTAATATTTATGGAAATTAAAGTACAGAAGTCAGCAAATGTAATAATTTTCTATACGTACCAAGTTCTGATCATTGCTTTTTTTCGGGTCAACCATGAAGTTGTGGATGAACTCACAAATGTAAAATCCACATAAATTGTTACCATGTTCCTGTCTCAAGCACTGAATAGGAAAGAACAAGTTAAAACAATTTCTTTAGATAATAAAATTATTGTTATCAATCGCAAAAATAGAATGAAAGTAAATACATACATGAAATCTGTCGCTCAAGTAAAAGTCTTCCTTGAATTGTCCCGGATATTTTTTTACAAAGCGGGCCCATACTAAGCGAAGTGCATCCACGAGTTCTGGGTACATTGAGGTGGGGTACTGCTTTGGGTCCATCACCGTGATTTCGCCACAATCAATATCCAGTGGAACCTGTTCATATATACATAATAGAGATGTTACATGTATCGTCATATTCATTGAAAGTATAAATAATAAGGATAATCAACTCACCCAAAGTGGTACGGGAGAAGTATGTAAGGCATGTGATGTTGCTTTTCCAGGTAGTTGAACATATTTTTCATGGTCCTATTTGGCCATTGCTTTAGCATATTGTTGTTAACAACACGGGGTCCATGAAGCCCACATGATAGTACATTTTTACGCACAACTGAATCTCCATTCTGTATGATATAAAATAAAATATATCAAATGAGACAACACACAATTAGTGTATGATTAGAAATGAGAGGAAACACTCATAGAACCCATGCACTCATTAGCGATTTGTCAACACCGTCTTGATTGTAGAAAAACCATAGACTTTCAAATTCAATCCATAAGTCATCTGCCCCCCTAAAAAAATTGCGATCATGGACACAAGCAGCGAACATCTCACGTCCTTCTTTAGATTGCTCCATGTACCAATTATGCAATAAATGCATTTTAGTTGGCAGGATATCCACCAGCTGTGGCCACATAAGAGGTTCCCCGAGCACAAACGGCTTTCTATTAGCACCTTCGTGTCGGGGGATATCGGCTACCCCGAGAAGTTGCTCTCTTGTGAGGCCTGTGTCCTGTATAATCTTAGCCAATTCCTCATCTTCTTTTGACAACACTCTGAATGGTGGGAGCGATTGTTCTGGTTGTTCTCCAAGCTGAGAAACTTTTTTGACCGTCTTTGACCTTCGTTGTTCGTTCCATGACTTTCTGATATGACGATTATAGTCGGAGATTGGCTCTTTTTCTTTGACGACTTTCGGTTGTCTGAGTGATCTAAAGTATTGCCTTATTTTTTCATCAATTGGTTGCTCCACTGGCTTCTTCTTTGGCGCGAAGTGAGCATCAACCTCAGCCTGTGATATAGCCTCATTTTCCTCTAGAGTTCTTTCCCAGGGAAGTTTCTTCGGTGGAGGCTTTTCTTTGTGCTTAGCAGGTTGCTTCTTCTTAGGTGGAGATTGTCGATGGTTGCTTTGTGATTTCCTCTTAGCGGTGGTGGCGGTTCAGGCGAAGTGTTCTTTGCAGACTGTTGAGAAGGAGTTTTCTTTGGAGACACTTCGGGCGTCGGACTCCTGCTTCGATCACTAAAGTGTAGATTTGCCGCCATCGTTTGCCCCGTCTCCGGAGCGTGCATACATCGTTCCTTGATTGATCATATCATGAACGATCTCTTCCTCATCCATCCTCGGTTCCATTTTCTCTAATTTTCATACATAAGAAATGAATTTCCATAATTTCTAACAATTTCTCTAATTTTCATACATAAGGAATGAATTTCCATAATTTCTAACAATTTCTCTAATTTTCATACATAAGGAATGAATTTCCATCCTATCTCCCATTTTCTCTAATTTTCATACATAAGGAATGAATTTCCATAATTTCTAACAATTTCTCTAATTTTCATACATAAGGAATGAATTTTCATAATTACTAACAATTTCTCTATTTTTCATACATAAGGAATGAATTTTCATAATTTCTAACAATTTCTCTAATTTTCATACATAAGAAATGAATTTCCATAATTTCTAACATATTTTACTGAAGTTAACTACCTCTAACTATTTCAAATAAATCGAAAAATAAAACTAATAAAAAGGTACTATCATAATTCAATAACTAATAAAAAATAACTATCATAATTCACTAATTAATAAAATACAATTATCTCTAATATTAATTATGTATCATAATTCACTAAATAGAACACACTAATTATGTATCATAATCCACTAATTAATAAAAAAATAATAAAAAGTAACTACAGTAATTCACTAATTAATAAAAAATAATTGCCTCTAAATCATGTATCTAAATCGAATTTCTCCAACTCAAAGTCTATAATCTAATAAACTCTAATATTTCTAACTACAAAGAACAAATCCTAACATTATACATATTAGCAAAGAGAGGTTTCGATTCCTAACCTTTTGAAGATGTTGGAGCAGCAAAACACCTTCAAATCTAGAAAGAAATGGACATCACATCCTAGGGCGCCATGGGAGGAGTGTGAAGCTCGAGGAAATGAGAGCTTCATTTCGGGCTCGGGGAGGAAGAAGGGTATATATAGTTGACGGTTTGTCTGGGTGGGTACTACGTAGGTACTAGCACAATAGCGTTTTGTACCGGCTGGTATTACCAGCCGGTACTAAAGTGCTAGACTGGCCCCATGAGACGATAGTACCGGCCCTTGTTTCCAGCCGGTACTAAATGTTTACACCGGGCCCACTAGCCGTTAGCGGGTCCATGGCGCCACTTAGTACCGGTGAAACAAGGGCGGTACTAAGCTATGAAGCAAGTTAGTACCGACTGGTGTTTCCAGCCGGTACTAATTGCATCCACAGGCCCTGCAGCAGGTGGGGTCCTCGGCGCCATTTTGTCTTAGGGTCGTTATCTGCTACTAATATACTGAGACTTTGCGTTACTAATTTCTCCACTTTATGCAAGGCGAAATGCGCCGGTACTAAGTGCTTGGGACGAATGCCCGATTGTGTAGTAGTGTGAAATGCACATGCCTTAGTGTTGGGGTAAATATTTCGCGACTAACCCCCTCCCTTCGTTTCGGCTCACCGAAGAGGAGCGGGAAGCGATCTTCGTCTTTGTATGAGTAGTTGCAGGGCGGGAGCCGAAGATAGCAGACGAATATCTGATGATCTTCGTCCAAAGAAAGGCTGACCGGGATGCTTGATCAAGGCGCATCCTCTGAGCAACGGTGCTAGAAGGTGCGAAGCTGGGGCGCGGAAAGGAAGGGCTGAGCCCTGCGAAGAGGAGACGGAGGAAGACAAAGCTTGGGAGAACACGACGAGATCTTCGTCCGGTGAAAAGCTCGTTAGACCGAAGACTAGAACCCGGAGGTGTGCGGCGTACATCGATCGAAGAAGAGCGCAGTGGCTTGAGAACGGTTGACTGAAGGTCACGACTCCACGCGAGTAGACACCTAGATTGACAACGTGTAAAGTGCCAAGTTGTAAAGTGTGTTTTGTATGGGCTTTGCAAGGTTACCAAAATACCCTCGAGATGCTTTGTGCTATGAGAAAACGTATAGGTATGCGTTGTAAAGTGAAATTATTACGGGCCTATAAAAGGAACCCGAAGGGAATGGAAAAGGGGCGATTGGATAGAGGCTGAGTTTCTTTACTCTCAGCCGAAGTCAAGTTTTGCAGTTTATCTTCGGTGTTCCTTTACTTTTCACACTAAGTTTTGATAGCTGTTTGGCTCCTCTTCGGAGAAGGTTTATACCCCAACACTTAGCCACACAGAACGCCGGATGAGCCCACGTACCATGTCCCAGGAACATCAATGTAGAACTTCGGATAGAATTGAGGTCGAACGACGTAGCCTCTTTTGTGGAACAAACGATGTTTTGGTCGTCGTCTTCATTGCCCAAGGAACATGAACCACTCCCACAACCTCGAACGGTCTTCGTGATCACGAAGGGCAGGAACTTCCCTTGTCTGCAAAAATGTCTCCCGCCGTCACGTGCTGTTGCACTCGCCGCTGATAAAGAAGTGTGAGTTCGTCAGTGCTGCGATCCTCTACTGCACCGGTTGTTGGTTCAAGTTCGACACTTTTTGGCTCACCTCGCACCGTACCTCCTTTCCCCAATTGATCTAGTGAACTCTGCAGGGACGTCCAATGTCTGAGTGAAGATGAAGACCTCTTGTAAGAGGTATTGATAGATAGATGTCACAGATCGACAACTGGAACAAATCCAAATTGGTTGTTGGGCCATGGAGGTAGAGATTGTACAGTTAGCGAACTGCCAAATACCATTTGGAAAGTTGTTAATATAGTTACTGGGTTAACTCCATCAAAATCAATATCTCATATGCTTGGAAATTTGTTAACAGACATAACTAAAAAAAGATAAAAGATTGATTTTTGTTGTGGTGACGACTGTTACGTGGGCGATTTGGTGTATGTGTAACGATTTGCAGGCTGTTTTCAAAGTAGTGTTTTGGCTACTATATTTGTCTTTGTTGCAGTGTGAGGATCCAATGGAGACCGTTCATTTAGCAAGCAAAAGCGTTGGAAATTAATGATTTGGACATCTTTGCTATTAATGGATGGAGAAGCAATAATGGGACTTTGCTTTTAATTTACTCCTAACATTTTCGTGCTATTTCCTTTATAAGCAACTTGAAAGCTGAGGATTATGTAAAAACCTGGTTGCGGGCGGTTGCAGAGACTGAAAACTATTCCTTTTCCATCCACCGTCCAATAGAGAAGAAATGAAATGTTCGGAACAATCATTCGAAAAATCATGTTTTTTTCAAAATAGACCCCTCTTTGTGCCATTTTTTAAAATGTGTGCCATTTTTTTAAATGCAGCATTCCACATCCTGTGTTTTTCAAATATGAGGTGATTTAATTTTCTGCAAGGAGTAACTCGTGGTGCTGCTCTCATGCTTGGCTGTAAGCTACGGATGCTTGTGTGCTTGCTGATTTGGGGTATGGGAGCAGAGAAGAATTGGAGCCGTTGTCGAATGAGGAACCGAGCAGGAAGAAGGATTGGGAGGAGTTGGCACTGGTGCCTGGTGATGGATTTCTGCTTGGCTGCCTTGGAGAAAAATGACATTGAGAGAAAACATACATGTTTTCAATGACCGTTAAAAACAATATAAATGTGAGTCGAAATGTGAGGATGCAAATCAGAGTTTGTTTAAGTGTGCTGAAAAGTAGTGGACTGGAATGATGAGCAGCCCATGTGTTTTATATGTCGATGCATACCAAAACCATGATGTACTAATCATACAGGAGCAGCAGCAAGTATATTTATGCATGAGTGTTATAGAACTACAGTGACCAGAAAGCATAGATAGACTTGAGAGGAACCAACTGAAAACAGAGTTGCAACATCTATCTTCATAGAGAACTCAGAGCAACGTCTTTGGGACAGATGATTTATTACACTTTCTGTTCACTTTGCAGCATGGTAATAGTGGTGGATAAAATGAGGCCATGTGCAAAACAATATGATTATGGACAACTGCAGGTCTACACTGACTGAAAAACACAGACCGGTGAGGAGATGATGGATGAAGCTGAAATGTCCATGCGAAGTATGGCCAACTTGGATAGCAGGGCCGTTGAGCAGAAGCCATTACTCAGTGTGGATGCATGTCTTGTGGTGCTAACTAGTCTAGAATATCTCATTCTTAGAGCATCGATTTCATATTCTGCTCTCCCTCTGCAGCTGCATGTGCAGACGATACATCCTCTGTTAGTCTGAACAAATCCTGCACTTGTTATCTTTATTTCAGTTAAGTTGTTAGCTAGTCTGTTAGGCAGTTAGCTGGATAGAGTCCACGAGCTCACGGTCTGTGTGCAGCCGTGGTGTCAGTTGAGGTCGCGCCGAGGATACCGCGTCTTGCGCATGCAGATAGCTCCCGCAGCGTGCGTCGTGGGGATGGACGCGGCACTTGCACATTCCAGGAATGCGCTGCAACGCTTGTTTGCTTTCTGTTGTAATCAGTCAATAAAAGGAAGAATAGAACACAGAACAGCTGCAGCCTTTGCGCAGCACAAACTCCTCTGTTTTCATTCGCCATTGGTGAAACCTTGTGCTTGAGTTCCTCTACTTCGCGTTCCAGTACACACACACGCTCACCGCCGGGCACTCACCAAACATCCTCCACGCGTTCGGTAGTTGTGCGTGAGCATGGCAATGCCACGGGATTTCTTCTCCATGCAAGAGCAGCTACTTCAGTAGCCAACAAATTATATCAAATTTGTTCATTTTCATTCCAACTGAGTCCAATGGGCATCGAAATATTTAACTTTTATTAATAGAAAACGTGTTAACCACTAGGCTCCGAATTTTGAAATATGAGGGAACGCTGTTCTTGAATGTGGAAGGTTCTGAGCATGTTTTGCGAAAATCTAAAAAGTTGCATGCATGTGGCTTATATATATGATGCAGACGGTGATCATTCTCTTTTCCAATTTGAAGGAAACAAAATATCGACTATGTGAAATCAGTGCTTCTCAGTCTCAGCACACATTTGTATGGCTTGTTTCATATTTCTTTGGTGACATATTTTTCCCTTCAAGTGCAAATATGATCTGCTAATCACTTGTCGAATAGTGTGTAGTGACACAGAGGTAAATACGTTATGCTGTGAAATGGTATTGTGTGAAAGTGTCGAACAAATTGAAGGTAATAATCATGGAGTATTTTTACAATGCTTGAAGATTTTAAGAACCGTTAATAGATCTAGATCTAATGGTTGAAAACTAGGAGGAACCTATTACAAGGAACCAAATACTTGGACCGGAACTTATATTTTGTGGGCCAGGAACTATCTATAAAAATAAAGCTAAGGGTATAACTGGCATCCTCCTGACCCGACGCCGGCATATCACCGGCGCGGCGGCGCCGCCCCTTCCACCGAGCGCCGTTGCGTCGCGTCACCCCAAATGGAGATCCTGTGCCAACAACAAGAAACATGATTGGGACATGGAGATGGAGGTCATTGATGCCAGGAAGCTCAATTTTGACGGCAGTAGCTCGAGGTCAGTGGATCTCATGTTCAATTGGGGCAGAAGGTATCTCAGTGTCCGCGACGGTGAGTGCGATTCCTGTTGCGAAGAGCACGATTCGCACTGGAGATCTCTATTTGCGCGATTGGAAGTTCGATTCGAGCTTGGAGGAACTAAATCTGGTGCGGGAGGAACTTGATTGTGCTACCCAGGTTGGACTCTTGTTGTTTCAGTGACATTTTGACAGTGGCGCTTGCCGCCGCCGGCATTGCTTTGTCCTACTGCTAGTGCTAACCTCAAGAAGGAGTTGCAATCTTGCATCCAAGTGCACGCCAGGCTCGTCGTTGGTGGATTGGTGCAGCAACGTCGACGCACTGCTATTGGCCGCCTGCGCCGGGCGACAGCTCGTCGTTGCAGCTGGCTGACGGAGGAGGCGGAAGCAATAGATTATTTTTTTCAAGCCATAGCTCTCTGTCAACTGAATCGTAATTAGCAAAGGACCATAATACCCTTGTTTACAAAACAAAATACGGCGGGAGGAACCAAAGGTTCCTTCCAAGCACGGTAACAAACCTCTCATGATCTAATGACTGACGACTGTGTACAATTATTTTTTTATGCACATCTATCTTGCATTCTTGCTTCTATAACTCCACGGTTGGTGTGAGCTAGCTAGACATTAGAATCTTGAACCATATAGGATGAGTTCAGCATGAAAGCAAACAATAAAAGCATTCTTGAAGCAAAGGGTGACTACTGCATACCAAAACTGTGAATAGTTATTTTTCCTAAACTGCACCGTACAATTGAGATCAGAACCCTGGTTTGGCACCTTTTCAGGTGGGGTATATAACCCCACCATTGCCCAATCTCTATTGTTTCGAGCACAAGACATAACTGAGGCCAAAAGAGAAATGTTAGCATAAGCTTGCTAGAGAAAGGCTAAGAGGTTGGTGGAAGCTGAAATGCATTGTGTACTGAGTTTGATTTGATCTATGGTCAACTATGTACCGTTCCCCCAAGTCTTTATTACAAATTTCGCGGGATGACACCAATGCAATCACCCTAGCGGATTATGATGGACGTCGCTGCAGTTGTCTGATCATGGATTCCCTGTTCGACACCAGAGGTACATGCATGCGTGGACATCATCATTCTGAACCATGGTTGAAGTTGAATAAAATATAGTTGCATTTGCCAGCATAGAATGCATGTGTTGTTCCTTTTTTTTAATTAAGTTTGTTCCCGGGTTTTGTGTGGCTAGAGGCATCATGTCCACAGCTAGCATTGCCCTAGCTGTCAGCATATATATCCTTCACTTCCAGCAGGACCCATGTAAGCATTTATGAGGGAATGCATGGAAGCGCTGTTCCAACTTTCAGGTTTAAGAGTTTGGTGTGCAATCGGGCAATGAGGCTAATGTATGCTGCATATAAACATTTATGATATAAAGTAAAACCCGTAAAGGACTCTTTCATGGTGCATCATACCACCGGTACAAGATATACGCCCTTTTTTTGGAATTGGTAAATCTGTAGAAAAAGCAAATAAAACGAAACGACCAACAATTTGAACAAATGGAGTACTTCCTTCCTTAGAAACATGAAAGAATTACCGTGTTGCTACCACAATGACATCACCACCTCTAGATCAACCAAAATATTTCTCATTGCAATTTGCAACTATAATTATAGCTGCAGCCTGCAGCGACTAGGGAGGACTAAGTGACGTGGCTGCTACTGCCGACACATGCGAGAGAATGGGACAAGGGGCTGGGATCTTCCTCAATGAGAACGGGGATGAAAGAAATGCTATACGAGTGATAGAAGTTTTCGCTTCAACAGATCATGGTATAAGAAGTTTCTCTAAACTACTAGCATGGTGCACAACAGTGTTAGTTAGGCGAGCACAGCAACCGAGTGGAGATACGGATCGACTCAGTCATCATGAATGATTGCTGATGAACGGCTTCTGTTCGGCGGCTCTGCTGTCAAAATCGATGGTACTGCCCATGACCATTTCAGTTTGCGCCAACGTCTGACCCTTGTTTATTTGTTTACTCTGTCACTGTAAAGCCATCAGTTGTCCAAAAAATTTGTATTGCTTTTACACAGTTGCACATCAAACTGCCTCCATTCCATTCTATTACCCTCCTGTGTACGCAACATGTAAACAAAATTTAAATCTGTGAACAGAGATGTTTCTCTTCTGCTCGCTGCTAAGTGCCTTTCGAGAGTCTATCAGTGTTCAGTGCTACCTGATCTTTCGCTTATATGCATATATATTGCCCGCTCACCAGTGGCGGTACATCATGGGTTTAACTAAAATCATGACGAGCATGCTAATTTGATTCTTGTATAACATGACCCAGAAGGCATCCGCATTTATCTGCCACTACGGGAAAACCGAGCTTTGGAAAACGCACGGCAAAGGCTTTGCCGTGCGTTTTCTGCCGAGGTGCAAGGCAAACGGCGCACGGTAGATTTTTGCACAGTAAAATACCATTCCCGTGCGCCTTCTTCTATCACGCACGGTGAACAAACTTTGCCGTGCGTTATGTGCGGCGCACGGCAAAAAAAAGGAACTGAAGGCACGCCTGGGGAGACGGACGGCACGCCTAGGGAGACGGCGTCCAACGGACTTTGCCGTGCGCCGGGAATGGGACGCACGACAAAGAATGGCACCTTTGCTATGCGCCTCACTGTTGCACGCACGGCAAACAAAACAAAAAAAAGAAAAAAAATACAACACTCCGGAACAGTCGGCAGGCGGGCCACCACCGCGCCTGGGACGCCGCCCGTCGGGCCACCACCGCGTCCCCAGTTCTCGCCGCCCGTCGGGCCACCACCGCGTCCCCAATTCTCGCCGCCCGCCGCCCGTCAGGCCACCACCGCATCCCCAGTTCTCACCGCCCGCCCGGAGGGAGTGGAGGAGAGGCGAGGCGGCGGTCATGCCACGCCCGCCGCCGTCCGCCGTCGGAGGGAGAATGGCGCCATCGCCGCCGGATCCGCCTCAGACCGACAAGGTGGTGAGGCGTAGGGGCGAGGCGACGGCACCGACCGCCACGCGCTGCCGCCACAGCCTGTAAGAGAGGAAGATGTCACAGAGAGAGAGAGGGAGGGGATGGGAGAGCAAACCTCCTACATCGGATGCCAGCTCGCCGGCCAGACGATCGAGCTCAAAGTGCTCTCCGCCGCATCCGCTGCCCCGCCGAGACCTGCTTCGCCGCCCGCCGCTGGAGCCCTGTCCTCGGGCCGGCGAGAGTGGATCGGAGGGAGGCCGCCGCTGCCGGGAGCCTGCCCTCGCCGCCTCCGCCCGCTTTGTCCTCGGGCCAACTCCGCCCGCCGAGCCTGCCTCGGCCGGCGAGCGCGGATCCGGCGGAGGGAGGCCGCCCGCCACCGGAGCCTGCCTCAAAGCCGCCGCCGCCCATCCTCGGCCGCCGGAGCCCTGCCCCTGGGCGACGAGCGCAGATCCGGGCTGGAGGCCGGGATCCGCCACGCCGAGGAGCGAGGAGGAGGGGAAGCGGAGGAGCGCGGGATTGGTAGGAAGGGAGGGGCGCGCGGGGAGGCCCGCGAGGCCGCGCGCCACGGGAGAACTGGGAGGGAGAAGAAGAATCGTGCTGCGCAGGGGTGGGTGGGAGGTGACCGGGTGAGTGAGGTAGGGTTTGGGGAGGTTCTTTTATATATAAAATTCAGGTCCAATTTAGACCGTCAGATGGAGAGATCGACGGTCACCAGAAGCTGGGCACTTGGTGTTTTTGGGCTGCGGTGGGGTTGTTTGGGCCGGTGGGGTTTTTGAGCTGCGAAAAGAAATGGGCCGGTGGGGTTTTTTCGGCTGCGGGCATAAATTGGCTGTGGGAACAACTCTTTGCCGTGCGTCAACGTTCCCGGGCGCACGGCAAACATTCTTTGCCGTGCGTCAGAGGTACACGGCGCACGGCAAAACCCTTTTCCATTTATGCCTATTTTAACCTCATAATATAGTAAATGTACTAAAATTATCAAATGGATCCGAAAAATTACCATAAATTAGGATGAGACAATATAAGTTGTATGTTCACTAGAGGAAAAGTTTTGAAGTGAAAAACCCATTATGAACTTTATTACGACTACAAACCCAATGAAGTAACTTTAAACAATCTAAAACTTCTCGTGAGATGTCTCGGTTTCTAAACACTATGCGTGACAAAATGTTCAAAACCTTTCTCTACTATTTTTCACAGCCTTCCCATAGTATATCATGAGGTCTCAATGAATCTCATAATTTTCAAACTTCGTTTGCATTTTGTAGAATTAAAAAACATTTCTAAATCACGTAGATTTTCGTGTCTCGCGAATAAAATGTTCAAAAATTCAACAAATTTCATGGATAAGGTCTTAAAATGGACTCAATTACACGAATATCATTTTTCCACGAACTTTACTCTATAATTTTATGCACTTGTAGTTCAAATTTGACTTAAATAAAAAAAATCCTTTCAATGAAATAAATTCGTTAAAAATAGAAAAAAGATCGAAATGAGTACCAAATTGAAGTATATATTAGAAAGTAATGTATTTGTATTGGACAAATAGAAACAAGTCAAGAATTCATATTCTTTTTTTAAAACTTTGTTGTGCGCCTGCAAAAAACGCACGGCAAACATGAAACTTTGCCGTGCGTTTTACTACCGCGCACGGCAAACATACAACTTTGCCGTGCGTTTTACTAAGGCGCACGGAAAAATATTTTTTTTGTAATTATACTTAATTCATAAAAATTATCAAACAAGTTTGAAAAATTCTCGAAAATTAAAACAAAATAAGTTATGTTGTCTATTGCTTATAGAAAACAAGTTTGAAGTCAAAACACAATTTGAATATCACATCACCTATATAGTAGAAAAAATTTCAAGTTGAGAAGAATATTTTTAGGAGCAATTAGATTTGGGACTTAGGAGACATAAATTAAGGAAAAAACTTTGCCGTGCGCTTTTTTGAAGACGCACGGCAAAGGAAAAAAATGTTCCCCCACCCCCCTCGGTGCTAACGTAGGTAACATACGTTGGGAAAAAAAATAATTTGCCGTGCGCTATAAAAAAAGCACGGCAAACTCAAGGGTTTGCCGTGCGTCCCAAAAAAACGCACGGCAAACTATTTTTTACCGTGCATTAAATTTTTGCCGTGCGCCCTTTATAAAACGCGCCCGATAGAAAGCGCACGGCAAACATCGTAACGCACGGCAATCGTTCGTTTTCCCGTAGTGTGCTATCTCTCAAATTTTATGATTTGAAGCGATTCTAAAGTGTGTTTAATCCAAAAATGTGTAGGTGTGCTTGAATGTAACTGTCATTGAACAGTTTTACCCCTATATTTCTATTTCAACATTAATTTCGTCCATATGGAAACTGAATAAGTTTGCTTTCCTTAGCTATATTGAAGCAGTTGTGCCAGGAGAACTCTCCACGATGTCATGGAGTTTGTACTTACAGATGCACAGCCAAAACAGGACACATATGCAATTGTCCAAGCAAATGAGGTTACTGCCCTGGACATGATTTGCTCGTACTGAGGAAGGGCTATTTTACGGTGGACCATACCATATGCAGTATATGACTATTTTTGGTAAGGGTAAATAGGTAATTTTTTGTAAATTTTAAATAAATATGGCAACCTCGGGTCGAAAATTTTTTTCATTTATACCAACATAAAAAATTTGAAAAAAAAATCATTTTTGAATTTGAAATGAAAATTTTTTGTTTTTGAAATTTGAAAAAGAAATTGGCCATACCACCACAGGGAAATGAAAAAAGTTTGAATTTTCATTTTTTAAATTTGAAATGAAAATTTTCATTTTGAAATTTGAAAAGAATCGGCCATACCACTAGAGAGAAATGAAAAAATTGAAATATTTCATTCGTGCCATCAAGAATATTTTAAAATTTGAAATAAAATTTTTCATTTTGAAATTTGAAAAAAAATGGCCATACCACCAGAGGGAAATGAACAAAATTTGAAATAAAGAAATAATATATTTCGTTTATGCCACCAAGAAAAAGCTTCAATAATATCCCTATACCACTTATACCACCTATGCATACCACCCTATACCACATGTTAAGCCGTGGTGGTATACAATTAATCTCAACCATTGGATCCTTCCATACTTATCCTTTTCCAAAAGCGGTATAGGGTGGTATGGTCCACCGTAAAAGAGCCCACTGAGGAATTGCTTCTGTTCAATGGTTTTGTTATCCAAAACGACCACTTTTCCCTTGGGCATTTCAGCTTCCTCCAACATCTACTCACATGTCTCCTTTTCTCTGTCAATATAGATATATATTTTTTCTATAAACTAATGTTCTTTTACACGGTTACACATAATACTGCCACTATAACGTGCTACATGTAAACATATATCCAACAAATCTGAGTGGAATCACATCAAGACATTGATCTAAGTATTCTATGAATATAGATATTGCTCTTCTATTTTCTCGTTGTTCCTTTAGAGCTACCAGGGTCCCGATAGTTGCATAGGTGAAATATTTTTGGGTCCTCTTTCAAAGCCTATTAGGAGTACTAGTGGAAGTGCACACACGAGACCTGTGTGATGTTATGGATTCATTTGTGGGCCGTCAGTATTACAGCCGCCGGCGCAAGGCCTCTGCACTAGCAGCAGCGGCTCCAGGAGAATAGGGATAAGCATTGGATTTGTTGGCTAGCATTTGTTTAGGGATTTGGTTGTTAGCTGTTTGTTAGGATCGGCATTCATATAAGCCGAAGAGATTGAGTGGATTGGCAGGAAAGAAGTAATCCCCATAGGCTCAGAGCCTCTGCGGAGGGCGAGTAAGGATTACCCTTGCTGTTTAGGTTTGGTTATTAAGATTCGTTGTTACGTTAATAAAGCTAGCCACAAGTTGTATTCGAAGCCTTTGGTATTCAAAGCCATTCTCCCCTGCGCTTGTGTGCCTACCCGACCCTCCCATGTTCTCTCCCCAGCGCGCAGCCGCAGTAGCTCCATCTGCGCCGCCACCACCACGTGATTTTTTTCTTCCCTCCCACTAACCTCACCATCGCGCAACTTTCCCCAATCTGCGCCGACGCAACCCCTACCCCCATCCCTTCTTCCACCGCACTCCCATCCGCTATGGGCGACACCACCCTCGATGAGCTCAAGCAGCTCATCACTAACCTCGCTTCTGACGTCACCGCCATCAAGGTGGATCAATCCTGCCTCCACGCCGTCGTCAACAAGGTGCAGTCTGACGTGCCAGGCGACAACTCATCATCCTCCGGCAAGGGCAAAGGCGGGACCGCTGATGGCTCCGGCGGCCCAGCCCCGACAGCGTCCCACAAGCTGCGCTTTTCCAAGTTTGACGGCGCAACAGATCCCCTCATGTGGCATCACCGCTGCGATCACTTCTTCTGGGCGGTGCACATGTCGGAGGAAGATCAGAAGGTCTGATATGCTGCGTTCTATCTCGAAGGCGACGCTGTCATACGAACATCCTTGGGCCCACTAGACAGGCGGGTACAGGCACTAACTACTACGTGGGCCCTCAAGACTACCCAACTTGTGGGCCAGAGACTACCCAACATGCGGCTGCCGGTCCTACCGTGGCCGCGGTCACTAGATTTGGTAGGGAGCTGCCAACCTCCACGGCACATTGAGCAAGAATGCAACCTCCCGACGCGAAGAGCAGCAACCGCATGGGAGAGCAGCGGCGGCAACATCCGCATGGGAGAATAGTGGTGGCGGCAGGAGAGGGCAGCGGTGGTGCCGCTACAGGGGAGAGTAGCGACTTCCTCCCACACGCAGATTGAGGTGACGACGACTCTTTTCCCTCGCGAGTCTGACGGATTGGGCAGGCACCTCGAGCCTTCTTCTCCTCACTGGCGGGTCGTGCTCTACTCTCCTCCCTCCCCGCCTCTGCCCTCTCTGGATCCGCAAGCGGCATAAGATTTTTTCAAAATGGTGAAAACTATTTTTCCAAATGGACCCTTAGGGTAACTATTTCTAAAAATGGACCCGAAGCTCTTGTAGCGAACATGGCCTCATATGCCATTTGTTTGAGTTTGATTTTGGTGATTCATGATAACATGACCAATGGGACTAACCATATTGTTGAGGATGTCTTTGTAGACATTTTCTAGGTCCTAAGGATGCAAAAATACCAAATGTCAAAATGAGAAGATGGTATATTTTTTAAGGGTCTAAACCGAGGAAGAAAAGATAAGCACAAGTTACCGTCAGATAAACTGACGGTCCATTTTCTAGATGCGCCGGCTGAATGCCAGAGGTGAAGCAGTGAAGACGAAGGCGTCGGATTAACCGACTGTCCATTGGTGGGCACCGTCGGTCTATCTGGTGGTTCACTGGCGCAAGACACTAAGAGTTTGAGTCAGCGACCTTCAGCACCAGATGAACCGATGGTCAAAAAGGTTTCAAGCAACGGTTCATCCGATGGCTACGAATTTCAAGACTGTAACATTTTGGCCGCGGAGTCTTCAGCACCAGATGAACTGATGGTGTGTCGATTGGAGCATCAGATGATTTGCGTCAGTGAATTTGCAACGGCTATATGACATGGAGGGGCACCGGATGAACCGATGCCTATGAAAAGTATAGCATCGGTTCATCCAATGGTATAGTTTTCTACAGCTTTTAGCCAACGGCTAGTTTGATGTCTTGGGGTATTTATACACCCTCCACTCACCCATTTGAGGTTGCTAGATTGTGTGGAAGTGCATAGGAGTGGAAGACACTTAGAAGATCATATCCAAGCCATCCAAGTGCTAAATTGCTGATCCAAAGACTTATACATGCTTTGTGTGTGTGCTTAGTGCTAATTTTAGCTTGGAGCTGAGTGAGTGCAAGGTGTGCCTACCTTGTGAGGTGATTCTTGAGTGGATCAAGCTGTACAAGGTGCGCCGAAAAGCCTTGGGGCCTAAGTAGCTCACTGGTAAACGTCTTCGACCCTCCAGCTTGGTG
Source organism: Cenchrus purpureus (assembly GCA_022644695.1). NCBI lineage: Eukaryota > Viridiplantae > Streptophyta > Magnoliopsida > Poales > Poaceae > Cenchrus > Cenchrus purpureus. Next base: position 90,228,154 of record CP053454.1, read on the forward strand.
TGGAGTGGCGAGGAAACTTTATGCGGGGGACGTGGAGACCCCCTTCCCTTGGTGGAGAAGCTCATTAGTGGAGGCGGCATCAAGGTGACCAAGGGAGCTTGCCGAGTGCCTTTGTGGCGAGTCTTTGTGGCAAGTCAAGTGGTACTCTCGGGAGAGACTTGGTGATCGGGAAGTAATACTCTTGTGTGGAGTGCTTTAACAACGTGGACTAGGGGTGCCTTAGTGACTCCCGATACCACGGGATAAATCACTTGTTAAGAGTTTGCTTCCTCTCATCCCTCTTTTCATTTCCGCATTACCTTCTTGCAGTCCTTGCTTGCCTTTACTTTCCTAGACTAGTATGATGCTAGGATTGGCTATAGGTTGCAAAACTAGTTTTGGGATGAGGGTTTCACACTAGATGAACCTTAGATTGCACATCTAGATAGAAATGATCTAGTTTTCTTTGTGCAAAGTAGTGGAAGCCATAGGTTAAGTTTTTAAGTTGTCTAATTCACCCTCTTAGGCTACGAGCATCTGATTCCTTATAGCTCGGCGTGAAGGGGACGAGCTCCAAGGTCAGTGGCTCGGCACTAAGGGCTCTAGCGCCGAGCCTCTACCACGTCAGCACAGAGCTGGCGCCTCCTGCCTGTGGGGCAGCATTCACGACGCTCGAGCCTTAAACGCCGAGCCGCCACAGACCTCGGTGTCGCCACCTCTAGCACCGATGTCTGGGCACTTAAGGCCAACCGATCCCCCTTCTTCCTCCTCCCTCCCATTCTTTTCAACTCCATAGCTCTCTGTTCTCTCCCTCTTCGGCGGCAGGGCAATCCGTACGCCTCGTAGACGAGTGTAGAAGTTGTTCCCTTTGGATTCAAGCCGTCCCCAAGGTAATATGGCTCCCCTCTTTCAATTGTCCAAGTAGTTTGTTTGAATCGTGGGTTAGGTTAGGTTTTGAGGGTTCGTTAGGGTTTGCATGGAGTGAGTTGTTTTTACTTTTTGGCTTATGGCTTGCTTATTCTGAGCTGCTAATTTAGGGTTAGTAATGGTTAGTGTTGGATTAATTCTTGTTTTCTTGCATTTTTTGAAGGAATCACCATGGGATCTTGACCTGAGGAGATAACATTGGTGGGTAAGAAGAGGTCAGAGACCATTCCTGTAGGGGTGGATGTGCCCATGTGCTACTGCGGTGGTCGCTGCAAACTTGTGGAGTCGCAGTTGTTAGGTGAAGGCTACGGCATGAGGTGGTTCATGTGCGCCAACTACGAATATGACCCGTAGGGGGCTATCGGATACGAGAGACACGAGGTTGTGCATGAATCCTTGTCTTTCTTTTTGTAGTGTTTCATAACATAACTTCTGACTCGGAGGATAGCAGACTCCCCCCTCCTCTATGTGATTTTGCGCAGTGGCTAGACACAGAGCAGTCCGAGATGGACAAGTGGCGGGTCAACAATGAATTTGAATGGATGGAGCAAAAGAGGAGGCAGGTGCAACACGAGAAAGAAGAGAAGGTGAAGCGCAAGAAGTTTTAAGAGGAGTTTCACGCAAGGTGTTAGTCTATCGAGAATGGAAGAAATGGAGGGAGGGAGGGAGGAGGAAGAAGGAGGCTCGGCGGGTGTTAGGTCCCCAGACCTCGGCGCTAGATGTTGCGGCGCCAAGGTTTGAAGGCTCGGCGCTAAAGGCCCGAGAGCCGAGCACCCTGCCATGTAGGCAGGAGGCGCCAGCTCCTATGATCTCCAATGCAAATTTTGTATCATGGAGTCCATCTAATATTTTTCTCAAATCTTCTGCTACCGTTCTATTGAATAAGCGGATACGCCAAGTGTGCGGGTAGCCACACGAGATCCGCATGAGCCATGTTTTTTTGCGTAGACTTGTGTCTAACTTAGGGCACCCGCAATGGGTGTCGATACACTCTATATAACGTGCCAGGTAGGAAAGAGGGAGGAGGAGAGAGAGAAAACCGTCACTAGACCTGGCGACACTCGCCAGCGCAAGTCCCAGTGCCCGGTAGGTCCCACTACAGGCTCACCCCTTCTTTTTCCTCTTCCTCGCGGTTAGAAAGATGTGGGACCCACATGATTCATTGTAAAAAGCACAACCATTGACCAGCTAATCTTTAAGGTTTACTGTTCCTATGTGGACAACGTTATAGAGGGCAACCTGCTACAACCATTGCTGCTGCCCTTATGGCAGTCCCAACGCCAATTAATTCGTCGTTTCTACGGTCATTAACTCAGGCAAAAATTGAAGACATCGCTCGTATCGATGAAGAGAGAGAAGAAAAAATGTCGAAACGGTTTCTACGACAAGGAACGATGTCGACGCTAGCAACGAGGCACGAAGAAATCACCGTTTTCGTGTTGGGGAGAAACTACCAACGTCTATGGCATTCATTGCACAGCTCCGTTGGTCGCTCCCGTCCGCCTCGCCCGCACGTTCGCCTCGCCGGCCGCCACCGCGCTCTTGCAAGGCTCCAGCCCCCGCCCGCCACATTGGCTCATCGCGCTCGCCTGCCGTCTGCCACGTCCGTGCGCGGTGGGTCGCCACGCTCGCCTGCTGCATTTGGCTCGCCCGCCAGCTGCACGCACACGGCCGCGGATTGGAGCTCGCCGCCTGCTCACCGCCGCTCCCGCCACAAGACGCTGCGCGCCGACGCGGCCGATCGCGCGCCCGCCGCGGCGTTCCACCGCGGCCTCACTCCTCGCCCGCGGGCACCGCGTCCTCGCCTACGCGCGCCGCCACGCTTGCCCGCGAGAGCTGCCCTCCCCATTCGTGCCCCCGCGTACTCCTGATGCTCCCACCGGCCACGCTCGCACGCGCCACTACCTGGCATTCTGGTCGTGCTCGCTCACGCCCGTGGCTGCCGCTGCGGCCACGCTGCTGCATTTCGTTCGTGCGAGAGGACGAACGGATGAGGAGAGAGAGATCGCAATTACTACGCGAAGACATGGGCGCTGGGTGAAGTGGTTTCTACTGATGACGTTTGGTGACGATTATGTCGTGGACTTCTTGCTGTGTTGGGACTGCCCTTAGATTTGGTTTCTAAAAGTTTTTGTCTCTCTCATCATTAAATTGCTTTCCACATCAGAAAATTGTCTACGTGGGAGTGTAATTAATGACTATGAACTCTATCATAGGGTCTAGGCTGGGAGTGCCCTTATTATTTTAAAATTTTGTAGTGCCTTTTAAACCTCTTAAATCTTCAGATGCTTACAGAAACGATTTGATTTGACGAATGAAGGCTGAAAAATAATGATGACAACTTGACCTTGATCTGGTCGAGATAATAATTAATAAACGAAGACCACGACTTTACCTCGGGTGTCGTGAAAGGCAGCACATGATACGACGCCGGAGACCGCAACTTTATCCTCGTGGACTGGCCTCACTCTCTTTATCTCTTTTTTTCACGGTTGCCGACGACACAGCTCTACTCCTGTTGGGGAGTCCGAAAATCGGATGGGATCCCGCAACACAGATGGAAAGAGATTCACGAACAAGCACACGAAAGGACTCGAGAATGAGGAGACAAGGAATCTCCGAAAGCATGACTTCACCTCAAAAGTTGTGAACCCCTTTACACGTGCCCTCGGACCCCCTTTTATAGGGAGACGAAGGGACTTTTACATTCTGAGATTGCCCTCGGATCTAAAGAATATTCCAAGTGTGAACATGTACATGAATGTTCACTAAATGATAAACAAACTTCACAATTGACTTTCCTTCGCCACTTTTTCAGCTAAGAGTCTGTGTTAGCTTGATTTTCAACTGCACCAACTCCTCTCGAAACTTGGGTCATTAGATGAACACTTACTGCTCTTCCATACGCTTCTTGAATTCAACAACGAATACCTCTCATACATTCTCCAAGATTTCAGGGTGATGGTTTTAACCCAATTCCCAACACTAGCCCCTCGAGGAAGCGGGTTGACTCGATGATCCGATTCCCAAAGAACCCTGAATTGTGGTAAAATGTCACCCTAATGTCGGAGGATACACGCTTCCTAGACTTGTAACGGCTATATCGAGACACTTTCTTGAACTACCCCGCCCCGTATAAATAGAGCTCGGTGGTAACTTTATTTTACCGTCGCTATCGACCTCCGAACTTTTGTACTCGCTTAAGTTTTCGTTCTAAGATTTTGTTTGAATTCTTGCTTTTCTAAAGGTAATTTCTTCTGCTTTCTTTTCATTCATCTTTGTTTCAAGTTTTGGTCCTCCGTGGTTAAAGTTTTGAGTATTTCTTTCTTAGGAAAGTGGCTCAGATAAAGAGCACCGCCGCCCCATGACTTCAAGAACCGGGCAGAGGGTATTCCGTCCGAGGTTGAGGGGACATCAACGATGGCCCTCGCAAAGTAGCTACTAGGCTATAGAGACACATGAAGAGAGTGAAATTGAGTCAGGGGAAGGTGAGGATATTTCAAATGTGGACGCCAGCATTGATGAACTCGTTGCTCCTAAAGATTTCTACCTCCTGGTTTTTTGTTTTTGGTAAATCTTATCCAAGTTCCATCAAGGAATTCGAAGTTGGTTTTTCTTCGGCGATGGTCGCGCTCCTACGGACGAAGAGATTCCTGCCCCTGAACTAGATGAAATTGTTGTTTTCAAGGATTTCTTCACTGCTGGACTAAGATTTCCTGCGACCAACCATCTTCCTTCTCTTCTTGATAGGTAGGTTTTCGTGAAGATGCACCACCACGCCCAACTCTTTCATCGAGCTTTCAATGTTTTTCTGGATCATGAGAACCTTTAACGATGATCTCATCGTTTTGCTTGCTTCGAACTTGTGAGAGAAGGCTATTAAGCTAGGCGATGGCAGTGAAGCTCATTACGATGTTGTACTTTCAACACTTGTCGAAAGAATGAAGATTGAGCGCATTCACCGCCCTTGTAGTAATAATAAGTCGATGATTGGCTTCAACCGGTTTTATGTGAATGTTGACATGGTGGAAGTCTCTTGGGTCAACAGCGCCTTCTATTCACCCATGGGTCCCATTTGTACTGCCCACCAAGACCGCCACTTCATGATGCCGAGAACAAATTCGGCTTCTTTTCACAGCATTCTTGGCGACGTGATGTCTTGAAGAATTGTCGCCTCATTTGTCATATCATATGGACCAAAGGAAATTGTTGAACTTTTCGTGGACCGGGGCTCACAGAGTTCATTTTCCAAGATTTGGTCTTCGTCTTGACGTGAAGTTGGACTTTGGAAGATTTCATGAGGTCGAGGCTAAAGTTTGTGAGCTTGTCGGGAGTTTACTCTTAATGAGTATAAGGCCTACAAACATATCGTGAAACATAAGAAGAGAGTGAATCGAGTTTTCTCCGAACTTGGTGATCCGCGCTCGCCCGCCTCGATAAGAAAATGCAACCTCCTGGGCAACCGGGTTCCGTTGCTATCGCCTCCTTCTAAGTCTAAGAAAGAGGAAATCTTGAAAGAAAGGAAAACTGGAAACCCTCCGAGGCTGTCTAGCCGTCAAGACAAAGGCCTTGAGTCGCAAGAAAAGCGAAAGCTTCGAAGGTGTTTGATCGAGCTTCAAGCCGTGGTTGATATGGGCAAGAAAAGAGCTAAGGAGTCAAGAAGTCTCCGTGATTCAACGTGTAGCTCGGCTTTTCGATGATGATGAACATCGCCGTGTTATTTTCCTTGTTTTGCTACATGTTGAAGTTGGGGCTCATTCTGCTTGCTCTCGGCTCGGAAAATGAATTCGTGGATATTGAAACCTTTTCAAATGCACTACCCGAGGCTCGGATTATCATTTGAAGATCCTGTTACATTGCTTCTTCCGAGGCTACAAAACTCTCCTCAAAAGAAAATTATTGAAGAGTTGGAACATCAGGATGGATTGAAGTGGCGGATCTCTTGAAGATCCTTCTTTAATCGGGAATCGCGAAGACATCCCAAGACAAGATCACCTTGCCGCATTATAACGAAGCTTTTGGTACGCCTTTCAGGTGAACTTTTGAGTGTTGAGTGATTGATAAGAATGGTGGTGTTCATAGCTTTTCTGTGTTATGGCGGTCTCCTAAGTTTATAACTGAACAAACGAGTGAAACAGAGAGGGATGCTCAAGGAGATGCCTCTTCTTACTTTATAAAGGCTTTTCTTCTTCCGATTTCTCGATCCATGGAATTTCTGAAACAAAGTTTTCAAATATCTTCGATTCGGAAGGTTTGCCTTGTTTGCTTTCTCTTTCTCGTTTTTGTTCCTTTTTCTAATCTTTTCTTTTCTTCTTTTTCCTCTGAATCATCTATCCAGAATCTTTCTATTTCCCAACTCTCCAAGCTCAACGCTATTCTTGGTCTAAAGAAGTTAAAGTATCGAAAATGAAGATGAGCAAGTATGATCTCAGAAAGTTCATGATTTGACAGCAAGGCCTGATCTCAAGTTAAAGAACTAACAACAAAGCTTTGAAGTCTTCCCAAAATGAGAAGAAGCTTGTGGATGTTTCACCAAGATTTGAAATTACATGAAAAGCTTAAAAGAAGCTCGCAACGATGTCCAAGTTATTGAAGAACTCCATGAAGGATGCGATGAAGGGAGCATTACTATTACAGCTGTGGGACAAGCCGAACCTTCTCAAGCAAAACTCCGATCTTGTTGGCCTTGAACTTGAAAATGATGATCTTGAAAGGACAATGCAATCGAATAATAAGGATGGAATAAAAAGACGATTTTGGCTTTTGTTCGAAAAATATAGCGAAGCTCTGGGTCAGTTTGGTGCTCGTGCACAACCTTTTCCTGAATCTTATGGTGCCAAAGAAGTGATGGGATGGATGCCAAAGATTCTCCTTCGAAGTTACATCCAACGCCAGCGACTTCGCCGCCTTTTTTAGCGTGGAGAGTTTATCAAACTTCTAGAGATTGTATAGACTTTGAGAAGTTCAAAAATGCTTTACACAAATTTCCCGATGCTAGCAGTACTTCTCTTATCCAGAGCCATAAAGATGTTCGAGCCGTGAAGATAAAATTTATGAAGGAGTTCTGGGTCGCCAGTGGCAAAGAATTTGCGAAGAAAGTCGCTCGTGAAAAACTTGAAGAAGTAACCATCTCTTTGAACCCTAAACCCTTTTCACTCTTTGTCTCTCTTGTATAACCGCATTTTTTTAATTGCTTTTATTGTTCATCTTTTCAGTTGATAAGGAAGGAGAAATTGAAGAGAATTGAAGCGTGATGATGCTCTTGAGATGAGTTCGATGCTGAAGATGATGAAGATGAGTTGAAGCAGTGCGATGAAAGATGATGATGAAGAAGATGGAAGCTCCGAACGTCAAGCAGGATCTCTGAAGGTCAATATCGACGAGTGAAGTCGAATTTGCTCGAACTGTTGCTTTTGTTTTCTGAACAACTGTGTATTTGTATATTCGAGGGTCACAATCTGCCCTTCTAAACTTTGTTTTGGAAACTTTAACCTGCGCAGGTCTTGCAAGGTGGGCCTGTGTAGGACATCATACCTTTGCGCATCCATAGCCAAGACCAGATAGTTAGTGGTGAAGCTTGGCGTCTGTACAAAGAATCCCATCCTGGATGCAAGTTCTCCGATTTCTGGCTTTATTGCGGTCAATATTTTTCGATGCGTAGCTTCCAACTAAGTTGGTTTTTTCTTTACCATGACGGTTATGCCCTTGCGACTGAAGCTTCAAGTATACGCCCCTACGTGAAGACGGTGCCCCCTAGCCCCATAAGTGGCGATTGCAGCTTTGCTTATGCTAGTGATGTTGCAGAAAACCGTGGCCGGAGTCCGGCTGCATTATTGAATTACCTTTATGAACTTTTCAGCTCTTCGAAGCTATGTATTGTCCTTTTATGAAATTTTGTATGAAACAAAGGCAATAAACTCATTTTTAAGAAAAAATGTCACCCTTCCCACCTTGCCGTTTTCATGCAAAATTTCATGCATGTCTCCTTTCGCTAACTTTGGTTTTCTCTTAACGTGTAAAACTTGTACTTCATCAGAGTGTAAGTCAACAAAACTTGCTTCGCGAGTTTTGTGGACTTATGCCTATACGGCAGACTTGCCCAGGTTGATATCGCAACTTTCGCTGTTTCAACCTATTTGTGCACTTATCATTCTTATGAAGATAGCTGAGCCCCTTGGCCTACAAAATAACATTTTTGGCTAGAAAATTCTCCTGAGTAGACATCACTTCATAAATTTTTTGGAGGATATTCATCGCTAAGATTCTTAAGTTTCTCATTCTTACGACTGAGGGAAAATTGTACCAAAATTACTTACTCACAAACTCTCAAAAATCTCAAAAGACTTTGAACTTTCTTGGCCACAACCTTCTGTTGTTTCAGGCCTTTGGTAGGACGTCCCTTTACTCTGGGATCTAGGCCACAATTTGTTGTTTTCTCAGGCCTTTTCATAGGATATCCCTTTACTCTGGGATGTAGGCCACAACTTGTTGTTGTCTCAGGCCTTTTCGTAGGATATCCCTTTACTCTGAGATTTTGGCTTTCACGAGCCTCTATCGGCTATCAAGCCTTTCTTTCACAAACTTTTCTTTCATACTTTGGAATTTTGGCTATCACGGAGCCCTTTCACAAACTTTTCTTTCATACTTTGGAATTTCCTTTCATCACTTGAGCCTTTCACAAAACCTTTCTCTTTCTTTCACACGATGGAATTTTGGCTATCACGGAGCCTTTCACGAAACTTTTCTTTCACACTTTGGAATTCTCGGCTATCACGGAGCCCTTTCACGAACTTTTCTTTCACACGATGGAATTCTCGGCTATCACGAAGCCTTTTCATGAAATCATTCTTTCACACGATGGAACTTCTTGAGACACAAAACTTGGGGGAAAGCTCTTTTCATATATATCACAAAGAGTATTTATATAGGATGCGCCTCGTTAAAAACCTTGCCCCTTGATTTTGGGTCCCCTTTGCAAGGAAAAGAGTACGGTCTTTTTTATTCTAAGGTAAGTGCGTAAAGTAAATATTTTTGCTCTCGAAGCCACTTATAACTTTGTGGTTCAGGTTTTATAATTTTTTATGGAATTTAAATCTACGAAAGGAAATGCTGAAAACTGAATCTAACTACTTTCATGACTCTCAAGGGTAGTACCTTTTTAGGTTGTCTGCATTCCACGAATGTGGCAATTCTTAGCCAGTCTGATCTGCTAAACAAAAAGCCCCTGGCATATTAGTCTCTTTTTCTATGTATGGTCCTTCCCAAGATTCCTGAAGTTTCCCGGGATTCTCCCAATTCTTCTTTCTTTTTAGCACTAAGTCACCGGTTTTGTTGTCTTTCCTGACTATCTTCTTGTCTTTCCATGCCTTGGTCTCTCTTTGGTATTTCTCAATGTTCTCTGAGGCTTCGAGAATTGTGAGCTCAATCATGTCCTTCTCTATTTTCATTTCAACTTCTTCAATTTCTTTTGCCTTCTTAACTCTCAAACTTTCATTCTTGATTTCTTCCGGTGCCATTGCCTCAGTCCCGAATAGCAAGCGAAAAGGCGTGAAACCTGTTGCCCTTGACACTATTGTGTTGTGAGACCAGATTACCCTTGGCAACTCATCTATCCACTTGCCTTTTCTCTGATCATACAGACACTTCTTGATTCCCGAAAAGATCAATCCGTTCGCCCTTTCTACAGCCCCATTGGACTGCGGATGGTAAACTGAGTACTTCACGTGAGTGCCCAGAGTTTTGCAATATTCCTTGAAAGAATAGCAATCGAACTATTTTCCGTTGTCCACTGTTAGCTCTCTTGGGACTCCAAATCTACAGATTATGTTTTGCCAGAAGAACTTCTGAACTGTTGGTGTGGTGATATTCGCCAATGCCTTCGCTTCCACCCATTTGGTAAAGTAGTCAACTGCAACCACTGCGAACTTGCAATTTCCTTGAGCTGTCGGCAATGGCCCAACCAGATCCATCCCCCACCTTTGCAGAGGCCATGCCGGTGGAATCAGATGAACTGGCATAGATGGTAAATTTTGCTGATTCACTGTTTTTTGATAGGCTTCGCAATCCTGAACCAACTTCTTTACGTCAAGGTTTATGGAGGGCCAAAAGAATCTCTGTTTTATTGCCTTGCCCGCTAGTGCTCTTGTGCCTATGTGTGCACCACAAAATCCACTGTGAATTTCTTTGAGAAGTTCCAAGCCTTTTTCAGAAGTTATGCACCTTAGCCATGGTTCGTAACTGCACTTGTAAAGTTCTCCATTCACTACAAAGATAGCCCTTGCCCTTTAACTTAGCCTCTTTTCCTCCGACTCATCTTGTGGTTCATAATGCCGCTCAGGTATGCCATGATTTCAGCCCCCCAATCATTACTTTCTATGTTGCTCACAGTTCTTGGCTTCAGGTCTTTGATTGATGGTTCTCTGATAATTTCGAAGAACACATCCGGGCATGCTTTTGCCGCTTATCTCGCCTCGTTGTTGTCATTTCTCAAGATATCTTTGGATGTAGCCCTCAAGTGCTTCTCCATTTCTCTAACTTTCTCAAGATACTTCACCAGAATTGGATTCCTTGCTTCGCTTTCTTTTTCGATGTGTTCTTGGATAACTTTCGAATCTGTCTTAATGGTGAAAGTTTGCTAGCCCAATGCTTTCATCTTTCTCAGAGATAAGAGTAGAGCCTCGTACTCCGTTGTGTTGTTCGTAGAAGGCACATCGTCTGCGAAATCAAGTCGAGCGGCATATCTTATTACAACTCCAGTTGGAGATGTCACAATCGTTGCTATTCCGACTCCTCTGTCACACCAAGCCCCATCACAGTGTACCACCCATGGCGTGGTTATATCTTTGCTAGAGTCTTGGGTTGGTGATGTCCAGTCTACAACGAAATCTGCTAAGACTTGCGATTTTATTACGCTTCTTCTTTCGAAGTCCACGGCATATTCTGATAGCTCTGCTACCCATTTGACGATTCGGGTTGATGCTTCCTTGTTCGTGAACAGGTCGTTCAGTGGTTGGTTTGTGATTACCCTTATTCTGTGTCTCTCGAAGTAATGCCTTAGTTTTATTGCTGCCATGATTACTGCGTATGCTATCTTCTCTAGCTTGGAATAGAAAAGTTTGGATCCTGAAAGAGCTTCCGAAGTGAAATACACTGGGATTTGTTTCAACTTTCCTTCTTCTTCTTTCTCTTGCACTAGTACAACACTCACGGCTGAGTTGGAAGCAGATAAGTACAGCAGAAGTGGCGATCTTGGCTCTGGAGGACATAGCTTCGTCATGTTTGACAAGTAATCTTTGAGTTCTTGGAAGGCTTGTTTTTGAGATTCGAACCACTGAAAATTCTTGGAACTTCGGAGAACTTGGAAGAAAGGCAAGCTTCTTTCTGCAGCTTTGGGTATGAATCTATTAAGGGCGGCCACTCTCCCTGTCAGTTTTTGCACATCTTTCACCGAAACGGGCTCTTGCATCTCGACTAGAGCCTTGATTTTGTCAAGGTTTGCTTCAATACCCTTTGTCGAAACCAAGCAGCCCAAGACTTTTCCTTTGTGAATGTCGAAGACACACTTCTTGGGATTCAGCTTGAGATTTGCTGCTATAAGATTCGTGAAAGTTTCTTGCAAATCGCTAATGTGGTCGCTTCTTTGGACACTTTTGACGATTATGTCATCGACATATGCAAGAATATTTCTCCAAAGCTGAGGGTGTAGCACTATTGCTATAATTCTCGAGAAGGTACAGTCTGCGTTCTTTAGTCCTTCTGGCATTCTCACGAAACAATATGTTCCAAACGGTGTGATGAAACTTGTCTTTTCTTCATCTTCTTTCCGCACCCTGATTTGGTGGTATCCAGAGAACATGTCCAGAAGTGAAAGCATTTCACTATTTGCGGCATCATCAACAACCTTGTCCACTCTTTCCAGAGGAAAATCATCCTTTTTGCAAGCTTTGTTCAAATCTGTGAAGTCCACACACATTCTCCACTTCCCGTTTTTCTTCTTCACTGGCACGGTGTTTGCTAGTCATACAGGGTACATGACTTCCCTGATCACTTTGGCATCCTGAAGCCTTTGCACCTCGGCCTCTACTACTTTGGCCTTTTCTTCAGACATTTTCCTAAGTTTCTGCTTCTTCGGAGTTATTTTCTCGTCCGTGTCAAGGGCATGTTCAATGATATCCCTGTCGACACCTTGCAAATCTTTTGCTGACCAAGCGAAGACATCTTTGTTCTTGTTCAGAAATTCAATGAGCTCTTTCTCTTCTTCGGGACTAAGATGATCCCCTATCACCACCGCTCTATCTGGCATGTCGTCTAAGTACACTTTATTTGTTTCGCCATCAGCGCTTATTTCTACTTTCTCTTTGTCTCTTTTGACTTCGACATACGGTTCTTTCTTTTCTTCGGTAGAGTTCAATTGGTTCACATTGCTCTGACCTGGTGTGTGGCCCTTCTCTATGTTTCTAACTTCTTGTTGATCACCGAATACTATGATGACTCCTTTGGGTGTTGGGATTTTCATACACAGGAACTGCTGCCTTATCACGACATCGAACTTATTGATGAAGCCTCTGCCAAAGATTGCGAAGTATGGGTGATACATGTCAACTACATCAAATGTGAGAGTCTCTATTCTAGCATTGTCAAGATCTCTGAATGATACTGGAAGAGCTATTTTTCCTGCTGGCTTGATGGGCTTTCCTCCGAATCCCAGAAGCGGGTATTCTGGTGGATGAAGCATGTGCAGACTCAAACTCATTTTCTCGAACATTTTCATGAACAAAATATCGGCAGAACTTCCGTTGTCCACCAGGACTTTTCCAATCACCCATCCAGCTATATTCACCTCGATGACCATGGCGTCATTATGATCATTGGATTTCAACTTGAAGTCTTGTTCGGTGAATGTTATCGGCACCTTGGCCCATTCTGGTTGCGCTGGCCGGACTGCCGTTGATGACCTGTGTTCACAGATCTGAAGTAGTTGTTCCTCTGCCTCTTTGTTTCGAACTCCATGGCTGAGCCTCTAGTGATAGGTATGATAGTTCCGAAGGAAGGCAATGCTTTCAGATTGTGGCCTCTCGAACTTGACTCTGGCTTTACTGAATCGGCTGGTGGCGGCGGCAACATTTCTTGAATTAGTTGCCGCTGCTGAATGGTTTGAATTGCCTGGACTGAGGAAAAAACTGTTGCGAAGGCTGCCATGACGAATGTGCCTATTGAAATTGCTGAATTGGGATTGGGCTTGGCTGAGGACCCATAAGTTGTGGTTGCCAGAAGTTTTGACGGAACTGGTTTGGCATTGTGGAGGCAATAGACATCATGGTTTTCTCTTGCTGGATTCTTGCTACATTCTTTTTAGTTTCAGGGCAAGCTTCGGTGATATGGCCCCTCCCGTGATATCTGCAGTAAAAGTATGGATCTCTTGGATCATGATTTTGAACTTTCGGAGGTCCTCTTCCCCTTCCTCTTCCTCTTGATGGAAAACCCCCTCTTGTGCTTGGCCTGTTGTCTTGGTTGAAATGCGATGAGGGATTTTCTACGTTATTGATGTTTCGTGGGGTTTGGAATTGAGGCCTCCATCCTGTTCCTCTGTTGCCTTGTCTTGCTCGCTCAGCTACTCTTCTTCGATGATCTTCATCAGATTTGATGTATTGTTCCAGTTCGTCAAAAAGTTCTCCAATGCCCTGAGGTTCTTTTCTGGTCAAGTGCTGGTTGTTGGTCCCGGGTCGACCTTTGATTAGTGCTTGGATTGTTGTTTTGTCATCTGTTCCCGGAATTTGAGATTTTTGTTGCATGAATCTTCTTATGAAGTTCTGCAATGGCTCCCTGTCTCTTTGCTTGCAACTATAGATATCTGATGGCTTTGCAGATGTTTCATGGAACACTTGAAATGCTTGAATGAACTTTGTCTTGAGATCAATCCAGCTACAGATTGAGTGTGGAGGTAGCAGGGAATACCGTTGAGAACTGGGCCTCGCAAGCAATGAGAAAAGATTTGGCCAGTGCAACATCATCTCCTCCTGCTGAATTTACAGCTGCTTCATAGCTCATAAGGAACTGTCTGGAGTTTCCATACCCGTTGTACTTTGGGAGAGAGACTGGTTTGTACTTCGAGGGCCATGGTGCTGTTTGCAACCCAAGTGAAAGTGGCGATTCTGGATCTGCGAACTGTGAGATTCCGTTGCCCATGAAGAAGTTCTCTCTCGGGGTTCTTTTGTGCTGACTAGAGCTCTGATATGGCGAATCGCGCCAGAGTGAACTATTTTCTTGTTCTTTCATTTCATCGATTTCCTTTTGCATTTTCTCCAGCTGTTCTTTTGCTTGGTTAAGTTTCTCCAGTTTCTCCGAAGCTTTTCTTTTTGCTTCCAGCTGAATCGCGAAGTTTTCCTTCTCCTTCTGAAGCATTAGCACTTTTCTGTTCACTTCTTCCAATTGTTTGTCCAGTACGTCATCATCGTCATCTTCATCTTCGACGTGTGTTTCCAGGAGGTCTGCAGTTTTTTCTGCTCGTACTTTCTTGAGAGCTTTGAGTTTCGCTTGCCTTTCTTGATCTGTAACCTGTGGAGGTTCTGTAGCAAGAGAGTTTTCATTGTCTTCTTCCACGTGATGATCTTCCTGGCCTGCATCAGTGGGTGTGTTCTTCTTGGACTTCTTCTGTGGAGGTATCGTGGGTTCTCTGTTGGCTTAGACCACAGTGGGCGCCAATGTTGGGGAGTCCGAAAATCGGATGGGATCCCCGAACACTGGAAAGAGATTCACGAATAAGCACATGAAAGGACTCGAGAATGAGGAGACAAGGAATCTCCGAAAGCCTGACTTCACCTCAAAAGTTGTGAACCCCTTTACATGTGCCCTCGGACCCCCTTTTATAGGGAGACGAAGGGACTTTTACATTCCGAGATTGCCCTCGGATCTAAAGAATATTCCAAGAGTGAACATGTACATGAATGTCTTTTACATCCCGTAATTTGCGGAGCCTGACTTCGGATATTCACAAGCTTGCCATCCTTTCACACCTCGAACCCGGACTTTTGGTGTCACGCCTTTGACTTGGCCCACTTTTGACGTAGCTTCCATTCACGAGATTCCCCAAAAGCTTGAACTTTAGCTTCGGAAGCTCGAAATCATCTTCGAAGTCTAGTTTCCCGAACTATGATCCTTCTCCGAAGTTTCACCTTTCCCTGAAATGTCATAAAAACACCGAAAGCCGACTGCCCTTCGGAGCACTTTACTTCCGAGGGTCATTAGAGTGTCAGAAAATCGATAAACCTCGTACCACACGAACTTGAGTTTGTGGAAACCATAGCAGCACCTTCGGAATTCATCAAACAGTGAATATCTTCCCTCTCATACCACGGGATTCTTAAGAACAACGATATTTTCGAAGTTCCGAGGGTGATGGTTTTAATCCAATTCCCCAACAGCTCCACTGCCGCCCCCGCTGCTGGCCTCTTTTGCTGTAGCTGTTCGCCTCCTTCCCTTGTGCCCGCCTCCCCCCTGCTTGTGCTGATCTGCCATCGCAACCCATCTTCCAGTTTAGCCGAGCATTGCTGCTACCTGCAACCCTACAAGGTGCCCCACCGATAGCGCCGCGATTCCGCCTCCCTTGGCCCGCGCGCCCACGCCGCCTACGCCGGCCGCCTTGCCTGCTTTTGGCTTTGTCTTCGTCGATCGACGCCGTGCAGCGTATCTTGCGGGGTTTCGTCTGCAGATCCATTTTGTCTTAGTCCATTTGGTAGAGCGGTGTTGGCAAACAGGTGTTGACACCCAAAATTGGCAGCTCTCGGTAGGCCGGTCTAACCAGTATGGCATACCTGGTTAGACCGCCCTGATCAAAGTCCTCAAAAGGTAATTTGGACTTCATCATTGGATAGAACTCGTCGAGTAGATCAAGATTCATATATAGAACGTCGAAATCAGAGTCCGGATGAGAGATATGGCTTCCGGAAGGTCTGCACGTCGGGCACGTGCTTAGACCGCGTCCCTAGGGCGTTTAGACTGCCCTACCCTGCCAAATACGAGTTAGGAGTTGTATTTTGACACGACTTTGTAACGGTTTTGACTCCTAATGGGGCAAGACCTCCCCTCCCTATAAATATAAAGGGCCATGGCCGATTGTAAATATCCACAATCGAATCTATCAATTACACTTTTATCTTTTTACCTTTCTTTCCCTTTACTTTTCCAACCCCAGGTTCTGTTCCTCTACTACCCCCGCGGCATGAGAGGACGTCCTAGCTGGCCTGCTGAGCCTAGGACAACCCAAGGTGCGTCTTCCCTGACGGGGTCCCTCCCGGGTGGGCGTTCGTTGGTTTCGCCATGAACCGACGAGGCCTCGACCGCCCTCCAATGCGGTCTGACCGCCCTACGCAGAGGTGCGGCAAGGAGCTCCTCCGCGTGCTTGTTGACTCTGGAAAGGTGTCAACAAATTGGCGACTCCGCTGGGGAAACGAGGATGAAGCTACCATGGCTGATCTATCAAAACCTAGCATCGATCTATCTGAGGAGTACTTGCGAGAGCGTGACTTGGCGGAGAAAAGATTATTTCTATCTTGTTTTTGCAAGACCAAGCAAGGTGTCGTTGAGATCAAGGAGTGGCAGCCACCATCCACCATCGACACATTGAAAGAGATGCGCCCTCGTGTAATTTATCTAATGACCTATGCGATTTTGTGAGTTATTATCTCAAATCTTTGATTGACAAAGAGGATAGTTCATATTTAATTTCTGTTAATATAGAGTCAGCTATTAAGGAGCCGGTTAATGATATTATTAATCCTTGCAAAAAATTGCCTAATTGTAATGTTGTTGGTCAAGAAACAAGTCGGTCGTCTCTAGCCGAAATTGTTGACCCAAAATCCCCTAGCAAGAGCATAGAGGCTACATCTAAGCTGCTGGTTGCACTGAGGCCGGTCTAACCGGGGGGCAACCCGATCTAATCACCTCTCTCAGGCTTTCGCAAAATAAATCAAAACCAAAGATGGTTAAGTTTAAAAAACCTGAAATTGGTGTTTGGAAAACCGTTGAATCCAAAGGCCGTCATAAGCATCAAAGAGAAAAGCCGAAGTCAAATAAAAAACTTCCGGCTAAGTCTCAGAGACAAAATAATATCCATGGTGCTAGTCGGTCTAAAAATTCCAAACGCCCAAAATCTTCTCCTAGAGAGAAGTTTCATAACAAGAATCGGCAATGGAGTAACTTTCACAAATCAATGTCGTTTCCTCCATATGGATTATCAATGCCTATGCCATGGGAACCTTGTTTTAATATGCATTATTTGTGTCCTCCATGGTATTATAATTCATATATGCCGTCTTCTAGTTATTTTTGTCCAAATTATGTTACCCATAGGGAGCCGGTAATTAATGAGTCATCACCTATACGTAATGACCATTTTGATCATAAGAATCGGTCAACACAGAAAAATAAGCGCAAGGTAATCAAACAAGTCTATTGTGTCAAGAAGGACGGTAGATTAAATAAAAATTCAGATTTGACACTAGACATAGAAAAGCCGACTATTGAAAAATTATCTGCTAGTTCTACTGATTAAATTGTCCCCAATAATGAGCATGTCGCAAATAATATAGCTGAACAACAATCATGTTTGGCTGGGGGGCAACATGATCTTAAAGTGGCCGGTTCTCAAGGCACCGGTCTAACCGGTGTCTCAACCGGTCTGACCGGTCTCGCCAGAAATTTTGGTAGAGCCGAGCGTATCCCGCCAAACATCAAGGTGGTGAAGAAGATGCCAAGTTTTGCTGAATTGTTGCATAAATATCAGAGGATAGCCGAGCAAAAGAAAAACAATCGGTTAGGAGAGCAAAGGTGGAATTCTTCATCACCAAAAGCAAAGAAGCATCGACGGTCATCATATTGGTCTTCATCATTTATTCCATCGATGCATGTGCCATGGACTGCATATTCAGGTATAAATATTTATAGTCCATACTTTTGGTATAATCCTTGGTTTTCTTTTTACAACTATCAATATGCTTGTGATACACCAAGGAGTTACAATTGGCCGCCATGGCCAAATCAGAGCTTCAGTTGTTAGATATGTTGTTTAAAAGCCGAAATAGCAGTTTTGTATATTTTAGTTACTAGGATTTGGTTTCGGCTACAATAGAATTCATAAAGACTTTAGGAACCGTCACATTGGCGATGTGGTGTTAATCATCATCTTTAGCCAATTTTGATAATTTTAAATGTTTCCTGGTACGCAAGATTTACAATAAAACAGGGGGCATATGTTGACACCCAAAATTGGTAGGTCCCGGTAGACCGGTCTAACCGGTATGGCATACCCGGTTAGACCGCCCTGATCAAAGTAAAAAGGTAAGTTGGACTTCACCATTGGATAGGACTCGTCGAGTAGATCAAGATTCATATATAGAACGTCGAAATCAGAGTCCGGATGAGAGAGATATGGCTTCCTAAGGTTCAAGACGCCGGGCACGCGGTTAGACCGCGTCCCTAGGGCGGTTAGACCGTCCTACCCTACCAAATACGAGTTAGGAGTTATATTTTGACACGACTTTGTAAGGGTTTCGACTCGTAATGGGGCAAAACCTCCCCTCCCTATAAATACAAAGGGCCATGGACGATTGTAAATATTCACAATCGAATCTATCAATTACACTTTTATCTTTTTACCTTTCTTTCCTTTTACTTTTCCAACCCCATGTTCTATTCCTCTACTACCTCCGCGGTATGAGAGGACGTCCTAGCTGGCCTGCCGAGCCTATGACAACCCAAGGTGCGTATGCCCCGACAGGGTCCCTCCCGGGCGGGCGTTCGTTGGTTTCTCGCCTGTGAACCCGGCGACCCTGGTCTGACCGCCCCTCCAACGCGGTCTGACCACCCTACGCAGAGGTGCGGCAAGGAGCTCCTGGACTGGGTTTGCTCTACTGGACCTTGTACGTTCTTCTCTTCATGCAGCGGGTTGTCCAGAATATTGTGATCAGACGATTCAGATTCGGCAAGTGGGCCAAAATATCAGTTAGGGAATACCTGAAGACAACACGTGATCGGTGCCGCAAGGATCGGACCTTAGCCAAAGGATGGAACATAGTACAGTATGCTGTCGGCCTGCTGGAATCTGAATCGCTGGAGGACTATCTTTCGAGTGCAAGGATGATAGACACCTTCATCAAACAGAGCATACCAGTAGGGCCTCTGATTCTGTCATCGAGGCACAAAACTCTGAAGCTGTCGAGTACGCTGGGGTTGACAAACCCAGATGACCAAGAGGTCAGAATACTTGCGCAAGGATTGTGGCGAGTTTTGCTGGCGACCTTCAGCTTTATGAGCTACCGGGAGCAACAAAATTGATCTCTAAACTTCTGGAAACATCAATGGAAAGCAGCAGCAAGAAGCAGAGCATCTACATAAAAGACATTGAAGAGGACAGCAGAGAGTTGATCACGAATGGCCTGCAAATACTAGAGCTGGTCGCAAAGGATAGGCACAATTGCACAGAGATATACTGCACGGAAGGCCTGCTTGAAAACATCATTCATCTCACATGTGCCAACACAATGATTCAATATGCAGAAGACGGGGAATGGAGAGATAACCTGGTATGTCGATCGATGACAGTGATAAGACAACTTGTTTGTTCCCCTGGAAATGCTAGCAGAGACATCAGGTACACAATCTCATGTAATGAAAAAGCAATCAGTAACATGGAGAGGATCCTTGTATCCAATCAGTTTCCCCTGCAAGCTTGTGAATGTGCCGTTGACATTCTTACAGAGCTGGCTTTGGATATGTCAACGGTCCTGACTCAGGAGAGAAGAGAGAATATTGCACAAGAGCTGCTGCGCATCTTTATTGGTAGGGATATGAACCTATACCTTGTAAGATTGGCTGGACAAGCGCTAGTAAAGTTGTCATTGGAAAATAAGTTCAATGCAACTGTACCGTTGAGTGTGACAGGATGTGGTAATGTCGTCGGTCGTCTCACAGATATTATCGATGCAGGCGGCTCTGCAGTGTATGTGAGAATTGCTATAGAAATCCTAGAGAACTTGTTGGTCAATTGCGAAATCGATAGAGCATATGTCAAAGGGATGACGCTATCAAAGGTAAATTAACATATACCAAAGTCCTGACTGTCTTTTTACCTTTTGTTTTGAATGAAATATGCATACACGTTATAGTGCTCCCTAAACTCTATGGAATTGAGTTGTAATACTGTTATTTAATTTATCTTCTCCCTCAGACAGATTAATATGAAATTAATTTGTACTGAGTTTTCCAATACAATGCTTATATTTGGTCTATATTCTTTGTATCCCATTCTGACGTAGGAGTATGTTCAATAATATTGAGTGATTCATTATTGTCAAACCTTCACTTATCAGCCACCAACGTATAATTCATTATATAACCCATGATTTATTTTGTTTTGTTTTATTCTGGGTATACCCCAATTGCCATACTAAACATATCCTTAACGTTGTAGGCTCTAAAGGCATTCCTAGATACTATCCAAGAAGCCATTCCGTCATCGTCGCGACATAGCAATCCCGCCGGAGCAGGAAACGATCCAGAAAACCCACAACTACCGGGAAGTGATCAAGACATTCTGCCACCCATCTCTGAACAAAATGTTGAGCAGAGGAAACTGGAAGCAGCATTGTTGTCCCTTATTACAGTGATCTGCGCCAACTGGATCAGCGCAGAGGACTTTGCAGCTTCTGTTGGACCTCTCGCACCAAATTTTGCGCGCAAGCTCAAACAAATTGTAGAGGCAAACATGAATGGCACATTTGACTGCCTGAGAATACTTACGGTTGTCGCAGAGATTGTTATGCTAATGTTGAAGCATCGTCCATACGTCGAAGTCATCAGGAGCCAGGGAATCATCGAGTCACTTTGCGAGGCTTCAACAACCATTTCTCACCTTGAGGACTTCATGGTTTCAACTGGATCATACGTCGGTGGTGAAAGAGAGAATCAGCCGGGTAGACCTCTGTTCTCCGATCTTGTGAATCAAGCACAGAAACTTTTGAACGAAGGACACAGCACATCGTAAAGTCATCCAAGTTCCCTCGATCGACCGAGCACTCGTGATTCCCTATATTAGTTTGGATTAATAACTGTTTTGGTCCCTAAACTTACTTTGTTAGGGTAGTGCCTGAACTATCAAAAGGACCCATTTAGTCCCTGAATTATTATTTTTGGTATGCCAACTTAGCATGCCACGTCAACTGATACATCGTTGTAACTGTACTCCCTCCGGTTCCGTATTAGAAGTCGTTTAGGACAGTGACACGGTCACCAAAGCACAACTTTGACTTCACTTTTATATAAAAATATTGATTGGAAAGTTATATATGTATATTCTTATGAAAGTAATTTTCAAGACAAATCTATTTATATGAATTTCATATTTTCAAACTCAACGACTTAAAAGTTATTCATGATTTATATTCCTAATGTTTGACTCAATATTTGTCCAAAACGACTTCTTATAGGGAACCGGAGGGAGTACACGAATGTTTGAGTGCCCTCCGCACCAAAGTAGCTCACACGAAAGCAACTAGGAATTTGTGGGGTCGTAGGAAGACCCAAGGGACCGAGCGAACCTTACTTGGATGCATGGCTAGTGCATGGGACATCCATGATGTACATGTACTCCCTCCGTATGGAAATACTTGTCAACGTTGAATTTTTCCTACAACTTTAACCATTTGTCAAAAAAATATTGCAAATATGTAGAAGGATAAGTCAAGTTTAAAATACATATAATAATAAAGCATATAGTAAACAAAATAGATGGTACATAATTTTTTGAATAACATCAAATTTGGTAAAAAAGTCAATGATGACAAATATTTCGATACAGAGGGAGTACAATATATATGCACGTGTCTTGTCAGTTATCAGGAATAATACATCTTTAGTAGACTATATAAAGGAACTAACGGGAAACAGAGGAGCAACGCCTCAGTTTATATACTATGGAACACTCCAGCAAGGTGGGACACACAATTCTGTCTAAATTGTTTTTGGTTTACTCGCAATACAGAACGGGAGGGTAATGTTCAAGCAGGGTTGAGGGTAATTGTGTAAAGCAATAGTGATAGAGAGCAGAAGTTTCAGCACTTCTATCATTATACGAATTATCACTGTTGTCGTTACCGTTATTATGTGATCTACAATGAAAATAAGTGGTATAAGCGCTTACTAAGTGGCCTTAGGCGTCAAAATCCGTCAGCTCCGCCACCAGTAGAAACAGAGATGCTCACAAAAAAGACCAGACACAGAGATGGTTGAGACACAAGTATGGCAAATTTAGAGAGCAGACGTTGCTTATCGCGTGCAGACACAAATGCTGTGGACGATAGTCGATAGATGGCGCCAACATAGAAATATGGGAGAGATGCGTAGAAGACAACCTTATTATTTTCATTAATCACCCAAGCTCAAATCAAAAAAATTTAGAAATCATGATTTTGCATTCAAACAAAAATCCAAGATGTTACAGAACTCCCCCCCTCACAAGAATCTCGTCCCCGAGATTAAGAAGTTACCTCCGGTTCGAAGAGGTGAGGGTATTTCTCCCTCATGACCGACTCCTTCTCCCACGTCGCTTCGCGCTCGGAGTAGTTGCTCCATAGCACTTTGCAGAAGCGAGTGGTGGTCTTCCTGGTTGACTTCTCCGCCCAGTCCAGGATTCTGACCGGGTACTCCAAGTACTCCAGGGTGTCTTGCACGTCGAGTGCCTGAGCGGGCACCCTCTTCTCCGTAACCACGCACTTCCGAAGTTGAGACACGTGGAACACGGGGTGAACTCCAGCGAGCTCCGGTGGCAGCTGAAGCTTGTATGCCAACTTCCCAATTCTCTTCACGATCGGGTATGGGAGAACATACCTTGGAGATAACTTCCCCTTGACATGGAACCTCTTGGTACCTCGAAGAGGTGAAACTCTCAAGTAGACGTGCTCTCCCACTTCAAACAAGACGTCTCTCCTTTTTGGGTCGGTGTAGCTCTTTTGCCTGCTCTGAGCTATCTTCAGGTTCTCTCTGACCTTAGCAACATTTTCCTCGGCTTCAACAATGGTGGCGGGACCAAAGAAGGTTCGCTCTCCCACCTCGGACCACATCAGCGGTGTCCGACATTTTCTGCCGTAGAGGGCTTCGAAAGGTGTCATCTGTAGGCTAGCTTGGTAGCTTTTGTTGTAGGAGAACTCTGCATAGGACAAGCTCTTCTCCCAATCCGAC
Source organism: Cenchrus purpureus (assembly GCA_022644695.1). Lineage (NCBI taxonomy): Eukaryota > Viridiplantae > Streptophyta > Magnoliopsida > Poales > Poaceae > Cenchrus > Cenchrus purpureus. The sequence continues at coordinate 90,251,290 of CP053454.1, forward strand.
CCGTAGGTCAACACTCAAGCCCTCGGAAGGTCCTCTAGCACCTGGTTCACTCTCTCCGTCTGTCCATCAGTCTGTGGGTGGAAAGTTGTACTGTAGTTCAGCTCAGCAAGTCTGCTCACACTGTAGTTGGCTTTCAGTGGCAGAAAGTGTGCTACCTTGGTCAAGCGGTCCACTATCACCCATATCGAGGCGTTTCCCTTCTGTGTGCGAGGTAAACCCACAATGAAGTCCATGCTGATATCATCCCATTTCCAGACAGGTATCTCAAGCGGCTGTAGTAAACCAGCAGGTCTCTGATGTTCTGCCTTCACTCTCTGACACGTGTCGCATCGAGTGACATACTCAGCAATGTCTTCCCTCATTTTCTCCCACCAGAAACGTACCTTCAGATCTTGGTACATCTTCGTGCATCTAGGGTGAATCGAGTACCGAGAGTCGTGAGCTTCCTTCAGAATCAAGTCATCTCCTTGCTTCGGGGTACACATATGCGATCCTTCAACCACAAAGTGCCTTGCTCGTCGAGGCGGTTGTCAGTTGCCTTGCCTCTTGCCATCAAGTCTTTCGCCTCTTCAATTTCTGGGCATCCTTTCTGAGCTTGTCGAATTTGGTCTTCTAGGGTGTACTTCACTCTCAGTTCATTCAGCTGTCCCTTCTCGACTATCCCCAACTTCAGCTTCTCCATTTCCTCATACAGTGCCGGTTGTTCCTTCTGCACCATCAGATTGTTGCAGTAGTTCTTGCGTCTCAGGGCATCGGCTACGACATTTGCTTCACCAGGGTGGTAGTGGATGTCCAAGTCGTAATCCTTGATCAGTTCAAGCCATCTTCACTGTCTCAGATTCAACTCAGGTTGTGTGAAGATGTACTTTGTTGACGCTCCTTAGCCTCACCACTAGATTTGCACTCACGGTTACGACGCCAGAAATGCTCGTAGGTACTTGCTAGTGTCGCTACTGGATTTATACCCCTAGTAATGGGGCTAGGAACGCCTCTTTGGTAAAACACACGTCCATGAAAGGTCCACAAGCGCACGGATTATCTTGTTGTAGCACTTCATCCGTGGTATTCGGTTATCGATTTATATTTTCCCAAGGAGGCACTACGGCAAAGATGATCGGATAAGCGGTGGAGAGAAACAAGACTCGGTAAAGAGCTAAAGCGGGGGTAATGAATAAAGATATTCGGGATAACTTGACACACACAAGGAGATCTTGGTAAAGGGCTAGAGAGAACCTAGTGAGTTTGGGAGGACAACGAGGCGAGAAAGGATCCTAACACAATCTATCTGTTCTTGTCAACTCTAGGTAAAGAACTAAGGCAAAGGATAACCAAGGCAAGCTAAGCTCGACAAGCTCTTCTAGTCCGCAGGGCATGCAAAGCCGCGCCCTGACCGGGATGAGAAGGGAGAACGACGACGCTACCGAATCCCACCTGGCCGAACTAACGTGGTGGACTACAAATCCCATCCGGAGCTGTCACCTTCTTAGGGTACCACAACTATTACGCTGAACGGACACCAATCTAAGACTAAGGTAAGCTCACCGCGCTCTAGCGAACCAAGAACCTTTCCTCGGATATCACGAAGGAAGGTCTCTCTCTTCGATGAAACACCGAAGATCAAGCGAAGAACGACCACAACACTATAGGGTTCAAGAGAGCTATGCTAACCATGATTAAACTAATTTAGTCTAAACCAAGAATAAAGCTTCTAGAGCAAAGTAAAAGCTGAATGTAATTGACTCGAAAGGTAAGATAGAAAGATAACTTGAATTGTACTTGAGTCTAAACAAAGAAAGGATACGAGAGTAGTACCGAACCCCTGAAGAAGACTCCTCCGGAACCCCGAGACTAGCTTGACTCAACTCTAACTCCCAAGCTACACTAATCCTACTCTAAGTGAACAAAAGAGAGAAATGGAGATGCTCCTGCGTTGTGTGTCCGTTCCAGCGAGTGGGAGGTGGCTTTTATAGGCAAGGGAGGTTGGTGGAGCGCAGGGGGGCCACATCCCAGGTGCGGCCGGCCACTGATGTCTTGCCTCTTGCCTCGGGCAGCTCCCGATCACGCCTCCTGAGGCGGTTGTAGGTCAGCTCCTTGGGTCGGTTTCGCCCGGCCCGCTAGTTGATAGGTGCGACCGACCCTCTAGGTGCGGCCGGCCCACCCCCGCGCCGTGTGATGCACCGACCATGCTCGGGGATGCCTAGGATTGCCTCTAGATGACGGTTGTGGCGGTTGAGCGACCGGATAAGTGAACCCATTGATCCTAGTGATCCTAGCCTCCACCATTTGATCAAACCGACGTTTCTTCAGTGAATCGTGCTCGTCCAAGTTGTGCTCGAGGGAGTGGCGGTGCTTCAGACTAGAGACGTGCCACGGGGCAGGGCCGACCACACCTGGTAGGGCCGGCCGAACCTGCAGGGCTGGCCGGACCAGGTGGTTCGGCCGTGCCTTGCACGTGTGGTGTGTTGGTCCCAACTTCTCCCAAAATGTGTACTGCCTATGAAAATCAAAATACAACTCGTGGAACTTTATTAGTACTAAAAATGCGCATGAAACTTATCATATACTCCTCTCGAACCTGAGGTTTTTACGGTCGAGTTTTTGTTGTAAGGACCGTCAACATACTTCAAGCTCTTGTGGTCGGTGAAAATGTCACATTTGTTGCCCATCAGGTAATGCCTCCATATCATCAAAGCATGAACGACAACAGCCAGTTCTAGGTCATGCGTGGGGTAGTTCTCCTCGTGCTTCCGAAGCTGTCACAGGGCATAAGCAATGACCTTGCCTCCCTACATCAACACGCAACCGAGTCCTTGTCTCGAAGCGTCATAATACACCACGAAGTCCTTGCTTGCATCAGGAAGGGTCAGGACCGGTGTAGTGGTGAGGCGGGTCTTGAGCTCTTGAAAGCTTGCTTCACATTTGTCCAACCATACAAACGGTATGTTGCTCTTCAATAGTTCTGTCATTGGCTTCGCAATCTTGGAGAAGTTATCGATGAACCGGCGGTAGTATCCGGCTAAATCGAGAAAACTACGAATCACATATCGCTCTTGGGTGATCGCCACTTGACACGCTTCTATCTTGCTCGGGTCACTACCACTCCTTCACGACAACACGTGACCGAGAAAGACGACTTCTTCTATCCAGAACTCACACTTGCTGAACTTGGCATACAGCTGTTGTTGCCTTAGCTTCTCCAACACTATCCTCAGGTGCTCTTCATGCTCCTCCGCGGTCTTGGAGAAGACCAGTATGTCATCAATGAAGACAACAACACACTTGTCTAACTCCTCCATGACCATCTTGTTCATCATGTTCATGAAGTACGCCGGGGCGTTCGTAAGACCGAACGATACTGACGGTTGTACTGCATCGTCTGCGGGTCACAAACGCAGTCTTGAAAATGTCCTCCGGTCGAATCTTCATCTGATGGTAGCCTGATCGGAGGTCAATCTTGCTGAAGAACTTGGCTTGTCTTAGCTGATCCATCAGGTCATCGATTCGGGGTAGCGGGTACTTGTTCTTGATGGTTACCACATTAAGCGCGCTGTAATCGACACACAGATGTTGAGTCCCATCTTTCTTCGGCACAAACAGAGCTGGTGAACCCCATGGTGAAGCACTCAGTCGAATGAACCCTTTCTCGGGAAGTGAGTCCAACTCGCCTTCAGCCTTCAGCTCAACACGCCATGCATGCGGACTCGAGCTATAGGTGCGCCCCTACCAAGATGATCACGAACTCCACATCATGATCTGGAGGTAAACCCAGCAGCTCTTTTGGAAACACGTCTGAGTACTCGCACACCATGGGTACATCTGAGATGGCTTTTGAGTGAAGACTGTACACAGCTAGTATGTCTCGAGACTTCATCAGCTTGAAAGTGACCTTTGTCCCATCAGGGTGCATCAAGGTCACAAGTTGCGGTGAAGTGGAGATGACACCTTTGTGGGCAGTGATCTAGTCCATCCCCAGAATGATGTCAATGCCATTGGAGGGTAACACTGTCAAATCCCCCAGAAACTTGCGGTCTTGGATGACCATATCCACACCTTTACATAGTAAGGTGCATCTGATGTCTCCGAGTGGGGAACTCGTGATGATAGGAATCAGTCGGGTGGTTGTAGGGAGGGAGAGTTTGTTTACGAACCTAGAGGTTATGTACGACCCGGTTGCACCGGTATCGAAAAGAACCAAAGCATTAGTACCACAAACCAAAAACTCACCGATCACGACGTCAGGAGCGTCGGCAGCCTCCTCCTCAGTGAGGTGGTTGAGCCTCCCACGGCCGGCAGACGGCGGTGGTGCAGCCTAAGGACGTCCTCCTCCTGGAGCAGGTGCTCTCGCGGGTGTAGCAGCGGTCTTCTTATCAGGGCACTCGAAGGACTTGTGCCTGGGCTTGCCACAGGCATAGCAAGTCACAGAGAAGCCTCCAGTTGTAGGTCTTGCGACGCTCTGCGGCGGATGGTTGTAGCCTCCACCCTGCTGCTGGTAGCCGGGGTTCCTTCCTCCAGGGAACTGTCCATGGCCTCCCGGCTGCGCCCGGGTTGTGCCCGGCCGGTAGCTCCCTCGATGGGTTGCTCGCATGCTCCTCGGCTCGGAAGGATCGATCGTGGTGATCCCGATCTCCCATCCTCTTCTTCCCCTTCATGCGCTCCTCGTGGCCCCTCCTCTCGTCCTCGAGTGCGATGGCGTGGTTCACGAGGTGGCCAGGGACCTGTGCTCGCACACCTTCAGTCCCTGAAGGCTGTGGTGAAGGCCTAGCAGGAACCAGAACTGCTTCTTCTGGTCAGTGTTGGTGTCGTCGGGGGCGTAGCACATCATCTTCATAAAGTGGCGCTCGTACTCCTCCACCCTTATCACACCCTGCGTCATGGTGCGAAACTCCTAAGCCTTCTAGATCATCAGTTTGCTGGGCAGGTATTGCTCGCGGAACGCCTCGTAGAACTCCATCCAAGTGATTAAGGCTGGGCTCGGGTGGTTGGCGGAGTAGTTGTCCCACCAAGACTTGGCAGGACCCTCCAGCTGGTGCGCGGCAATGGCGACGCACTCCTCGTTGGTGCAGATGGTGAGGTCGAGCTTGGTCTCGATCACCCTCAGCCAGTCGTTGGCATCGAGCGGATCATCCGAGTAGCTGAAGGTTGGGGCCTTCAGGCGGATGAACCTCTCGATCTTCTTCGTGAGGTCCTCGTCTGGCGGGGCATTGCGGTTCCCACCGTTGCCTTGGCGCTCCATGGCTTCCGCCATCCTCTGCATCAGCTGAGTCTGAACAGCCATCACATCCACCAAGTTGGGTGGTGGCGGTGGCGGCTACTCCAGTTCAGGCTGGTCTTGCTCCAGCTCTTGCTCAGCTTCCTCCTCCTCGTCTCCAGCTTCAGGGCCCTCGGGCGGTGGTGGCGGCAGTGGCGCACTAGCACCCCGGCCTCGAGCTCCTCGAGGTCCTCCATGGAGGGGTGGGCGTCCACGGCCACGGGTAGGTGCACGTCTGCGTCCACATGTGGCGGCACGGCCACGACCGTGACCACAGCCCTAAGGGGCTTCCTCCTCCTCGGCAGCCTCCTCGAGGCATGCCGTGACAATCGAGACCTTGGATCGACATACGCCAAAACGCGACCAGGGAAGAAAAAGACTTTATACAACATCACTCACTAACATATATGAGTCTGAGAACATGCATGAAAATATAACTAAATATATAATCCAACACTCAATGAGAAAATGCATTAAGACACAAATAACTCCATTAAGATCCAAGCTTACAACAAGCATGAATAGTACATATGCTTCCTCGAGGCTGACTCAAACCTTTGAGGTAGCAGCTCAAATCAACGTTCTAATAGATGGTTACATGCTCAAAAGGGTGGTGCCTACAGGATGTGACATGAAACTATTCATGCACCGGAACATGCTCGCGGCTGCATGGAACAACTCATGGAAACTACTATCTTACAACTCTACTCTCATGCCATGCCTTCACTCTACATCCTACTCGGTGCGAGCCCTCTTGTACGAGACTGGGTAGCGGTCCTCTGTGGGGTAGTCCGGAGGGAAGATCCTAGACACCAAGGCATGTGCCTCTCTCACCTCCTCGGTCTCGACGGGGGTCGACATCTGAGCCATCGGACACAGGTACAGCTTGAGCTGGAAGGGTGCAGCTCGAAGGTCTCAGTGCGGATCGCACGCTGGGACTCGAAGGGTAGCTCTCCGTTGAGCTCAATGATCCTTTACCTTGTTCCGCTCAGAGCCGAGCAGGTGGGCGCGCACCGTGAGCAAGTCATCCTTGCTTTGAAGCCTGTCTCTCAGTCGGCTCTGGCTCACGGTCATCTTCCGAAGGTCCTCCTTGACATTCAGAAGCTCCTCGCGTGTATCCACACGCTCTCGCTCCACTTGAAGTAGCATGGTGTTCATGCAATTGATGCCTGCTCAATGGCGAATACATGGCCAGTGCACGTTCTCCCTCTCCAACTCGAGGCAGTGGGGTGTTTGTATTTCTTAACCTTGATGCTAAGTTATGGGTTCCTAGCAACGATGCCAGAAATAACCAAATGGTAATCCTAACGATTACAAGAGTCAACAAGCGTACGGAAGTACCATTGTAGCATTTCCCCAAAGGAGTATTCCAAAGGGTATCGAATCCAACGAAGGCTGGGCGGATTAACAAGTTCAACACTATTGCAATGAGTATAAATCACGGACGGAAACAAACCAGACACTCAAGTATAGGGGTAAGTTATGATAGATAGGATGGTAGTGTGAACACACAAACACACACTCTCTAAAGGTCCTAGGCTTAGGAGGCAACATACGAGTTAGTTCTAGGTTCTAAGGTACTAAACACACAAAGTTAGTCAGACGAGTTAAATACACACTAGCATTGCCTAACTGCTGGCTCAAGCACCCAGGTACAAATGGGGAGCTAACCTCCCGCGTCGCTTACGCACGACTCTGGTAGTTAGACTTTAGACTCCTACAGCGTATCCAAACGTGGGGATTCAAGGGTCTAACTGTCACCACCACCGGCCTACCCCAAGACAAACCGTGGGATACACTCATAAGTAATGTAGCTACGCAACCCAAGCACCACGCTTACGTTGTTAGCAGGTGACCGACTGCCCGGCTATTGTGACCCAGGTGAGAGCCACCAGATAAACCGACCAATTACACCGAGTACCGTAGCTTGAGCACAAACTTCATGCAACACAAACATGGGATCTAACTATCAAACTAGGCTAAGTACACAACGGATTTGTGCTTTCCTATGTCTATTCAACAAGATCAAAGGGTCGTGTTCGTGAAGAACACGAGCCTCTAACTTATGAACAAACACCGAAAACATGTTAAGTCACTCATCAAGCTGGATCGAAAGGCCTTGTTCATCAAGAACATGAGCCTCTAAATGATGAACAAGCAAGAACACATGAACAAATCACCCATGTATACAAGCACAACTTTATATGAAATAGCTGAATAATCAAGTAGATCAAAGTCATATAATAAAATAAAGATACAAGAGAACTCATACCTAGATCCCAAAGTAGACTTGGAACCAAAGTAGAACTACTCTAGCCTACCTCCTAGCCTTAGAAACCAAAAGTGAGAGAGGAGGAGTAAAGTGTGTTGGTAAGAAATGAACCCCCTCCCCTTCTATTTATAGGCCCGAGCACCGGCGCAAAGAGGAGTGAAACACCGGGATGGCCTCTAGGACCAATGGACAAGCACCACGTGGAGGCCCTAGATCGGTAGGCCAAGGTCGGTTCGCCGATCCAAGGGTCGGCCGACCCAGTGGGCCCCCTGGGTGTGCTTCCTGGGGTGGCGCAGTCCTGTGGGGCCCTTAGGTCGGTCCCCGTTGTACACGTGCTCTTGAGGCGGTTTAGGCACTCTGGTGGGCCCATGGATCCATGTGAAGTCCACGTGTCACACTCTGATTCATTGGGGCTTGCCTCCCTTGGATTGGTGACATGGCTTGCATGCATGGCACCGAGGTGGCATGGGTTTGCATGCATGGCACACGAGGTGGCTGACCACTCCTTGGTTGAGGTGACATGGCATGAATCATAGAAGGTGAGTTTGCCACTTCTTTATGCTTATTTTCCTGCAATCACATAATCTCCAAGGACAAGTGGAACTACATTATTCTTAACTAAAATGCGTAAGAAATGCCTCTTGCTCCTTTATTCATGAGTAAATTGTGACTAAAGTAAGCACTTAACACCGTCAACAACTCCCCAAGCTTAGCCTCTTGCTCGTCCCGAGCAAGACACTTAGGACTTAGGTTGGTTGATCAGGAGTTGCTACGATGTTGTATTCCTAGTTTATGACAAGCATACAACTAGGTACTCTATCAAGGGTTGAATAAGTTGGCATTAATCTTACCTTTTGCTTGATTGATGTGGGGCTTGTAGCTTCACCTGCCTTGGGCGGTTGAAAGATAGAACGGTTGTATAGAAATTACTAATCACAAGTGCCTTGATCAGTTGTCAATCCGGTGGTTTTGCAAATTTTCACAAAGAAATCAAAGTTCCTCGAATGATACTCTCGGATCGCTCATTGTGTATGATTCCTCACCAAGGCATTAAATTGCCTTCTTTCTCCACCTACTCCTAATAGGCTCGATATGTGGAGTAGGTAGGAAAACATGTGGCATACCTGCTTTCTCATGTATTGTCGAGTCGAAAACCGGATCCTTGGGAGCAACAAGTCATACAACCTGATCAAGATGTGCATGTGTGTGTATGTAGTGGATGGATGGTGAACTCCTTTTTGCATATGAGTCTCTCGCTATGTCTCTTTATTCTCTCTCTTTCTTTCTTTTTCTTTTTTTACATAGCCCATAGTCTTCTTTACATATTTTTAGAGAGAGAGTAATCATAGAATGATGCGCAGAGCATTATTTGTGGAATGGATGGGGGATGGATGAAATGATGGGTGCTTTACTTCCGGTGTAGAAGTTTAGCATATAGTGGTTGTGTTCGTGATCTTGATCATGGGAGCATGACAAGTTTCTCGCCGAGGGTCACAACAATTCGACAAGAATCAATGAAGAAAGCAAGTAGCATACGTGGAGGCTAACAAAAGCTAGGATCTACATATGGCTTTGGATAGGAAATTCTCATCATTGAGGAACTTATCATTTTATCATTTTTCAAAAGGAAACTCCGGATATCAAACATCACTTAGCACAAGCTCATAGCAACTCTATTATACCATATCGTACCTCGCAACAACATAGGCAAAGGTCATGCTTTTTGCTACCCACAAGTTTCAAGCTAAGGGTTTGATCATGTAAGCCAACAAACTCAAAACTTAAATAGGGTACTGAGCCATAGCAAGGCCTACAAAAGGAATAAACAGAGCAACTATTCATCATTTCAACCATAAAGAACAGAAAGCATTCTTACCATGCATATGAAAAGCAAACTAATTTAGGAAAGCAAATAAATATTTTTGGTCTTTTTAATTTTGCAGATTTTTATGTGTTTTTAGCATATGAGATTCTAAAAATAAAGATACAAGTTACCTGAGAGTGGGGTCCTCCCCCAAGCTAGCTTCAGGCTCACTACTGTGGAGGGGGAAATCCCATCCACCGGTAGTAGGCCCTCTCCTGCTCCCCGCCGGCGCCTTGATGGCGTGAAGTCTCTCGCCACATCCGCCGCCGCCGGTGGACTCGACGGTGCACGATCTCCTCCATGTCGCCGACTCGGATGTTGAGCTCGCTCATCTACTGAGTGAGGGTGGCCCCACGAGATGACGAGTGCAACCCAGACGACGAAGATGTCGCATCTCCGTAGGCATTACCAGCAAGGACGGCCCACTTGCCACTGCCTGTGCTAGCCCAAGCTGAGCTACTCGCATCATGCTGGTACATAGGCTGGTCCGAACTGGGAGCATATCCGGAGTAACCCAGGCATGTACTCGAGAGGTCCATGTACCGAGACGAGGTGTGGTAGTGAGGTCGAGGCTGAGAGGCAGTGAGGAGATGGCTGGCGGCTGCTGCGCCTAGCCGCTTCTCTCCTCGATGCACTCCTCGTAACCCTGTCACCAGAGACACTAGAACGACGAGGTTCCTCAAGAGGAACGGTCAGTGGCCCTTGGCCGTACAACCTGAAATTCGGGTTAGGTAACCGAATTTGGTTTGTATGGCCCGGGTAAAAGAAAACCAAAGAATCATCCGGACCCTTCTTAATAATATGCCCCTGAGTCAAATAAGCCTCGTCAATCTGAGTTCGGGATTAGCTATGGAGGGCACATTGGGCCCTTACATAATCCAAAGATTCGTGACGATGTGAGAAATCAGAGACGTACACTCAATAGAACCTGTCATCTTAAAATTTGTCAACCACTACCGAATCATAGCTTGCACAAGGGCGACCTTGATCCGTCTAACCGCGGCGTATAAGATCATCATCTCACCAGTGCGCACGGGTCGTATATCATCCCTTGGAAAGAGAGTGACGGCGAGCCACTTGTGCCACAGTCGGAGAGTAGGATGCAAGATATCGTTGCACTGAGGTGACAACTTGCCGCGAATAGGCTGACCAGAGATTTCCTCCCAAAAACTTTCATGATTAAAACCGGCGCAATCTTGCTCAAGAGAAATAGCGCAGTGACGATTAAAGCTGAGGGTGCGACTAAGATCTTTCCATGAAACTCGATACGGAACTCCATGAAATCGAAATGAAATACCGGACACATCCTCTTGAAGAGTGCAGAGAAACTGGATGGTGGTAGGTCTAGAACCAACCTCTTGAACTGGGACAAATCGTTCCCATCCTAGAGCTTGCCAAATGGAATTGAACTTGGAGTCCATAACTATTTTCTCGAGAAGGTCCGGGTCGAACTCCTTGGTGTTGGCGAAGACTCGGTCCTTGATGAGAGCGTAGGCTTGTCTCTCGCGATCATTCCTCAAGTCGATAAAGGCGGCATCGAAGGTGTACACTTCTTCGGCTTGTGGAGTGGGTAGCTCCTCCTTTCCCTCTTCTTCACGGTTGGTTGATATTGGGCTTGGTGCAACTTCGGAATGACGAGACGAGCTCCCGCCGTAATGTGAACGGCGTGAGCGAGTCAGCTTCCGGAATGCGCCGGAGGCCCAACTCATCTTGCACAACAATCGAACAACACGAGCAACTCGGTAATGGGTTAGTGAAACCGAATGAAATCCTTATCGAGATTGCTCCACCAATGATCAATAATTCAGCAACACTTGGAGAGAATACTTAGCACCTCAATCTCGAGCAAGAAATCCACAAAAACCAGAGAGCAAGAACAAGAGAGGGAGAGAGTGATGGAAATGGGTGAAGACACCCCTCAAACCCCCTAGTATTTATAGGCAATGGAGCCGGGCACCGAGACATGAGCCGTGTGCAACGGCTAGGAGCCGTTGGAGGAAGGAGGGCTGAGATAGCCGTTGGGCTGGGTCGGCCGACCTGTGGGGTCGGCCAAACCCACCTTGGGTCTGCCCGCCTCCAGGATTTTGCAACGGCTCTCTAAAGGTCATGCGATGGCATGCCTAGGTGTCCTAGTCCAAACTTGCCCAAAAATTTGCTCAAAGGAATTTTAAGGATTTTCTAACTCAAAATTTTATTTTCAGAATTTTTATTTAAAAAAGGGAAATTGGCTAGAAAAATTCTAGCATGCAGATGCAAGAATGGAAAATTCAAATATGCATTGGGAAAAATTAAATTAAATTTTGGAAAGGGAAATATGAGATAACTACCAATTTTACCTTTTGGCGAAAGGACTCATCATTTTAAGTCCGAGAGCGGGATTTTTCTCGGTGATCAGTTCCACTCATCACCCCACTCCCGTGAAGTAGAGGGGTGTGATATTTGTACCTCCCGCGCACACTTTCTGTGTTTTCTTTGACTTTCTTGGTGCGGTCAGAGGTTGCTTGAGTTGGGGTTGTGGCTCCGTCCATTCTCCAGTCTGCTCATCATTTCCTTGCACTGAGTAGCATTGCACTTCTATTGGTCGAAATTGGAACATCAAGTTCTTCTTCCCAATGCGGAAACGGATGGTCCCATTTTCCACATTGATCCTTGCCCAAGCGTCACTTAGGAACGGCCTCCCAAGAATGAGTGGCATTTCCGCATCATCTTGCATATCAAGGACCACGAAGTTTGCGAAGATGCAGGAACCCTAGACAAATACCAGTAGGCTCTCCACAATCCCCTCCGGATAACGGATCGATGCATCAGCAAGTTGAACTGTCCTCGAGGTTGGAGTAAGAGCAGGATATCCCATTCTTTCGAGCATCGCATTGGACATGAGGTTAACACTCGCGCGAAGATCACAGAGAGCATTCCTAATTCTCTGATAGTATATTGTGCAAGTGATAGCGGATAACTGTGGTCTCTCACATGCACTATTGCTTGAAGATTCCCATGGATCAAGAACCTGTTTGTATGGGTCTCCCTACATGATCGGCCTCGTGCCCTAGATAAACTTACCCATCGGTGGACCTTTACAAACATTCTCACAAGAGGGTTGCCACAGGAATCTTCCCGTCTTGTGAGAGGGAACCAAAGCGACTAAGCCAATTGGGTTTCTATCATTTTGTTAAAGCTCAGCTAGTTCTTAAGAGCAGAAGAAAGGCTACCAATTTTAACGTTCAGGCTTTCCAAAGCCTTATCATATGCAGCTGTTTTCTTATTGAAACCATCGTTAATCTTAGCTTGCCTGAAAACTAGATCTCTAAGGGAAGGTTGGTTTTAGTTGAAAGAATTACCTTGGTTACCTCCTTGATAATAAGGGCGCGATTGATTCCATGTTTGACTTCCTTGTGGATGATACCCATTGTTGTTGCCGTTCATGTACATCACATACTACTGGGTAGTAGGGCAGTAATTCCCTGAATGCCCGGTGTCACCCTGAACTTCCAGTCATGCGAGCATCCATAGCTTGAGTAGTGATGGCCATGGCAGCCTTTTCGCTGGTTAGAGCATCCATTCTCTTCATAAGTAGGTCCATCTTGGCTTGCAGCATATCCGCTTCCTTGACAGTATGTGTACCCCTCTGACGTGGCTGGAGTCGATCATCACTCCACCCTTGGTTGGGGACCATCTTCTCAATAAGTTTAGTTGCTTGACAATAGTGAGAGAAGAAAGCCCTCTAGCGGCGACATCAATATGGCCCCGGTTGTGAGCCGACCCATTATAGAAACTCTGAAGAATAAGCAAGTTGTCCATCCCATGATGGGGACAAGCTAGGATGTACTCCTGAAGCCTCTCCCAAGCTTCGGAATGGTTTCGCTTTGCTTGAAAGCTTGAAATTCTCCCGGTGTTGGTCTGCCCGGAAAGAACTTCGCGAGCCCGAGCACTTTGCCTCGGTGTCAATATCTGCATGGATCACATAGAACCACTGCTTCGCCTTTCCCAGAAGTGAGAATGGAAGCAGCAGACGGATGGCATCTTCCTCCCTCGTATAGTGAAGGTCTTGCCTGACTCAAGCTGTTGCAAGTGGGTGCTCGCGTCTTCATTAGGCTTGCCACAAAATGGGCTACCCTGTACCATCGTAATGAGGCCAGTCTTGATGTCGAAGTTTCCGTTACCGGTGTTGATCTTGGGGCACTGGGCACGATCGTGAGAGGGCAGTACTCGCCAAGAGTCTTCTCTTGATTGGCCATAGGAGTTGATGTAGATGGCACAAAGGAAGGTCGACCGCGTACATCGGGAGAACCGAAATGAGTTCTAGCTCTCCTCACGAGTGACTCGGGATCTTCAATGAAATTCGTGAGTTGAAACCAGTCACTACACCTTCATCATCAATAGACAAAGAAGATAATCAAGGTTAGCCTGCATTGAGAACTCTTTCATTCCTATCAGGATTATAAACATTTGCAAAGTGTTGACATGTTATCCTTAGCCTTCCTCGGCAACAGTGCCAGAAATGCTTGTTGGTATTTTTTAACCTCGATGCTAAGTTATGGGTTCCTAGCAACGATGCCAGAAATAACCAAATGGTAATCCTAACGATTACAAGAGTCCATAGCCTGCAGTACCATAACATTTCCCCAAAGGAGTTTTCCAAAGGGTATCGAATCCAAGGAAGGCTAGGCGGAATAACAAGTTCAACACTATTGCAATGAGTATAAATCACAGACGGAAACAAACCAGACACTCAAGTACAGGTGTAAGGTATGATAGATAGGATGGTAGTGTGAACACACAAACACACTCTCTCTAAAGGTCCTAGGCTTAGGAGGCAACATATGAGTTAGTTCTAGGTTCTAAGGTACCAAACACACAAAGTTAGTCAGACGAGTTAGATACACACTAGCATTGCATATGCTGGCTCAAGCACCGGTACAAGCAGCTAACCTCCTCCCGTACGCATGACTCCGGTTGTTAGACTTTATACTCCGTATCCGAACATGGGGGATTCGGAAGGGTCCAACAACATCACCACATGCCTACCCCAAGACAAACCGTGGGATACACTCATAAGTAACATAACTCAACCCAAGCACCACGCTTACGTTGTTAGCGGGACCACGCCGGCACTATTGTGACCGGTCGAGCCACCGGATAAACCACCAATTACAGTGTCGATCTTGAGCACGAACTTCATGCACCACAAACATGGGATCTAACTAGATCAAACTAGGCTAAGTACAGCGGTTGTGCTTTCCATGTCTATTCAACAAGATCAAAGGGTCGTGTTGTGAAAGAAGAGCCTAACTTATGAACAAACACCAAAACATGTGTAAGTCACTCATCAACTAGATCGAAGGCCTTGTTCATCAAGAACGTGAGCCTCTAAATGATGAACAAGCGAAGAACACATAACAAATCACCCATGTATACAAGCACAACTTTATATTATGAATAATCAAGTAGATCAAAGTCATACAATAAAATAAAGATACAAGAGAACTCATACCTAGATCCCAAAGTAGACTTGGAACAGTAGAACTACTCTAGCCTACCTCCTAGCCTTAGAAACCAAAAGTGAGATGAGGAGTAAAGTGTGTTGGTAAGAACCCCCTCCTTCTATTTATAGGCGAGCACCGGCGCAAGGAGTGAAACACCATGGCCTCTGGGACCAATGGACAAGCACCACATGGAGGCCCGGATCACCAAGCCTTCGGATCAAGGTTGGCCGACAGTGGCCCCCCTCGGGTGTGCTTCCTCGGGTGGCTGTCTGTGGGCACTTAGGTTGGTCCCCAGTGTACACGTGCTCTTGAGGCGGTTTAGGTGCTCTGGTGGGCCCATGGATCCAAGTGAAGTCCACGTGTCACGCTCTGATTCATTGGGGCTTGCCTCCCTTGGATTAGTGACATGGCACATGCATGGCGGTGGCATGGTTTGCATGCATGGCACACTGTGCGCCACTACTTGGTTGAGGTGGCGTGGCATGAATCATAGAAGGTGAGTTTGCCACTTCTTTATGCTTATTTTCCTGCAATCACATAATCTCCAAGGACAAGTGGAACTACATTATTCTTCACTAAAATGCGTGTAAGAAATGCCTCTTGCTCCTTTATTCATGAGTAAATTGATGGTTAAAGTAAGCACTTAACAACCCCCAAGGTGAAGTGCCTCGGCTGCGTCTTGATCTCGCCGAGGTTCGACTGGTTCTCCAGTGTACTTGTCAAGGTTAACAAGGTCGGCTATCTCCGACGTCTCCGGACTCGCGGAAGGGCACCACGGCGTCGCTGGATCTCATGCGGGACTGTCACCGCCCGGCGCCCGGTAGTTGCAAGGCGGCACCGGTCTCGAGCGTGCCATCGAGCAAGAAGGCAGCCCTTCGGCGGCGAATCCATCGCGATGGGATGGTCATGGCGGTGTAGGTGACCTCCCTTAACTGGAAGCACCGGGTGTGGCGGATGGCAACTCAACACCACTGCCGTCTGTGAGGGATATGTGCATGGCGTAGGTAGGAGGGACCACGAGCCGAGGGCCTCTCCACCTGAGAGCTATGCTCATGGGTGATCTCGCAACAGCACTCCATTTCGTGACACGTGAAATTTTAGTTAGCGGGTAAGGAAGAACTGAGTTTTATAACATAGCTCAAGGGTATGCATATGGAAATAGGCGTATAGTCCTATCTCTATCGGCCATTTCTAGGATACGTGCTCGGTCAAGCATGGCTCGTACCACCAGAAAAGCCTCATTTTTGGTAAGAGCGAATCCTGACAGAATGTTACGGATGGTGGCTATATCGCGGTGCATCATCAGCCATGATCGATATTAGTACATAATTTATTACATGTCTATTATGGAGTACAACAATACAAGACTCTTGGCTGAATCAGTGAAAAGTCTACGGTGATCTAAGGGTCTCCATCTTTTATTCTTCGCCCACAGCATCCTTGAAAGACATTTCATCTATCCATGCATTGTTGTCATCGGACTCACCAAGTCTATCCCAAAGGATAGGTCCACATCCTGTTGTGCAGCTTTAGGGTAACTCCTAAAGGGTAAGAAAAGAGACAAGGTACTATTCTGTGAAAGTAACAAGATATCCAACAATTTCACCCAAAACTTAACCTGACAAACAAGCCTCTATCCTATCTCCATCTAGTCGATGTGTTCCTCTCACCTCATTGCAATCGGATTCGAGGTGAGCCACTCTCCTCTCAGCAACCAGCTCACACTCTCAACTCGGGAAGGTAGAAATCCCAAAACATGAGCGAACATGTCTTCAAGGTATGTCCATGACCAAGGCGCTATAGCTATAGATCGAACAACTCTGCAGGCGTGCACTGTACCCAAGGAATGGCACCATCGGTGTCTGACAAGCCCATCCGTGCGAACTCTCGGTGTTCGGTCCCATCCACATCCAGGCCCTCGCGATTAGGGTGCACTGTGCCCGTGGCCACAGGCCTGAGAGAGGTGGTCTCACTCCCTCTCCCCGATACCCTCTGTCTTCTGATGTGGTTGCATCGAGCTCAACTCGGCCCTAACCCGCTCGGCTGGGTGGTGTTCTGAAAGTCCATCGAGTTGATCCACTCGATTTGTGGCGCTCATGTCCTCAAGCGTAAGTAAACCCCAACACGGTGCTCAAAGCGTAAGTGGGATACCGATCCCGATCCCAGATCGGTTGTTTGCTCACCCAAAGTACCCAAAATGCCTTCTCCTGGTTTACCCCACACGAGAACCACTATTCCCATCCCAACACATGCATGAGCTGGTGCATATACACGCTTATATATGTTAGTTGGGCAATCAAGGCGTAATTAAAGAAGCGGTAAGGTTCATCATCATGCATTTAAAGTAAAGTGCTAGCATACTACATAGCAATGCCTAATAGGTATTGGAATCGATTGTGAACTGTGATCGGGTAGTCATCTGTAGTTACTCAGAGCTCGGCTCCCGGCTCCTTGCTCCTATAAGTAATATAAAGACGGGTCCTATTGCAATTAACTCCAAATGAATAGTGATTAAAAGCCAAAAGAGAGCAAACACTAGTCCTACGAGTTTAAGATTTTAGAAGATTTGGAAAGGTTTGTATGTTTTGAGTTAAAATGGATTTACTATGATTTTCCAAAGATAAAATAGTTTTAAAATAAAATCACAACAGTATTAACTTTATGCTAACTATTGGCTGACTCTAGAGGGCTTTAAAGCTAGATAGCCATGCCGGCTCTGACTGCCCACATGGCTGCAGGCTATGGTGGCTTCCAGGTGGCGCTGGCTCACCAGGGATCCGTCCGGATCTGGTGTGGCGCATGAGCAGTCGCAGTGTGGCTTGACAGGTAGTGGCCGGTCGCATGGGATCCGGAGGATCGCCCCAGCGATGGTGTGTGGCCGTGTCGGGTCATTCTGGTTGGCCACGAGATCCGGGATCTGTGCGCCTCGATGTGAGCCCGGTGTGAAGAAACCGGGTTTTGGGGTGGCTCGCTAGGTGTTGACGGCGCCTCGGCAAAAAGCTCCCGGCGAGGGTTGTGGTTGGCCAACGCGAGCACGGTGACCCTAGGGCTTCCGGCAAAAGCTCGGCTGGCGACCCAGCGCTCACGGCGGTGAGGCGAGCAAGCGGCGGCGAAATGAAATCCGGCGAGCTGGGGTGGCTGCGGACCTCGCACGTGCGTGAGAATGTGCGCGGAGTGCGTGTGGGTGAGCAAGCGTGCGCGTGCACGTCGGCGGCTCGGCAAGGAAACGAAGCATGGCGGCGCGGCGAGTGGCCGGTGCGGCGGCGGCTCCGTGCAGCGTCGCGTGACCACGCGGCGTGCGTATGTCGCCAGCGCTTCGCAGCAAATCGGCGGTGGTCCTCAAAGCGGTCTCGCGTCATGAGTGCGCGTGTGTTTGTGCTCGTGTGTGTGTACAGATGTGTGTGTGTGCGTGCATGGATGCGCGTGTGTGCATGGGCGATCAAATACGCCGGCGTGAAGGTCGGTGGGCGTGGCTTGATGAATGAAAGGTGACGATGAGTAGAGAACGGGCATCGTAAGGCGGCGCACACGCAGCGAGCGGGCACTCAAGGTCGGCATCCGAGCGGCGGTGAGATGTGGCGGTGGTGCGAATGGGTTCTGGCGAGCACACCAAGCTCGGTGAGCTCACAAGGCTCGATGTTCCCCACGGCTCGGCGCCACAACATGGGGAATGGTGGTGCTCACCTAGCTGTGGTTGCAGTGAGACAGGTGGTGAAGAGCGGCGCAAAAGCGTTGGAGCGAAGCGGAAGGCAGTGCCAGCATCGGCATCGCTTCCTCCTCACAGGCTCCGCGGGCGCTCCTGACGTCACCGTGGCGGGATTGAGAATCCAGATGCTAGTTTGGCGAGGCACGGTGCCTCTTATAGGGTCGATAGGCGGGCATCGATGGGCTCTGCGGCGGTGGGCGCCATCCGCTGGACATGGCGCTATCTCCTTTCCATGCTGGCCCGGTGTGGCTCTTTGCGGGAAGGAAGAAAGGCGCAAAAGGAAGGAGAAAGGGAGGTGAGGTGGCGGTAGGCGGGTCCCACTTGTCGGCGGCAAAAGGCGATTGGGGCAGCGCATGGGCAACAGCGATTCTGAGAAGGTCGGCTCTTATATATTCCTATTTCCTATTCAAACCTTGATTCAAATTTGAATTACAATTCAAATTTGAATCCCACTCAATAAAATCCAATAAAACCCAATAAAATCCAACTTCTCACACTAGCATTTTTATTAGTCCTAAAATTATTATTTGACTCGAAATAAATCTAGGAATATGGGAGAGATGCATAGAAGACTACCTTATTATTTTCATTAATCACCCAAGCTCAAATCAAAAATTTTAGAAATCACGATTTTGCATTCAAACAAAAATCTAGGATGTTACAGTGACGATGAAGACTCCTCAAGTGATGAAGAGGTCGAGTCCATGGTGGCCATGTACGTGAAGAAGATCTTCAAGTATGTGAAGAAAATCAACATGTCGACTACGTCCACTTGAGAAGGCGTCATCATCAACATATCAAGTTTACCAAGATCGAGCACAAGCCCAAGAAGAAGGTGGTCAAGGAAAGGAGGCCAAAGCAAGAAGCCATTGTCGCCGTCCGCGAACGGATAAGTGGTGGAGAATCAAGTTCTTGTAGCTCAAGTGATGAATCAAGAAAGAACTTCATCACCTTCATGCAAGGTCCTTCATCATCACCACACATGTTATTATGGGGTATGGAAAGCAATGTAAGTGATGATGAATCACCGTCTTGATCTTGTTGAGCTAGTTCATGAGAAAAGGAATGCTTAAGAAACAAGCTAATGAAATTAAAGAACTCAATGCTCAATGATCTTAATGCCCTACGAATTATGAACATTTGTTGTGCAAATTCAATTGCTTAGTGTGATGAGCTAAAATCTAAGCTTGAGAGCAATGAGACTAAAACAAGTGATTCCTTTGAGCATGAATCATCTATCCTTGTACAATTCCATCTCCAAGGTAGATACTTCAACTTCTTGCATTGATTTAATTGATGAATCTTGCTCACCATCTTGCAATGAGAATGTTGTTGTGAAATATGTAATTGTCTCCAAAAAATGATGAGCTCAAGCAAAATGCCAGAGGTTGGCAAGCTTGATGGGCAAGGGCAGAACAATGAGAAACAAGTGGACATCTCAAGACAGAAATGTCCTTCTCAAGATAACCGTGATCCCATGGTGAAGAAGCTTGAGAAGAACAACTGACTTTACAAGTGTCATGGAGAAGGGCACAAGTTCTACAAATGCCCTCAATTTGTCAAGAAGATGGACAAGGGCGAGAAGA
Organism: Cenchrus purpureus; assembly: GCA_022644695.1. Taxonomy (NCBI): domain Eukaryota; kingdom Viridiplantae; phylum Streptophyta; class Magnoliopsida; order Poales; family Poaceae; genus Cenchrus; species Cenchrus purpureus. Next base: position 90,271,449 of record CP053454.1, read on the forward strand.
AGAAGAGGAACCCCACTATCAAGAGCTCTCATCTACACCAAGCCCAATCGCAAGAAAGATCAAGAGCATACCTCGTCATCAAGAAGAAGGCAAATGGCAAGGTGGTTGCACACAAGGTTGGGAAGATGAAGGCTGGGTTGGAACCAACCCATTTGGGTGCCTAGTCATCACCAACATGAAGGGGCCTCAAATGGTTTGGGTTCCAAAGGCCATTTGAAGGCCATGAGCATGGGGAGTTGGGAGGCTTGGCACATAGAAGAGATGAGAAGATTCAAGCCTAGAAGCCAAGCTTGCAAGTTGGACATGTGCCCAAGTTCCGGTTGAAATGAAACTAGAACCAATCTCATACATCTTTGTAGCTCCATTGTCTTGGCTTGGTTTGCATTTGTTGCTATGCCTAGTTGTTTACATATGGTAGGTTGCTTGTGTCATGTGCTAACCCATGAGCAACCTACATGGTTTGATTAGTGTGTAGGAAGGCTACAATTATTATTTCATGGTGCATGTTTTTTCATTCATATCATTTTGCATCATGAGCAATTTATAGGGTTAGCTTCCCTTTTGTTGTCACAAACAATGTGCATACTTTGGTGATTCAAACACTAAATGCATACATTTGAGCTCATCCTATGGTTTGATTATGGGACTAACATTATTTCAAGCTTATTTTGTGGTCCCTTGGTGGCGCTTTCGGTGTACTTCATTCTGAATGGTATTTCACTCTCAATGTGATCTAACTCTAAAGAGTCAACATAGCAAATGAGCTTCATGCTATTGAGTCATGTCCTTGAGCTTACGTATATATAAGTTCAAAGGCATTGTACTCATACATTCCTAATCATGCGGTACCTAAGTGTCCCTTGTGTCACGGTTAAAGAACCGAAGATACATTAAATACATGGAGATCACGTTTCATGCATCGACATAATGATAACCCACGTGCATAACGAAAGAGAGTAACCTACATGAGATAGTCTTTAAACTAACACGAGCGGTAGCTAAAAGCAAAGATAAACATAGATGTCCACTAATTCGTGGGTCGCCTTCTTTATCGAACTCTCAGAAAGTCTTCAGCGCGTCGGCACAGCGTTGTGTAGATGCAATATAAAACAATAACAAACATGCGTACTCAACAAGGGAAAATACTATAACAACATGCAAGGCTTTATGATGGAAGGCTTCATAGCGATTAGCATTTGGTTGGTCAAGTTTTTAAGCAACTATTACTGTAAGTGTATGCAAAACCCAAATTAATAAATGCATAAGAACCATAGAATGCAATGCACAAGTTATTAAGTTCCATCTTCCATAGAATTAATCATGTGAGGGGAGCCGTGTGAACACGGCTAATCGATTAGTTTACACTCGCAAGGTGTACACTCACCACAGTCACGTAAAAACTCAAAAGTTTGATCCAACCATGATGCAAGTAGGCACATTACGACAATAAGTGTGGGTGTTGGATATGTATCCAATTCGTTTGGACTTGCAAGCGGACAAGTCCTCTAAAAGGACCCTTCTTCCCTCAAGTGTGAACCCAAGGTATCGAATCCATGGAACAAATGTGTGATGCAAGAACCTATCTATTAAAGCTGAGAACACTTAGATCTTCAAAGGGGAATCTTATGCATCTAATCTAAAGAACATCATAAAAACGAATCTAATCTATGAAAGCCGGAGGTAGCAAGAGATAGAAAGGGATAGATAAAACCAATCAAGAGAGATTGGATCAAGCTTTTGTTGAAGTTCCAAGCAAAGAAGAAATAGCCAAGTTGAATCTCATGAAAAGCATCTTTAAATCACGGTTTCCCGTCCAACTCCGAAGACGCCCACCTTTTGGAGTCACCGTTCTATCACAACGTACTCCTATTCGTGCGGGTTAGCCTAGGGCGAGTCCAATGGATAAGTTGAAATCTCTTGGAAGGTCAGGCATGCACCTCTAGCCACCATGGCTACAAGAACACCCTCTATGATCTATCTCGAGAATAGATCTTAAAGTAAGAAAAGCCAATTGAAATCAAAGTCGTAGAGGAAACACTTGATCACTAGAAATCGGATTGCAACTTGATAATTCAACATAGTACATGATATATGAACAAGATCACCACCGGGATCCTACCTTGATCTTGCTTCTAGCTCCTGGAACTCCGACGTGGTCTTCCTTGCAAGGTTCCCACGTCGGCTAGGGAAACCCTAGACAACTAGCTCGACCCTCTCCTCTCCGGAATGGTGTCCCTCTCTTCTCTTCTCCTCGGCGGCGAATGACGAATCAGTTGATACGTGCCTCTTGGCCAGGGGGCTATAAATAGTCCGAGAGGCGCCTAGGTCAAAGGGGGTGATGAATGGACCCGAGAAAGCTGGGGCACGGCCCGCCGCTGGGCCCATTCTAGCCCATTTCGTGGCCGCCTTCCTCCGTGATGCTTCCCGTGTCTTCTAGAAGTTTCTCCTTTCTACATGTGGGCCCTTGACGTCAGTTTCTCCGCGGTTTGGATAAAGCTCCTTGTCCCGCAAGATTCAAGATTGCCTCGAGTCCTCGGAGTTTTCCGTCTTCACGGGTTGGTCCTTGGGCTTCTTGGAGTCATGTTCACTTCATTGCTTGACTTTGCCAGACTTCAAGGTCTTGTCACGAGGTGCTTGATGAACTTTACCCGGAAGTCTTGCTTTCAATGCTAAATTCCTGCATAAACATCAAACTCCAAAACCAACATGCACGAATGAACATGTTATATCCAGGGGGTTAGTACCAATGGATAAGATATAAAATTCATGTCAACACCGAAGGTAAACTCATGGCTAGGTTGACAGAAATTCACCGTCAACATCTCCCCCATGCTTAAACCTTGCTTGTCCTCGAGTAAGCCTTCGATGGATATTAGCGTTGCCCTTCATTGTTCAAACCCTGCACTTGATCATACACGAGAAAACATAATGCTCTCAAAAGTTTAGTTCGTTAGAGTTCCATAATCTACTAGCCTTCATCCCTACGGAGGGTGGATATTAATTAAGCTCTTCCCACAAGTATTAAACATGCTCCCAAAATTTCAAATGGATCTCAGAAATTTTGAAATAAAGAATGAGATGAACTCTCATTTAAACCACCTTGCATCTTGCTCATGAACTCTCATCTCATCTTGTCTCTCAAGCCTCTTTCTTCTACTCCTTTCCCTCTCAAAACATATATATATGTGGTAGGCTTTATGTGGAGCTTTTTGGGAAAGTTTAGCCCTACGAAGATATTATAAATGAGATGTTGTCAAAACAAGACAAGCTTCTCATGGTCTTACCGAGACTCGTCAAAAAGGTCATTGAAAAATAATTGTTATATCAAGGAGGGAGAGAAAAATACACACACTTTGAGATAGGTGGACATGTGCAAATGGCAAGAGTGATCCCGAGGCACAAAGGAAGTCCTCATTATCGGATTGCACATGGTTGGAAAGATGAGTTTTGATCTTAAATCTTGAATCTTTTGAAATTCCTAACGCACTTTAGAGAATTGGAGAGTTCATTTTATTTTATTTTATTTTTATACATACTCATTTTTTTTCTTTTCTCATACATATTTTTTTCTTTTATCTCTTTTTTTCTTTATGCTCATTTTTTTTCTTTCTTTCTCTCTCTTTTTTTATTTGCTCCCCTTGAACTCTAAATTGCATTGTACCTACCTCCTCCCCCATGCTTAGACGTTTGCTCGTCCTCGGGCAGAGAGGTGATAGAGATAAGGTAGGTACTAGAAATATTTTTCCTTTGGAGAGATACTTGGAATCTTCAATCTTGGCATCATCTTGCTATCTTCCTCGAATTGACGATCCATACTCAATGATAGGTTGTGGTCAAGGAGGTAAACACAAAAGATGATGTTTTTGGTTTTAAGGGTGGATATCCGGTGAGGTTTGTGAAATCTCCGATGTGGGGATACACAATGCACAGATAGAAAGGCTAGCAATAAGGTAGATACGCAAAAACGGAATGACCAGCTTCTTAGTCTCGGGCCAGAGAAATCAAGCCCTGAAATAACTCACCCAAAAATAAACCTCGTAAACTAAGTTTTTGCACTCAAATACATATATGACTCTGGATAGGTAGAGCAACATGCAAGAGGTATTTATGACAAGGTTAGCATTACTTTTAAGAACAAAAATAAATCATCTTTAATCCATCTAAAACTTGAGCACATAAAACACTATGGGTCTTTATTTTTATCATAACCTCCGCAAAAGATTAAGCTAGCATTTAGATAATTTCAGATTTGTATTTTAAGAGAGCATTAGCTTAATCATGCATAAAACAAGTACAAAGATAAACAAAGCGGCAACTATCATCATATATCAACATGGCACAAACTTTGTATCTTTGCCAAAGGTAAAAACAAGGTGGTGATTTTACTCATGATGAAAATAAACACTAACACACATGCTGAAAATTAAATAAAACTGAAAACACTACGCATACATAGGTGCTTACAAGCTGAAAATTAAAGAAAAGGAAAAGGAAAGATTAAACTAAAGCTCCTCCTCTCTAATCTTCCGGTGGTTGATATTGATAATCTTGATTGTTGTACCCTTGCTCATAATAGGATTGCACCGCTCCTCCTATGAATTGCTCCGCAGTGCTAGGTGAAGACGTCAAGCTCAAAGGCAATGTTTGCATTTCCTTCACCCATTTGGTTTGCATTGGTTTGGATGGCTGCGATATTTTGTATGTTTCTTGCAGCGTATCCTCCAATGATGGCCACACTTTGTTGTGGTTTAGGGAGGTGTGCATATGGCTCCGCAAAGGCTACATTGGGTACCGCAAAATTTGGTGGGGGCATGGCTGCACCACTCCCCATGCTTGCATTGGTACACCACCATAGTAACTCTCAAGAATTATGGTGGCACATAATTTTGTTGCGCACCTTCTTCTTGGGCTGCGGAAGAACCTTCTTCTACAATCCTTCCTCTCTTGTTCTTCTTTGCTAGCACAAGAAGTCCTTCCTCTAACCAATCTTCTTTCCCCTCAAGAAAAAGTATTAATCTTGCATCCGGTAGGGGTAAGTTCACCTTGACCAATTTGAAGCCTCCTCTCTCATCTCCACATATATATTTGCCTTTCTTCATATAATCAAATCCTAGGGAAGTCCCAACTAGGAGATGCTCCGGGTTTCTTGGAATTCCCGATCTCAAAGAGATAGCCAACATGGAGAGATAACACCCCGAACCAATATCTCCCGAACCTGATGTTGCCTCACAACACCACCAGTTGATCATAAGGTGAGTGGGGTCGATTGGCTGTCTGGCAATCAAAGCCGAGTAAAGCCAATTCACCTCCATGTCGGTTATCTTGGTCTCTTTTATTCTCCCCAAAATCCTCTTGCACATCCATGAGTGAAACACTCGGATGATGGGGTTCCGGATACTATTTCTTTGCCGGTTAGCTTCTCCCGCGATCATTCTCCAAAAACCTTCCAATGTGCCTCCATGCACATCCACTTGTTCCGGGGCTCCCTTTTGAAAACCAAGCAATTCCCTAATATACTCGTAGGGAACCACTTGTTCATCTCCCTCCAAATGGAATGAGAGACTCGGCACTCCTTCATCAAGGATAGGCGCCATGGTCATGAGAATTTCCAAGGCGAATTCCTTGTGGGTGTTTGACGACACTCCGTTGGAGAATTGCACCCAACCTAGGTGTCCCAACATGTAGTAAATATCCGTATGAAAACCCAACACTTGAGAGCTTGGTCGTCAAGTCGCGTTGCTACAAGCCTCTTCTCAAGGCGAGTGAGCTTCTCCTCCTCCTCCGTCTTGATGATGAACCCATACTTGGAGTACCGCGGAGCATATGGAGGTGGAGCAGATGATCGTGTCGAGAGACGAGGTCGGACAGGCGGCTCCTCCATACGTCCTTGAGGTTCGGTAAACCTCGTAAATGAGCTTCGTGTGGCCCTCATGCCACCGAGGAGAAGAGTATCGTTCCTCCTCGGCGGTGCCGTGTCCTCCTCCATACTCCGAGGAGACTCGGAAAATGAGTGCCTCCTCGAAGAGGTTGTCGATGATGGCTTGGACTACGATGATCCCTTCTTCTCGGTGAAAAGACTTGTAGTTTTCTTCCACATGGTTGCTGCACTCTCCCTCACAAATATATATCCAGGGTTTTCAACTGATAACAAGGCACACAAATATTATTTGGAGGATGGACTTTGAGTGGTATTAGGATGGATTTTGTTGGACAAAACAAAACTCGAAGTGGAAGGCTAAGTCTAAGGTGGTTCTGGACTAAGAGCTCATGAACACGAACAAGGAACTGGATGAATGACTTACCTGGAAGGAGCACCAGGGGCTTAAAGGGGGAGGCTACGGCCGGCCGACCGCCCGGGGTCCTCACTGCCCCTCTCGGCTTCAATTTTCTCTAGTGCTCTCCATGCTCCTTTGTTGCTTTGTGACCGCGTGCTCCACGGGGTTGCACCGCCCAAATGTTCTCGTTCACTCCTTTGCTTGCATAATTGATCCCTCCACTTGATTGTTTTGCTTTGGGTCACTTCCATGCTCCCTTGCCTCACATTCCTCCATGAGATTCCTGCAAAACAAAGCTTTGGCTGCCCCCCATGCTTGTCCTTTGCATGTGGTTTGATAAAAAATGTTGGAGGGGCATCCTGTGATACATCATGGTGCGTGCATAGTTAAGTTAACTCAATTGCCTCCCTCTAAGCATGTTTTAATGCTAAGTACTCCTCTAATTTCAAAAAATAAAAATAAACTCAGAGCTTGCAATGAGTTCAAATATAATTAGAGGAGTTTTTAAGCATCAAAAACAAATGTAAGTCGAAAATGTTTTCCGACTACTTTTATTTTGGTCTCACCGGTATTGTTTGTTTCCATTAGTTGAGAGCAAGCTTTTCCCGGCTTGATCATGGGGGCATAGGTTTAGGTTCTAATTTTGGTTTAAATAAGAAAGATTTTGAATGAAATAAAATTAAATAGGGCTTAGAAAAATCCTAACTCTAGAGAAACCAAGGATATGAATTTTTAGACAAACCAAAAGTTGAATTTCTAGGTTTATGCGAGTCCTACCATGCGCTGAAATTTAAATAACATCTAGGTACATAGCGTGGCTCTACTCGTGTGTTTTTAGCATGCAAAACAAGTCAACCATAACATCATGAAGAGGATGAAAGGTTGAGATAGGTTCTGAATTTTTTTGGTTTTGGTTTCTCAAAAAGAAGCAAATAACACATAGGATGGCTCATGTAAAGGGTTTATGATCCAAATAAAATACCCAACCAAGATTTATAACTCTAAACATTATCCAACCACTTTATGTCTAATGTCTTGCATAGCAAATTTCAAAACTAACTTAATTGAAAGACTCGAAAAATCTTGATCGGGTTGTCCTCCCGGTAGCTTATTCTTGACTTAACGAAACGGGTTGCCTCCCGCTTAGCACTTCGTTTATAGTCCATGGCTAGACTTCTTCACTTGATTACTTCAGATCAACGCTCTTTGCGGGCATTGCAATCTTGGGTACCCACTTCCGCACCATATTGGGCGCAGGCTTATTCTCTGGCTTAGTCATCTTTTTGGTCTTCACAGGCGGCTTTTGTTCCTTTATCTTGACGGATGCAACAACTTCTTTGATTTCCTTCGCTTCCTTCTTCTCCGGCTCTTCCTTCTTCCTTGGCTCTTCCTTACTAACGCGACAATGAGGTGGAATATATTTAACTTTGATCATATTGCATACCACGAAGCGTGGTCAAAACTTGAAGGAACTTCTCTCGCTGTTGATGTCGAACTTGATCTCCCCCTTTCCGACATCGATGGTAGCTCCCACGGTCTTGAGGAAAGGCCTCCCAAGGATTAGTGGTGGCTTCTCCCTCTCTCCCATCTCGAGCACCACGAAGTCGATGGGGATGAAGTGGTGTCCAACCTTCACGGGCACATCCACGGCGATGCCCAAAGGGTAGCGAATGGAGTTGTCACCCAACTCCAAGCACATGGCCGTAGGTTCTAACTCCGGTAGGTGTAGCTTCTCGAACACATCTCTTGGCATGATGCTGACACTTGCTCCAAGGTCGCATAATGCCTTCTCAAACTTGAACGAACCAACGGAACACGGAATCGTCGGGCATTCGGGGTCTCCTTGCTTCTCTAGTCCGTTCGCAATAGCGGCGCTACATTGCTCGGACATCTTGACATGATCCACCCCGAGTGTTGCTATCTCATACTTGTTTGCAAGAATATCTTTGAAGTAGCGAGAATATGTAGGAACTTGAAGGGCGTCCAATAGTGGCATGTTGATGCTTAACCTACGCACAACCTCCACAAACTTCTCAAAATGATTATCAAGTTTACCTCAGAAGTAGCGTGGCTTGAGTTGCGGTATCTTCGTGTCGGCATCTCAAACTCGGGCTCTTGGTGATCTCGGTAACCTCCTCAGCAAATTCCCGCCTCGGTAGATGGTTTAGGCTTTCTTGCTCCCGGATGCTCCGGATCTTGGTCTCCTTCCGAGCGAGTTTGAATGGCCTTCATCTCGGGACCTTGAGGTTGTCCGGAAGCTTCCCTTCATTAGCGGATAGGCGCCCGAGTTGTCCCACTTGCGTCTCGAGCATCTTCATCATGTTGAGCACTTGATGGTTGGAGCTTCCGACCTCATCACCTTGCTATCGATGTTCTCCAACACCTTGTCTATGGCCTTGAACTTGGTATGGTGTCCTTGTTGATCTTAGCTTGCTCGTCCATGAAGTCCTTCAATTGCATACGAAGAGGAAATTGAATGGATGAGCTTGCATTAAATTGAGGTCTACCTTGCCGTGGAAGTTCGGCAAATCTCCCTTCCTCATGTAGTCGAGCATCTTGGCTTCCTCGGGCAATCCTTTTGGACATGGCCATATTCTCCACTCTTCACATGTGGATCTTGCTTGCGACCTTTAAGTCTTGAGCTTCTTTCTTCTCTATCTCCATCTTCTCCAACCTCCGCATAAGCGAATCGATCTTGCCTTGAGTAGATCTTCTTCTCCACTTGCAAGACTCCTTTGGCGTTCCCGTGGGTTGAGGAAGTAAGCGTCGGATGGCCCATGTGTCATTGTCCGCGACCTTCTTGAATAAAGTGAAAGCTTGGGTCGTGTAAGCTCGATGATGGATCCTCCGCGATGCATTGATTGTCCTTGGCCATGGTAAGTCCTTGATAGAACTTTTGAGCGAGATCTTCCTTTGGGAACTTGTGATGTGGAACCTGTGTACTCATTGAAGCGCTCGAATGCCTCGATATAGTCTCCGTGGGATATTGAGCAAAGGTAGCAATCTTATTGCAAGCTTTGAGTCTTACTGAGTAGTATTCCTTCATGAAGGCTCTCATCAAGGTGTCCCAATTTTGCACCGTCTCCATGGGTTGAGAGTAGAACCATTGCAAAGCCTTCAGTAACGAGAAGCGGAAGAGCCTTGCCCTCATTTGATCTTGAGTCACCCGTCCATGTTGAATGTTTGACAAAGTTGAGCGAATACTTGGAGGTGAAGGTTGGATCCTCTTTTGGGTGAAGGGTGAATGTTGCACCATGCGGTTGTTGAGGTCTTGATCTCGAGCGGCCTTAGATCTCCGCGAGGTTCAAGATTGGTAGGTCGGCGATGTCGGTGCATAGCTCCCGATCTTGCACGGCTCGGTTGTTCTCCCATCGGTAGCGGTGGAAGTTGATTCTCCTAGGGCTTGGAGGTGGTGATTCCTTTGGAGACTCGATCCTTTGACCTCGCTTTTGGATCTGCAAATTCCAGCTTTTTAGCTTGTGCTTCACGTCTCCTTAGCAGTAAAGTTTTTTGGATCATCCACAAAATTTTCGGGTTTGTTGGAGAGGTAGCGTCCATCTCTGTTAGGGTTAGCAATAAACAAAATATACAAAAAAATAAAAAAAATCTAAGAAAACTAGGGTTAGTCAAACTAGATTAGATTGATTTTGAGGATGATCAAAAGTTAGTAGATGCAAAAGAAAAACCAAAAGAAAACTGAAAATATTCACAAAAAGCAATAAAGATCGAATCTTGATCACTTGTTCCCGACAGCGAAAAAGGGCTTGTTGATGGTGTATATCTATCAATTTCGTTTGGACTTGCAAGCGGACAAGTCCTCTCGTCAAGGGACCCTTCTTCCCTCAAGTGTGAACCCAAATTATCGAATCAGGTGGAACAAATGTGTGATGCAAGAACCTATCTATTAAAGCCGAGAACACTTAGATCTTCAAAGGGAATCTTATGCATCTAATCTAAAGAACATCATAAAAGCGAATCTAATCTATGAAAGCGAGGTAGCAAGAGATAGAGATAGGTAAAACCAATCTAGAGATTGGATCAAGCTTTGTTGAAGTTCCAAGCAAAGAAGAAATAGCCAAGTTGAATCTCATAAAAGCATCTTTAAATCATGGTTTCCGTCCAACTCAAGGCCACCTTTTGGAGCCACCGTTTTGTCTACGCTCCTATTCATGCGGGTTAGCCTAGGGAGTCAATGGACAAGTTGAAATCTCTCTTGGAAGGTCAAGAACACCCTCTATGATCTATCTCGAGAATAGATCTTAAAAGAAAAGCCAATTGAAATCAAAGTCGTAGAAGAAACACTCGATCGCTAGAAATCGGATTGCAACTTGATAATTCAACATAGTACATGATACATGAACAAGATCACCACAGGATCCTACCTTGATCTTGCTTCTAGCTCACGGAACTCAACGTGGTCTTCCTTGCAAGGTTCCCACGTCGGAAACCCTAGACAACTAGCTCGACCCTCTCCTCTCGGAATGGTGTCCCTCTCTTCTCTGCTCCTCGGTGGCGAATGGCGAATGAGTTGATCGTGGCTCTTGGCGGGGGCTATAAATAGTCGAGGCGGCTAGGTCAAGGGGCGAATGGACCCGATGGGCTGGCGGCCGGCTGGGCCCGGCCCTCAGCCCTCGTGGCCTTCCTCGGTGATGCTTCGTGTCTTCTAGAGTTTCTCCCTTCGCATGTGGGCCCTTGACGTCGGTTTCTCGCGGTTTAGATGAAGCTCCTTGTCCCATAAGATTGACATTTTATTCGGTCCTCGAGTTTTCTTCAGGTTGGTCCTTGGGCTTCTTGGAGTCATGTTCACTTCATTGCTTGACTTGTCGGGCTTCAAGGTCTTGTCACGAGGTGCTTGATGAACTTTAAGTCTTGCTTTCAATGCTAAATTCTGCATAAACATCAAACTCCAAACATGCACGAACTTGTTATACCAAGGGGTTAGTACCAATGGATAAGATATAAAATTCATGCCAACAGAAGGTAAACTCATGAGTTGTGGAAATTCACCTTCAACAGTCGCATAGGGGCCTTCTGAGTCCTTTCAAAGATTCCCTAATCAACAACCCACTAGGTTTTAGGACAAAGCAGGCATAAAGCTCCCTAAGTCAATACCCCACCATAACTCCCGATGGGGCGGTCTATACCCATCAACGCCTCCCCATTGGCCCCTTTCGTAAGGTTGCTACAACATCAAAGTTTCTAGTTATTGACCAAGATGAGCCATATGTCTTGTGGTTGTACATTTTCTGGTGGTCGCTCCATGTTCGATTATCAAGCATAGTTCTTGCATTACATGAATGAATATAAAATAAATCAAGATTAAAGATTGTTCCATTAAACCACCCAAAGTATGCTCTAGCCTACCCAACATAAAGTAAAACCAGTTGGTCAAGGAGGGGTAAACAACACTAGTCACACCTTAAGCATGGGTCCCATCACATTAATGCAAGCAAAAAGTAAATAAGCGTGTAATTAAAATGCATGTTGTAATAGGACAAAGAGAATGCAGCAAGGACTTGCCTTCTACCCAAGCGTCTGCTGCTCAAAGCCTTCTTGATCTTCAAGCAGACTCACGAATTGATCGTTCACTATATCACACCAACATACAAGCATACAATACAATTAATTAAACAAGACACCAATCATCAAACAGAAACAAAACAAAAACTAATCTACTGGTCGAGGCGATCGTGGACATAAAAAACGCTTAGAGCTAAAATAAGATTACGCCCAAGATTGGAGGACCTATCGCAAGAAAACGGGCTAAAACAAGAAACGGACCTACCAAAGTTCAAGGTGGAAGGGAGAAATCTAAAAACGAGGACTTTCTTGCAAAGCGCACGGATTGATTGGGTGCTTGACCTTAGTTGACTCGATCGATCGGTCGATCCCGTTGGATCGGTCAAGCAGCGGGCGCACGGCCGACGCGGCGAGCGGTGGCGCGGCGGTGATCAGCATGGGGCCAGCTGGTGCTCGATTCTTCATGCGGGTTGCACGAAGTGGGCGATGCAAAGCTAACGGGCGGGCGGGATCTTCGACGAAGACGGATGGCCCAAGGCGGATGGCGGCGGCGGTGGATCCGTGGCGTGAGCGGCGATGTGCGGGCGTGGCGAAAACCACGAGCCTCCTCTCGACCTCGCGATGCTCCGAAGGTGCTCCTTGACGGAGGTGGCGGCAAGCGGCGGCTCGGCGGCTAGGGTTCGGAGGGAATCTCGGCTAGGGTTGGGATAGGGTTCGGCGGCGCCGCAAATAAGCGGGGTGCTCCCCCGGGCCTGTAGGGCGTGGCAGGCGGACTCGGGCGGAGTCTGGTCGAGGGCGGCGGAGGTAGGGATGACGGGTGGGGGCCACGTCGCGGGCTGCAGGAGAGACGGGCGGCGCGGGCTGGGCGATAGTGGTGCTGGCGCTACGGTCGCGGCAGGCCGAGGGGAGCGGCGCAGCGAGGCGGTGGCGGGTGGCTGAGGAGGAGGTTGGGGTGTCCACAAGACTTGGGCAGGCTAAAACAGCAGGCGGAAGGAGGAGAAGGAGAATAAAAGAAGGGTTTTCTATTTTAAAGCAACAAACAATGAATTCAAATACAAATTTGAATTCAAACACTCAAAAGCAATGCATCGGCATGTATGCAACATTAAACTCCTATGATAATTTATTTTATTTTGAAATGATTAAATGCCTAAAAGAAATTAAGAAAACCTTATAGTCCTTAAGAGAAAAATTAAGGTTGCTAACAAATTTTATTAAAATTCAAATTTTGAAAATAGGGTGTTACAAATCTACTTAAAGGAATCTCGTCAGATTGAGGAAAGAGAAAGAGAAAGATTGGAACTCTCGACATCCTACTTTAACTCGATGGCATACCTGGTACCTCCTCAGGAAAAACATCAGGGTATGTGCACACCACTCTTATATCCTCCAAGGTATTCCCATCTAGCTAATTCATTTGCGGTTGGTGGTGGATCTGCGCAAACTCGATCCTTTCCCTGGACTAGTGAGAAGGATCGACCTCTTAGCACAGAATCACCATCACCGCGGTCAACCATATCCCAAGTATCACATCGATTCCTCTCGACTCTAGTATTATAAGATTAGCGAAATCAAAATCTTGAGCGAGTTGTCACACTTATGATGCTTTCAATTCCGGTGAACTAGCATATGGAGGCATAGGGCTAATGGGTATGTTATCTTTGAGCTACCGAGGTAATGAAGAATGGGATGCTCCTAAATCAAATAGGCGAGGCGGGTATGGAGTTGACTAGGAACATCGACAACTTTAGGATTCTCTTGGCGACCCGGCACGTGTTCACCTTGCCACGTGAATAGCTCTGTCCCTTGTTGGTTTGCGGTCTTGCCATTCCTTCCTGCTGCATCAGTTCTTTGGTGTACTTGGGGGTTGCCTCGAGGACACACATTGGCATAGTGACCAAGCTCACACTTGAAGCAAGTGGTGTTAGCGGGGTTGGGAGGTGTGGTCCTCACATGTACCAACGGAGTTCTGCTGATTGCTAGAAAGTGGGGCACGGTGTCTGAGGAGCAGAGTGCTAAAACTGCTGCCCTGTCTGCTGCACAGGTGGATTATTGACTTGGCTTGCGGGTTCACCGGTGTTGGACAGGTTGGAGGGCGGACCTCAAGGTGGCATGTGGATCCATCTGTTCTGAGGTGCTGGGCCTGACGGTTGCTACTCCTTGAGTTCACTACTAGTTGATCAACTTCAGATCCTGATCTGGTGTTTACCATCTGAGTGTTAGGGACAATACTTTAGATGTTTGAGTCAGGAGTGAAACTCAGAAGGTAAAACAATGAAGATTTTCAGCTTTAGACAGATTCTGTTTACTACAGATATTCAGGTATAACTCTCAATGTGGATAGACAAAAATTATGAGCTTTTGACCAGTGAAAGGTAATGAAATTATGGAACCAAACCAACTGGAATCAACTCAATCAGAGCTCTATAACTCCAGTTATAAAATAAACAAGTCAGGTGTATCAGCAGTGTTAACAGATTCAACTGACTCCAATGTTTCAGGCATAACTCCCTGCCTATTTAACCTAAATTTCTGAATTTTGGATATAATAATACTGATAAAATTTTTGAACTACTCCAACTGGATTAACCTCAAATGGAGGTATATAGCCTGATATATAAAATAATGAAGTTAACTATGTCAGCAGAGTTTTACAGACTCTGATAGCTCTAATGTTTCGGGCATAGCTCCCAGTATATGCACTGGATGGGGCTGAATTTTTTGATAGAAATTCGCTTATGAAATTTATGAGCTAACCCAACTGGTTTTGTATCAATCGGAGCTCTGTAGCTCGAGATATTATGGAAACACTACTGCTGTGTCAGTTGACGAACAGATTTGCAGCAAGATAAATTCCGAGATAGATAAGTAAAGACTTGATAAGGATTAAGAAGATGCAAGATTAAGGGATGGTAGAAACAGAACTTAAACCCACTAAACAAGCTTTACTTCTAAACCAATGTCATTGTGGTCATCACTCCACAATACATTGCACTCACACAAAAATCCAGCTCTAGCATTTAACACAAACCAAGCATTCAACCACACTCTTAAACTACACACTTTAACCGCGTTTCGATTGATTACAAAGACCCTAACAACTTAAACTTAAACCTAAGGACTATCTTCCCATGGCATGGCTTCCGTGCGGGCGTGGTCATAGTGTGGCCTCTTGGGTGACGGGAGGTGTGCATCTTGACTTCATAATGGTTGTTTCTGTTCAACAATGCAGCCTCCAAGGTACTTTTCCATCTCCAGTAAGATCCGCTGCTGTGCGCATAGAGGTGTTGGTGTCATCAAGGTATGTTGAGGCTAGCAAACCCGGACGTTGTTGAGATTCCTCATAAGTGAGTGGGCGATGAAGGTGGCTTTCCGCTTTCTATAAAGTGTGTGTTGCAGTGGGTGTCCTCCAACCTAGCACGCTCTTGTGGGAGAGTACATAGAGTGCCCTCGTGCTGCTTCCGTGATGCATCCATAGTCCTGTGAGCCACATCTTCATGCGTGGTTATCTCCTTCTCCATGGAATGGCGCACTCCAGGATAGCTGAACTTGTGAGGCTCAAACCATGGGTGAGTCCAGGCAGTGATGGCGGGGCCTTGTCATAGCCCAAGCACCATTGCTCTCAAGTGATCTGCCATTTCACTTCTTCAGCTGGTTCACCTCTTGCGGGCCTTCATCAGCTTGCTCTTGCTCTCCATCCTCCTCCACTTGCTCATGGTGATACCACCTTGGCACCTGCTCTTCGGCCTTCTTCCCTCTTCCCCAATCACCCTATCTTCCTCATCATCTGATCGGGCTCAGGCGGCTAGGAAGTGCATCCATCACTATCTCCTCATCAGTGTCACCCTCATGGTAGTCATTGTACTCCTCCTGGGGGGCATACTAGTGAACAGCACCTCGTCGAGATCTTCAGCACGACCATCCGGGTGCTGAACACGTGTGAGAAGATAGATAGTAAGACCAAGTGTTAATAAAGATAGCAAAAACAAGGTAAAGGAGCAAGAAGAAATCAAGGGTGAGGTAAAAGCAAGAGTAGAACTATTAAGTCAGAATTAAAGCAAGCAGGTGATAAGAAAGGCTTCTAAGTTTTATAATCCTTACTTAACTAGGCTAACGTCCTCTGATCAACACGGCTGTACCACTTTGTCACACCGGTTAAAGACAAATCCGAATGCATTAAATACATGTGCGCCAGGATCACGTTTACACACATGCATCGACATAGTGATCACCAAAAATACAGTGCATAACGAAAAGAGAGTATTAACTTTATTACATGACCGATAGTCTTTAAACTAACACACAAGCAGTAGCGGAAGATAAACGTAGATGTCCACCAGGCGATCAGTGGCACCTTCCGTCGAACTCTCGGGAAAGTCTTCAAAGCGCCCGTCTGAGCAGCAGGGTTGTGTAGATGCAATATAAAATAACAAGCATGAGCACATGTCGTACTCAACAAGGGAAAACACTATTACAACATGCAAGGCTTTATGGTGGAAGGCTTGTGGTTTCATAGCAGATCAGCATTTTAGTTGGTCAAGTTTTATTAAGCAACTATTACTAGCAAGTGTAAGTGTATACCAAAACCCAAATTAATAAATGCATAAGAACCATAGAATGCAATGCACAAGTTATTAAGTTCCATCTTCCATAGAATTAATCATGTGAGGGTTCAGGCCGCTCTTGACCGTGAGCATGGCTAATCGATTAGTTTTACACTCTGCAGAGGTTGTACACTTTCACCACAAGTCGTAAAACTCAAAAGAGTTTTGGACCCAACCACCAGTAGGCACATTACCACACTAGGGTGTGGATAGCGATGCTACGAGGCCTTTACGAAGATTCCCCAATGTGCAACAAACCACTAGGTTTCAGGATGAAGCAAGGCATAAAGCTCCCTAGCGGGTCAATACCCCACCATAAATAAACATACCCAACTCCCCGCTAGAGTAGGTCAATACCCTGTCAACGCCTCCCTATTGGCCCCTTTCAGGTAAGGTTGCTACAACATCAAAGTTTCTAGTTATTCAGCTAAGACAGAGCCATATGTCTTGTGGTTGTACGGTTTTCCTAGGTGGTCGCTCCATGTTCCGATTATCAAGCATAATGTTCTTGCATTACATGAACGAATAGCATAAAATAAATCAAGATTAAAGATTGTTCCATTAAACCACCCAAAGTATGCTCTAGAAAAGCTACCCAACATAAAGTAAAAACCCAGTTGGTCAAGGCACAGGGTAAACAACACTAGTCACACCTTAAGCATGCGTCCCATCACATTAATGCAAGCAAAAAGTAAATAACTGTGTAATTAAAATGCATGTTGTAATAGGACAAAAGGGAAGGCAGCAAGGACTTGCCTTCTACCCAAGCGTCTTTGCTCAAAGCCTTCTTGATCTTCAACGGCGTACTCACGAATTGATCGCTCACTACGCCGACACCATACAAGCATACAATACAATTAATTGAAATAGTACACCAATCGATAGCAACAAAAACAACGAAAACTAATCTACTCGTCGAGACGATCACGTGGACATAAAGAACGCTAAAAACAGAGCTAAAACGGCGAAGTTACTCACTATCGAAGATTGAAGGACCTATCTGCAAGAAAACGGAGCTTAGCTAAAAGCGAAGAAACGGACCTAAGCTAAGAAAAGTTCAGCGTGGAAGGGCGGCTTGTAAATCTAAAAACGCAGGTCTTTCTTGCAAAACGCCGAGGCGGCTCGGGTTGACTGACTCGGTTGACTGGTCGATCGATCGATCCGTTGGATCGAGATCCCGTCACGGATGCATAGGTGGCGGTGGTGATTAGCGGCGGCGGCGGCGCAAGCGTGAGCTCAGCATGGGGCCAAACCGAGCTGGGGTGGTCGATTCTTCACGCGGGTTGCACGAGAATGAAGTGGGCAAGACGACGAAGCTAACAGGGGCGAGAGCGGGATCTTACAAGTGGTGACGATGGCGGATGGCTCAAGGGGGCGGACAGCGGCGACAGTGGATCTCCGGTGGCCGAGCAGTGATGTAGGGCCGGTGGCGAACCAACCACACGAGCTTCCTCGACCTCGCGATGCTCTGCTCTTGCGGCGGAGGTGAGGCGGCTTGACTCGGCGGCAGCTAGGGTTTAGGGCGGTGGCGCGTAGAAGCTCGAGGCGGCTAGGGATCTTGGGATAGGGTTCAGGGTGGCGGCGACCGCTTTAAATAGGGCCGGGGTGCTCCCTTGGCGTGCGCCAGTGAGAAGCGGGCGGACTGGGCGAAGTCAGTCGGCAGCGGTGGGGATGGTGGGGCCACTAGTCGGTGGCCGGAGGCGCGCACGCTCTGGCTGCGCTGCACGTGCGAATGTGTAGGCCAGGAAAGAGGGGGCGGACTTGGTGTGAGCAGTGGGCAAGCGGTGGCGAGGGTGGCTAGCGGTGAGGAGGAGGTTCGGTGTCCACAAGACTTGACAGGCTTCAAAAACAAAAGCGGGCGAGAAGGAAAATAAAAGAAAAAGGGTTTTCTATTTTGAAAAGCAACAAACAATTGAATTCAAATACAAATTTGAATTCAAACACTCAAAAGCAATGCATCTGCATGTATGCAACATTAAACTCCTATGATAAATTTATTTTATTTTAGAAATGATTAAATGCCTAAAAGAAATTAAGGAAAATCTTATAGTCCTTAAGAGAAAAATTAAGGGTTGCTAACAAATTTTATTAAAATTCAAATTTTTGAAAATCAGGGTGTTACACTTTGCAAGCTTCTTTCAAGTGGTGTCCCCTCCAAGTGATATCATTTTTAAGTGGCTCATCTCAACGTGGTGCCAACAAGGTAGAGAGGATAATCCCCAGAGGTATGCAATGATCAAAAGACTACAAGTGATATCTACAAGTGGTAATGTAACAAGAACCCATTTGTCTTATCTCTTGTCCTTTAAGCTACCTCCTTGCATGATATGCTCTAAGCTTCCTTACCTTACAAGTGTTTGTAGTTATGCACTTGATTTTCACATTA
Source organism: Cenchrus purpureus (assembly GCA_022644695.1). Lineage (NCBI taxonomy): Eukaryota > Viridiplantae > Streptophyta > Magnoliopsida > Poales > Poaceae > Cenchrus > Cenchrus purpureus. The sequence continues at coordinate 90,290,234 of CP053454.1, forward strand.
TCATATTGTGCACACACTTAGGGGGAGCTTAGTTTGTATCATGCCAGTCTCATGAGCTTGTGATCCACCTTAGTTATTCACACATGTGGTATCTTCATTGATATCATACATATGGATCATGGTTCATGTGTCTTTTTCCTTGTATTTAACATTTCTCTTTAAGCTATGTTTGCTATGACTTGCTAAATTTCATTGGAGACCATCTGTTTTGGGACCTTTTTGGAGATTTTATTCCAAAGGGGGAGAATGTGGGACCAAGGCAAGCTAGTGTTTCCAAAGTAGGACGAGGCAAGCTATGTGTGAACATAGGAAGAGAAGATCAAAAAGGGGGAAGTTTGATCTAGGGGGAGTTTGGATGATGGTAAGCATCCAAGCAAGTGTAAGTGGCTCTAATTTTGTCAATTTTTGCTTGCTTTGCTTATGTTGTCATAAATCACCAAAAAGGGGGGATTGTAGCGAACATGGACACATTTGCCATTTGTTCGAAATGATTTTGGTGATTCATGCTAACACAAGTAATGGGATTAACCAAATTGTCTAACATGTCCTTGTAGACATATCTAGGTCTCATGGATGCAACCACAATCAAAGAAGCAAAGAAACAAGTCAAAAAACGCAAGAAAACAAGAAATTGGCACCGTCGGATGAACCGACGGTACCCTAGAGGCAAGCGTCGGTGCACTTGGTACACTGCGCAAAGACTGGAATTAACTTGAGGCCGTCGGATGATCCGACAGTCACTTTTCTAGTTGCGTCGGATGAATTGCAGAAGAGAATCCGCGAAGACAGTAGCGTCGGATGAATCGACGGTCCATTGGAGGGCACCGTCGGTCTATCCGGTGACCCAGTTTGAACAAGACAGAGACGTGCCAAGATCGAGCAAGAGGCCGGATGAACCGACGGTGGAGCAGCGGTTCATCCGACGGTCTCGAAGAAGCTAACAGTAAGGTTTTGGTGGTGAGGACTTCAGCACCGGATGAACAGACGGTGCGTTGGAGTATAGCGTTGGATGAATTATGTCAATGGTCATGTGCGGTGGAGGGCAACGGCTAGTAGCACCGGATGAACTGACGCCCGGAAAAGCATAGCGTCGGATCATCCGACGGTACTACTTTTAGCAGCTTTTAGCCAACGGCTAGTTTGTTGCCTTGGGCTATTTATACCTCCTCCACTCACCCATTTGAAGTTGCTGGATTGTGTGGAAGTGCATAGGAGTGCAAGACACCGAGAAGATCATATCCAATCCATTCAAGTGCTAAATTGCTCATCCATAGACTTGCACATGCCTTGTGTGTGTGCTTAGTGCTAGGCTTAGCTTAGAGCTGAGTGAGTGCAAGGTTGTGCCAACCTTGTGAGGTGATTCTTGAGTGAATCAAGTTGTACAAGGTGCGCCAGAAGCCTTGGGGCCTAAGTGGCTCACCGGCAATCGTCTTCAACCCTCCGGCTTGGTGTGGAGCGGCGAGGACACTTTGTGCGGGGGACGTGGAGACCCCCATCCTAAGTGGAGAAGCTCCTTAGTGGAGGCGACATCAAGGTGACCAAGGGAGCTTGGCGAGTGCCTAAGTGACGAGCCTTTGTGGCGAGTCAAGTGGCGCTCTTAGGAAAGACTTGGTGACCGGGAAGCAATACTCTTGTGTGAGTGCTTCAACAACGTGGACTAGGGGTGGCTTAGTACCTACCGATACCACGGGATAAATCGCGTGTCAAGAGTTTGCTTCCTCTCATCCCTCTTTACGTTTCCGCATTACTCTCTTGCAATCCTTGCTTGCCTTTACTTTCCTAGAGTAGTATCATGCTAGGATTGGCTATAGGTTGCAAAACTTGTTTTGGGATGGGAGTTTCACACTAGAACAACCGTAGTTGCACATCTAGATAGTATGTTCTAGTTTTACTTTATGCAAAAGTAGTGAAGCCATAGGTTAAGGTTTTTAGTTGTCTAATTCACCCCTTCCCCCTCTTATGCTACGAGCATCTGATTCCTTACACCAACCTCATTCAATACGGATCGGTGGCCATCTTCCAAAGGTTGAGAATGCAGTAAGGAATGTATGTTGTATGTTTGCTACTTTTTTTTTTGAGATTACACAGTACAACGCAGACGCTCACAACACGCACGCACACTCACCCCTATGAACACACGTACGCAAACCCTACCCCTATGAGCACCTCCAAGGACCGAGCACCGCAGATCCGAGATTCTCGAAGTCACCACTAGCGCCTCGTCACGACGGAACGCCGCTACCACTTAATGCATAACGCCGGAAATTCCCGGAATAAATCCAGGAAAAGGTGCGAGCACCAGGATTTGAACCCTGGTGGGTAGTGTCCCACTAGACCGTCCTACCATTGGACTACAAGCCCATTCGCTCGTATGTTTGCTACTGTTAGCTCCTGCATTTGTAAAGTGGAAATAGCAATAAGAATGGGCCCTGGGCTGACCGAGTTCGTGGACAATTCTGTCGCATTTCTACCTCAAGAAAAAGCCCATAACTTGTTGCTTGCAACAGATGGAGAGACAGCAGCCCACTCGAAGCCCAGAAATAGGTTGCGAATGGCAAACAGCTGCCGTTTGGAGTTGTGACTTGAGAACTTTAATTTCCGTTATTGTATCATCTTTCTGACATTAGCATTCAAACTCTGCTTTCAATTTGCTGCTGATTCATGCCAAACCCATGCTGTACTTTTGCAAGGCGGTACCATGTATATAAATTTCTCAGTATCTTTCTTCACAATGAAGACTTAGTACATATATCCAGCCCATTTTGATAGCTTGACGAATTAATCTGAAAACTTGTGCAGAAACTGCAACGAGTGTGGCATGTTCGTTTACCTGCACGGGGTGAATTATGTTGATAATGACTCCAAAGAATGACTATCCATTATACCAAATTCAGAAAGCTGTGGCTCCTACTGCCACTGGTAGAGAGCGAGGCTTTGGTTCGGGCCTTTAGTCCCGGTTCAACTTTGAGCCGGACTAAAGGCCTTTCACGATGTGGCCCGAATGACTGCTGGCCCCTTTATTCCCGGTTGGTACTACCAACCGTGACAAAAGGGGGGCTCCCAACGGCTCTGTCCGGCAATAATTGCCCCCAGTCTTTAGTCGGGTGGTGAGGAGCCGAGACTAAAGGGTCTTTAGTCTCGCTCGTAACACCACCCGAAACTAATGGCCGGCATCCATATAAACACCATACCTCCTTCTTCCTCCTGCCACCCGAGCCATTCACCATACCACTCACCATGAGCTCAAGCTCCTCCCTCCATGGCGACTCAAGCCTAGGGTGGTGCTGCGATTTTTCTTCATTAGTTTGTGAAGATTTCTCTCCTCCAAAGTGTTGTTAAGGTTGGAATCTTCATCCTCCCTTCATTTGTTGTGATTAAATTTTGTTTTATGGTTTAGACATGGAGAAAATAGAAATGTTAATTTGTAGCTAGGTAGGAGGAGCTTAAATTAGAGATGAGATTTTGTATATACACGTGAAAATGTAGTTAGGATGGTACTTGCATTGTTCTTTCTTTCATTAAATTTGTATTAACAAGCATTCTCTTATTTTCTTGTTTTTCATAATATTGAATTTTTCTTGTACATATATATAGTTTATAAAATATATGTCATAAAGGAAGACATACAGAAAATGTAGTAGGTATTTCCATTCTTTCATCGTTTAGAAATGATTTTATTCTAGGTAGCTATTGGAGGAAATAGAAGATTAAATTATTTTGTTAAGTATGTTTTTTATTTTTATATAGAATAAATGTAAGCATTCTCTTATTTTCTTGTTTTTCATAAAATTGAATTTTACTTGTACATATAGTTTATAAAATATATGTTCATAAAGAAAATAATAGACATACAGAAAATGTACTAGCTAGGTATGTATTTCCATTCTTTCATTGTTTAGAAATACTTTTATTTCTAGGTAGCTATAGGAGGAAATAGAAGATTAAATTCTTTTATTAAGTATTTTTTATTTTTATATACAATAAATGTAAGTATTTTCTTATTTCTTCTTGTTTTTGATACAGTCGAATTAGGTACAGCCCCACGTCCTAATTAGGTACAGTCGAACATCACGGGCTAGGTGGGACCCAGCTCCGTGATGTTGGACTGTATCCAGATAGGAGGTGTAGGGCATGTGTAGTACTGTAAGTGTGAGAGCCAAGTGTATATGACGGTGAGGTGAGACTCTTGTAGTTCCCGGAGCATCTTGGTCGTCTGAGTCGCTGGATCATAAAGGTTATATACAGTAATAATAGTGTTGAACTCTATCCCCTTTTGTTTTTCTATTTATGCATATATTGAATCCAATCTATATATGTAAACTAATCCTATTTATTATGAATAATGTGTGTTATTTTGATTTGGATATAGTTTGAGCTAACAATGTCGTCGTCAAGTGGTGTTCGTAATGGCCCCCGTGGCCGTGGCATAGTCCGTCGCCGTGGCGGGCGTGGTGGCCGTGACATTGGCCGTGGAGGTCTTGGTGGCCGTGGAGGTGTTTGGGAGGACCCGTTGCCTCTACGTCCACGATTGCACTTTCACCGTGAGATTACCTTGCAAATGGGTGATCCGGGACGTGTAGCTAATGTGGTAATATAAGAATTAAAATTAATTTGCTTTACATAGAACTTTTTTCATTTCACATGGAAAATCTGTAATTTTATCTACATATATAATTATTGTAGGTTATCAACAATATCAGATGGCTCAGAGACATTATCGGGGATATGAGTGGTACTCCTCCTATAGTGCAAACTGAGCACGTTGATGAGCACATGGCAAGAGTGTATATCTCTTTCACCGTACCTGCTCGATATGTAGACTACGGCCGATTGCCAGGCGCCACACACCGATGGTTGCCATTGCAACAGTTGGCTCAACATCACTTATTTGGTTAACCCGAGAGAGGACTGCCGTGGAGAATTGTCTACAACAGCTCCAGAATAATGTTGGGTGCTTCGTGTCGGACCTTTCCTGTTTTAAATTAAGGCAACTCGAGGCGGGTGAAGGCAATGTGATTGAGACTACATAGAGGCTTTGCAGGGCTCATCGAGTTTTGGTATAATACACATATATATATATATAAGGATTTTTATTCATTCTTAATTAATTTATTTCTGGTACATATATATTTTGAACTTTCATAAGGTTATTATATCTCATCATCATCTGATTGTGTGCAGGATCGCTCTGGTTCTACCTATGCTTCAATTAGCTTCCGTGCGATTCTAAATCAAGTCGTGGAAAGAGTTGGGGTGGATTACTATGGTGGGGAGCCGTTTTTCACCAACAATTGGAAGAGTCAAGCAATTCTAACTTTCTACAAGCCAAGAAACCCGAGGCTCCATTGTTTGATGTCTCGGTCTTGTTTGACACTCCTCCGAAAGCGGAGGAGAGTGCACTAGTACGCGAATTCATAAATGTATTTGAAGCAGAGGTTCAAAAGCTAGAAGTCGACTGCTTGACTTGGGACTTGTACTCATTGGTATTAATTAATGTCGTGCCTTGAAATAGCCATCAGGTGACCTCTTTATGTATACGTAAGTCATTCTAAAAATTAGCTAAATGTAAAATTGATAATTAGTTCTATGGATCATTATATCAATTTTGAGATTTTTCTGAGTTGGTTTACTAATATTTTCAATTTAATTTATTTTCCCCTTCAAATTGTAAACGAAAATTAGAAATAATTGTTTCAACTCGTGAAATAATATGTGCATAGAAAAGTAGGTATTTTTTGTTCTTAACTTAATATAATTTTGCATGGGACAAATATTTTAACTAACGATTTTTTTTAAATGTTCAAAGCAAAAGAAATAAGATAAATGAGGAAGAAAAAGAGAAATGTTAACTTCCCGCGCAAAATTGCCCTTTAGTCCCGGGTGGTGTTACCACCGAGACAAAGGACCCTCTTTGTCTCGGTGGTAACACCACCCGTGACAAAAAGGCAAATTTGCCTTTAGGGGCTCCTGAATACCCCTTTTGTCACGGGTCGTGAAACCACCCGTGACAAAGGGGGTCTTAGTCTCGGTCGTAACACAACCCGACTAAAGGGCCTTTGTCTCGTTGGGAAGATGACCCGTGACAAAGGGGTTCTATATAAGTCCTCGCCTTCCGGATCGGCACTTAACCGCTTCTCCCCAAATCGCCGCCGCCTCTACTGCTCGCGCCGCCGCCTCTCCTCGCCGCACCCATCCCCGTCGCGCCCCTCCCCGATGAGAGGCCCCACCCGCAGCACCGCCTCTCCGACGCGCCGCCTCCCCGATCGCGACACCCCTCCCGACACGCATCGCCGCCTCCGCCGCCGCCGCCAGCTCGGCCGACGTCCCGCCTCACCGCGCGGCACCCCGACGCACGCTGCGCGGCTCCTCCCATTGCACCACCTCCCGCGCATCTCCTCCCGACTCGCCGCCGCTCACCCGCCGCGCCCGCCCGCCGCCCCACGCTCCTCCACCGATCAATGCCTCAATCAATCCCACCGACCAAGACGCCGCCGCCGCTTGCCTGCCACACGGCGGCGGTATGCGTGCGATGGTGCATGGCCTTGGTTTTGCTTTTGTCGACGCTACATGAAATGCTTATACAAGCATTTTTAATTAACTTTATTTGATTTAGTTTATCAATTGATATATATGTAGTTATAAAAATTTCATAGATATGCATGAAAGTTTTTAAATTTATAATAATGGAAAGAAAATTTAATTGGAAATAAATTGTAATGCTTTGTATATTTTTGTGTGTATATACAGTCATACATATAAATTAATTTGCAGCAACGACTATAGACCAAAATCTTATCTGTGTATTTGAGTTCTTAATTGTTTTCTAATATACAATTGTTTTCTAATATACAATTTCATAGTTTGATAGTTCTGAAGTTGACGACTGCTGCGTCGGCTCGAACAAGTGACTTCCGCCACCTCAGCTATTCTCCCACGGCACCGCCATCAACAAGTATCGTTCGTCCACAAGTTAGTAGAAATATTTCGACTTTGTTTATTGAAGAAAATTCGTAGTAAATACTTGTTTATTCTAGAAAGTTTTAGAAATTGTTGATTATTCCAGAAATTCATAGAAAAAACTTGTTGCTTATTCCAGGAATTCATAGAAAATTCTTTTTCAATAAAGAAATTCTTAGTAAATTCATGTTTATTCTAGAAAGTTTTAGAAATTGTTGATTATTCCATAAATTCATAGAAATCACTTGTTGCTTATTCTAGAAATTTATAGAAAAAACTTGTTGCTTATTCTAAAAACTCGAAGAAAATTCTTGTTTATTGAAGAAGTTCTTAGAAAATTCTTATTTATTCTAGAAAGTCTAACAAAATTGTTGATTATTCCAGAAATTCATAGACAAATCTTGTTGCTTATTCCATAAATTCATAGAAAATTCTTGTTGTTTATTGTAGAAATTCAAAGAAAATTCTTGTTTATTAAAGAAATTCTTAGAAAATTCTTGTTTATTGAAGAAATTCTTAGAAAATTCTTATTTATAGAAGAAATTCTTAGAAAATGCTTATTTATTCCAGATGGATGACAACCATGACAACTTTATAGCCGACATTATTGCTAGTGGTACAAATACCAATGCAACCTTTACCGACGAGGAGTGTAGTCAGGCGGACTTATACTTGAACATACCTCCGAATGAGGAGGATGACACAGCAACAAATACTGAGGACAATGCTGGAAACAATGATGAAAGTCTTGTGAATGAAAGTATTGAATGTTCCCACGAGGTATATATATATATATATATATATATCATGCATTAACTCCATAGTTCTTATTTCTCTAACCTCAATTCTTACATAATTAATTAAATAATGAATCACAACTTGTAGGCTTCGTGCTCCACATCAAAAGACAAAGAGAGGGCGTACACAAGTACTCACCGCCATGTCATGTATCATATCACGTATCGATCCGCCAACCATGTGCTCCAAAAAAAATCAAGGACACATATGTGTCACAGTGCGGGGCCATTGTAAGGGACAACGTGCTCATCAGCTACAGAGAATGGAAGGAAAAGCGGATAATCCACACGTGGTTCCGCACTCGTTGAAAAATTTGTTATGGATGAAATCCTAAAACACTTCACACTTCCTGAAGGCATTGAACCAAACAATGTGAAGCGTTGGACTCTCATGACGATGGCAACACAATTTCAGAAGTTCAAGCAGCAACTGGATAAAGATTATATCAAGAAGAATCGAACTCAAAATTGGATTGAATATCCCAAGTTAAAAGAACACCGACGCCCTTTGTGGAATACAAGAAAAGTGAAGATTTTGCCAAGGTGAGTGCACGAGGGAAGAAAAGTCGTGGTAAGAAGGAGCACGACCATCATCTTGGTCGAGGTGGTTACGCATTTGCGCTCCCAAGTGGCGGAAGATGGAAGAAGACCTTCTCGCACAAGGTACCATACCAGCGGTCTATGATTGGCCCGAGTGAAGAATTGGTATTATGCTCATGGAGGCACAATTAACTCAAGATGGTACCCTTGATTTTCCACCCTCGCATACGAGGCTGCACTTGAAATATTGAAATCAATTGAAGATGTCGAGCAGAGAGTGAAGGTTGACAGAGAGATGGATGAGCTCACTATGGCGCTCAAGAATCCGTAACACCGGACGTTAGGGCTATGGGTGGTACCATGGAAATTTGCCTTCAGGGAGACATTGCCACCTATCAAAGCCGCAGAAGAAGAAGAGAGCGCGAAGAGAAGGAATGGCGGCAAGAGATAGAGCAAATACTTAAAGAACACGAAGAAAAGGTGACGGCAGATATTGAACGGCGAGTGGCGCGCATTAAATGAGATGGCCCCATCCGAGGATCTGCCTCTAGTACAAGTTCCTTCGCTCACAAAAGCGTTGTGCTTCCGCAGCGTTCCCAAGAGCAAAGGTCAATAGAAGGAGTTCAAGTGGGACAGCCAACGGTACCACATGGATGACATCTGTCGGCGCACCACATGTGTGCTTCACAAGCCATTCGGCAACATCAAAATGAAGGTATGTATAATTCATGCTTTTATTAGCTCAATAATTGATGCATATATATTACTTTGAATTTTGTGGACAAGCATTCACAATGACAGTATAATTCATGCTAATAATAACTAATTAATTATTGTTTCTCAGGTGGTGGACGGAAGTGCTTTTGCGTAGTTTCCTGGATAGATGAGCCACGGCAAGCCGATTCCACCTGGCAACGCCTCAGTTAGCGTAGAGAAGATATGTCAACCTGATTTTGTGGAGCTAGAGCTAGAGATCCCAGGAGGTGATGCGGAAAAGACACTTAAGGATGCGCTAAATGGTATAATATTATGGCCAAAATGTTACATCGTCATAATCCTCGAGAATGATGGATCTCCGAGAGACCCCTAGCCTCTACAATCGCCTTTGGGGTCATCATCACTACCTACTCAGAGCCTCTACAATCGCCTCCGGGGCCGTCATCGTCACTACCTTCTCGCGAGCCTCTACAATCGTCTCCAGGGCTATCATCGTCACTTCCTGCTCGCTCACCTTCTCCACAAGAACCATACGACAATTCGAGAGAAGCGAGCTCCAGCGATCATGATGATGACATCCCTCCCAATTCACCTCAACAACCATCGGCCGCAGAGCCACATAGGTCTCGAGTGCAATCTTTCAAGTCGGTGCAACCACCAAAGAAAAACAAAATGACCAAAGAAAAGCCCGAGCCAAGGAAGCTAGCATGGAGATGACAGATGAAGAAACAAAAGCGACAGATAGATAAAGAAGTCGACTTCTTTGCAAAAGTGAGAGAAAAAAATTAACAGGAAGAGCTGGATGCCAAAAAATGAAGGTCGTAAGGAGAGACTCCAGGCTTTCATACACAAGAGGGAAGCAATAAGGAGAAGGAAACCGCCGGTAGAGTTGAAAACGGACTATGAGCGTTCAGTGGACAAGTCTTATGCTAAGAAGAGACAACGAGGGTCGCCGAATAGTTACATCGAGCAAATACCGCCGACGCGTGGACCGCCACAAACAAGAACAAGGAGAAGCAAATAGATGCATCCACGACCGATCGGACTAACTTATTTATGGCCTCAGTCAAGCACAAAAAGTAATTGACAATATGTCTGAAGAAGAACTGGCTAATGTCATTAGCTTTTATGAACAAACAAGGATGCCTCTTGGTGGTATTCTCAGCCTTGAAGACCTACCAGCGGATAAAAATTTCGTACCTAGATGGCGCTTTGAGCTAGGACAACCTCTAGTGAAGCCAGAATTGGTCAACAAGCTCCCAACCAAGATGCGCAGATTTCATGACTGGTACTTGCAGAAGTCAGCTGAGGGCCTGGAGATGTTTGGTATGCTCGTGAGACCTGGAGATTTTGCCCTTCAAAACGAGAAGGTGGTCTGGCTCCAATTCAGTGATATTTATGAAATTTAACATCTGGACGCCGTGAATACCGATCTTATGATGGCCTGATGTCTGTAAGTGACATATTTTCATATGTTTATTAATAAATTTATTACATTTGTCGATCTACTAATTAACATTTGGCTTTCTTCTTGTGTAGCCTGCAACTTACTGAGATGCGAAGGAAGGGTTATTCAAGAATTGCTTTCATGGACCCATCAAAAGTTAACGAGCAGGAGATCCGGGACCAACGAAAAACAACAATCGAGACAATTTATAGGCACTTAGATGAGTTTCATTACAAGAACCTTATACTACTGCCTTACAACTTCAAGTAAGTACGATTGTCATCTAATTATCCTTGTTAATTCTATTTAGTCAATTCTAATCTTCATGAGCATGCATACAAATTCCACTGGATTCTACTCATTATCACTATCGACAATAGCAACATCAATGTGTATGATTCATTGAGAAAAGATCCTCGTAATACCAAGACATTCAAGATGTATTTCACGAGTAATAATTCTATCTATGACATTTTCTTTAATGCAATATATATATATATATATATATAGCTTTTATACAAACATTGTATCTTTTATTATTTTGCCTCAGAGCTTGGACCATGTTCATTGCAAAACACCAAGGACCATTTCGAGAAAAATTAGATAGGTCACTCGATTTTCCAGACGTATACCAAATAACAACTTCAGATTGGGAATATTTAAAATGTATAACACTAGTATTTCATAATTTGTTCTCCTCTCCACTTTAGTGTTTGAGACAAGAACAAGGAAATAATTTATGCGGGTATTACGTTTGTGAGCACATACACCATTACTGTGGCAACGAGGATGATGATTGTGTAAGTAAAATAAACCTATTTGTTGACAAAATAGGACGTCACCTTTTGCTACACACGTGACTCCCGGTCTGCACTGAGGAGTGCCAGCCAATTTGACCTGTTGATTGACAATGGAAAATCTAAAGAGGTCGGCTAGAGAACCGATGGATCTCCAGTAGTATGTGTATCTGGCTGATCGCCGCGATACAAGAACAGATCGGCAGCTTGAAAGCACCAAGTGTAAGTATAGAAAAGATCGCCAAGACAGCCGATCGTGACGTCAACACTCGAATAAATCTAAGACGGCTGTGAGAATAGATGATATTTAAGATAATAAAAGCCAACGAGATTTAGATCGAGCTGGATAGATGGGTGATAAAAGCTAAAATAACAAGAATTAAGGTAAAACTTGCTAATCTAGTGATATCGATAAATTGTGAATAAAGAACTAGACGAAACCTCAGCGATGCATCCGGAGGTTAAAGCCTAGGATTATTCGGTAAAACGGTACTTACAAGCTTGCCGGAGATCGATCGATGCAGCCCGACGAACTTGAAGAAGGGCGTTGAGAAAAGAGAAAAAAGTACGGTGGCGAAGTCGCCGAAAAGTAGATGCGATAAAGTGGATGCAAGAATTGGTAAAGGGTTGTCGGAGGCGGTTTTGATATTGATCGTGTGATAATTCTATTACAATAGCCGGGCTTATATTTATACCGGGCTCCTCTAGACTCCTGCGGCCAAGGGCTCAAAACTTCCTAATTAAAGACTCGATGAGTTACACAACCAACTGACACGAACTCCCCTAATTAAATGTCTAAACTAAAGGAAATACTAAGATACATGGACTCTATTTCCCCTTACGTAGAATCCTTGCTAATTAGACCCTTCTTTGTCCTGTCAATGAATCAGATCACCCGGGTACGTGATTAACTGGATTTCTCCTCGGCTTTGGCATCCACGCATAGGTCGCTCATGTGCTTTCTTTATTGTGTCCCTTTCGTCCTGGCTGATCAGGTACTCCATATCTTGTATGTATCTTTTATTTTATTTAATTCTACTTGCCCAAACAAATCATGCGGAGAGTCTCTGGTTATATTTGTTCGTGTCTCCTTCTCCTTAATACTTGTCCCTTTCTTTGTTTAGTCAACTTTGCCTTCACGTGTAAGTTTACTTGCTGATCCCATCCATGGCCGATTGTTGCTGCCAGCCGATTTACCCATGCCGATTCTTCCTCTTGCTTATTCTATTCTCTCCTCCTGACGTCATCTTCTCTGATTTATATGCTGCTTGTCCTTTTCTTTTAATTAATTAATCTGGCCACCAATCACCTTGCGTCATCATGACGTACTGCTGCCATCACACAGCACTGCTCTGCAGTCTCGGCCGATTCTGCTCTTGTCAAAAGTCTCTGCCGATTGCTCCTGCATGCCACTAGGTGATCTCCACTGCTGCCCGATTCCCAACTTTGTCTCTCTTGCATGCCTCGTCTTTGTTGCTCACTACTGATGTATATTGACCTTCACTTTGATACTCTGGCCAATACATAGCTGATCAATCTGCAGATCACATTGATTTTATTGACCATCAACTGAGCCTCCTTTGCCTTCAATCGACTATGCCACTTTCGCCTTCCATCAGCAGATGTCCTCATGCTCTGCATCGGTCCTTTTGCCTCGCTCTAACTTCAGTCTTGACATATGCCAAAAACGGTGTCAACACAAGCCCCAGTTTCGAGTATGAAGAATTCATGCTTCCAAATTCTGTAAATCCAGAGTCTCTTTCTTCTGACCGATGCAAACTGCTCCATGAATTTAATACTCCAAACTTTCCGGTGGTACCCTTTCCAGCCGATATCCATAATATCTTGGCCAACATGGAGAATTAAGACAACTCTGCTTTTCCGATACCTCTTCTAAGTCTTGATCGAGATTGGCATGCATTGTCGCTCCTCCGCTCCGTCAACTTTACATCGATGCTTTATGGTCCCTATTGACTCTTCGACGGAACCCTCTTAGTTTCCTGTAGCTGCATGTACGTGTGGCCATCTTTGCTCCTTCCGCATCTTGTGATAAAGATCAATATCAACCTTGTTATTAGCATAACAATTTATCATCGATCTCTTGAAGGTATGGTAGTTGATGATTCTTTTCTTTCGACAAATCTTCCAATCTCATCGGCTTCCTCTTTCGTGTCACTGACACACTAGACTTTGTAGAAGCTGAAGGGTCTATGTCGCTGCCCCACTTTTGTAACATCTCTATTGGCTGTTAAAATGTTGTACTATGGGAGGTTTCCACTTTACTCTTGGCACCGCTCATCTTGAACTTACTGTTAACCGAAAAATAATTCGGCTCTCTTTATTGATGGTCTTCACAGTGCTGCGCTTGTTGACAATGTCGTCCTGCTACCCTTGAGTCCAGTTTCGATGGTGGCTTTTGACTTCTCCAAACACAATCCTTGTGTCTCCTTGCTAGCATGTTTGCAAAAGGGCATTATCCTTCTAGTTGTCATACCTCTAATGTATGCAGGTCACTTGATGGCACAACACTACCATAGTTGTTGTGTCACTTCTAGTTGGTCTGTATGACATCATAGTTGTTCATGGCACTCAGCCGGTCGCTTGATCTTATTGTCTTGATGCCGATTTCTCTGGCTTCATCGGCTATGCAGCCTCGTCATCATCTCAGTATCAATCCCCCATGCTTGGTGATTTATAGCAAGATCTTCTCAAATTTTGACTAGATTGATTTTTTAACCGATAAATCTCATATATCGGCACTCAAGATTGTTGTTTAGTATGGACCTACCGCCAATTATAGAGGCTGCCAGTGGACCTACCGTCGGCTTGGGCTGTTGAAATGATTTTGCTGACACGCTCATATGGCTCGACACCATTATGCAGACGATGTGCCCTTGTCGCCAGACTTGGTAGTTGATATCAGTTCCCACTTCAGTATTCACATCAGCTCTTTCTTTATTTCTTCTATCGGCTACTATAGCCGAACAAAATACATGGGGTAGCTGAATATTGCCTTGGAACGAGATTTGGTTCAACATATAATTCAATCAGATTTCCGAGACTAGCCGAAGTAAGCAATCAGCCATGAGCCCTTTTCTTATCCAATGAGTGTATGTTATTAGCACCCTTTGCTCGTGCATTTAGTACTTCTGGCCATCGTCGCATGGAGTTGCCAAATGACAAGATATCTCTGCACTGCGTTGTGCTATTTCCACTCGCCCAGCACGGCATCGATCTTTTATATTATTTCTGGTGGCCAACAGGTAGCATATATATTCTTTGGTGCCTTCTCCAGACTACTTGATCGATTTGTGATGCCATGATCCGGCCCCTCCGCAAGCTATTTGTGGTATGCTTGTTTTGTCAGTGTGGTAGCCGGCCTTGGGTAGCAATAATGAGCAGTGAGTCATCAACAATAGTCGTGAGGAGTGAGGACGATTCTGGTGATGATGGACGTTGGCCTTGATTGTATTCAGCAATATATATCCGATCATGTATTTGATGGTTTCCGTTGATTTGCCCAAACACGACTCACTGACTGTTGGTCAAACAGGCTGCTCGGTCTTCTCATGTGTCAATGAATATGCTGATCTTATAGCTGTGCTATGAAATGGCTTCAATATGATGTCGGAGTATATTATCTTGCGCCGCCTCATCATGAGCGTCATCTTGTCAATTCCAGCAGTTCCATCATCATCGAAGTATATTATTTTTTCCTTTATCTTTGATAGTATCGTCGGTGGCGACCAGACCATGATGTGTGCTGCTTGGTGGTATTACTCCATGGTTGACACTTGATGATGTGGTCAGAAACACCAGCTCCTTCGTCATCCTACGGCTCTGGTGTTCTTCTCTGGTAGCAACTGTTGCTCATGCGGTCTCACCATCATCTTGGTGTTGTTCCTCCAGTTATACGTACCAGCGCCTTCCAACGGTGATGTTGGTGTCAACCAAGGTGGCAGTATCGGCCACTAGTTCGACCTCTGAAACTATGCCACACCACTGCCATCTTAAAACCTGATCTCATCGAACCGGTTGTATACAAGTTACCGTGGCTTGGTACTGTCAATATGCAATCTGAGTGTCGCTCTGCTAATAAGAACATGACAATCCTCCATCGGCATCAAACGTTGCTCCAGCCTTCATCATCAGTTATATCTTGATACCAGAATTAGAAGAGCACTACTGTTTATCTTATCAAATCTCGGAACCATTACTCCATTGGCTGTAAATAGAGGCTCTAAAAGAATTAATCCATTGCATCCGTAGCTGCTTGGAGCCATGGTAGATAAAGTGGAGATCCTTTTGTTTTATGACCTCATGAGTCACGACACATCTTCAGGAAATATTGAGCTGAACAGTTTACTCCAAATCCCAGAGCTGCAATACTATTTCGTCAGCTTTTAACTTCCAATCTGCTTTCTTCCGTGATCGGCAACAAAACGCTATCGCCGATGGTATTTTTTTCCGTCAATGAGCAGGATGAATAACATAGCCTTAATGTTGAGCATGACGTGCCATCTGAGGAGAAATATTGACGACTTTTCGTTGGCTAGACCTCTGTGTTTCACTGTGTTGTCCTCGCTGCTTGTGCCATCCTTTATCTCTGAATCCCCAAGCAGTTGCTCACAGCAATCCCCATTGGCTGTGTAGATTTCACCATCGGCTGTGTATACAAGCAGTCAATGTGAATTTTTTGAGCCAGAAGCAGCCAATTTCTTTGAATGGAGGTATGTACGACATGCACATGTAACTGATTTGACTAAACAAATATGTCTGTATGCCACGAATCCCTTCTCGTTGTTGCCCTGCGCTGCTAGCCATGCAAAACGGCAGCCTCAAGGTTGCGGCAATATTGATCAGCCAAACGAGCTTTACTTGCCGATCCTTAGTCTCTACGGCAATGTCCTCTGATAATAACTGGGCCCCCAAAGTTGTATCACCAGTAGTTGAAAACATTATGAAAAAATTCCTAATCGATTAATCATGCTCAATGATAGTCAATTAAAGAACTCAATTAGTTCTATTGGCTATTTTATTTGTCATGGTGACTTCATTGGCAAACATCTCTCATCGAACCATCAGCTTAATTAATAATTTTGTCAGCTCTTGTAGTACCCAGCAGACTTGGAACAAGCGTTGCCATTATGATGGTGTATGACTTCGCTAGAGCAGGCTTGTCATTACGACGGATGATGGCGAAGAACTGGAGTTGCCATCATTATCGTTGGTGATGTCGCTTGGTGTGAAGCAAAAAAAGGCGACAGAGTTGTCACGCATGGATAGGATACTGCTGATGTAGCCCGCAACGAACTGTCAGCTTAGTGTCTTCAGCCGATTCTTCTTCATACGGCTTAGCACCAACAGCAGATTCCTTTAAACTATAGGCAGCCAATTTGCCTTTGTATTACCCGCAGTTGATTTCTTCAAACCACCAGCAGCCGATTTTCATCGGCTTTTCCTCAGGTAGAGAAAGTCCTGCAATCATTCCCAATTTGATCTCTATGATTTTTGCCATTTTCTGCATGCAGCTTGGTCCACCTCTGTTTGGTCTTTGCTTTCTTGTGGGTGGCAGGATGCTTCATTATTGCCATCGGCCGTCAATTAATTAGAAAAGCATCTGTAGAATCTCGAGTAGCTTCGTCGGCCGATCTCTTGCAAAGTTAAAATCCTGCAGGTTTGCTTCCTTCAGCCGATAACATTTAATCTTATCGATTCCTCTTCTGTTACCCCATCGGCTATTATTCGGATTAGGCAGCTGATATATTTTTGTACATGCCAGCATGTATGTGCGGCATGTGTATGACCCTGCCGATGACGAGTTGGCCGAGGTGAAGCTCATTCAGCTAAGATCATATTTCGGCCATGTTGTCAAATCGTCTCCTTCATCGGCTAAATAAAACAACTTCATCTAAAGGAGAAGTGTAAGCCACCAACAATTCTTCATCTGATGCACGAACTTACATTTGTTTTGGTGCCAATTGATCTACTCCACTTGCCGCGTAGGGCAGTTATCGTGAGATACATACCGCGTGAGGGGCGTTAGGCATTGTCGTAGACATGCCGCTTGATGACGACTCAGTGCAGATCCGCTTGCTAACGATGTTGTTGTAGTCATCGCCGCCGAGGTAGTCTTTGATGAAGTCGACGGCGAGATCGCTAGTGTCGAGCTTGATGGCGACTCCTCCAGTGTGGTCAACGAGGAGTGGTCGTGTTCCCTTGGATGACTCTGTTGCTCTTCTGCTTCCATTATCCATAGCTGATGAAGGTACCCAAGACTGAACATTGGGAATATCAAGGAACATCCTGCTTAATGCCTGAGACTACCCCGTTGATGATGTTATTTAATTAATGGCCTGTAGGTGTTGACTCAAGTTCGCATGCTGCAGCAATGTATTGATCAGCCGATTGTCCTCATACTACTATCGGCTATTCCCTCATCATCACGTATTTATCTTCTCTAACTAGCTTTGACACAGAAATTCACCTGAATAATACCTAGATGACGAAAGTATCTCTTCGGCTCTTTTTCCTTTGGCTGTGATCCGTATAATACAGAAATCCATTTAATATATTGCTCCTGTCTTCTTTTCATAGTGGATTGATCTCATTGGTTGCTGTTAGCTTCATCAGCTATTGGACACAAAATTTGCCTGATATCTTTTTTGACTCCTCTGCTGTTGACTCAAAGATTCTCCAAGAATAGAGTGAACTATAAACAGCCGATATATCTTGCCGATTGAAGTTACTGTATTTTCTTTCCTCAACTGTGCAGTTGATACAGAATATTTTAAATATTCATTAGTCTCTCCGATATGATTCAGGCTAGCAGTTTGAATGTATGCATGCAAATAGGTGACATGCAGCCGATTATGCAATTAAATTTGCATGCATCGTCTATTAGAATTCTGATCCAGCTTTTGTCACGTGCACTACTTGAGACCTCTTGTTGACATGCGTGCTGACCTCATTTCTCTTTAAGTGCCTCCAACCGGCTGTATGCGTGGATCGTATGATCTATATGTATCAGCTGATCGGCTGATAGATGAACTCTGCCCATAGATTATTGTTCTAGCCGATTCCTGATACCCCTTGCTACCATCGGTATCCTCAGGTATATCAGCTTTAAAATTAGGAACACTTGTCCACTTGGGTCCCATGGAAAATAATCTTGAGGTAGCTGACGCTTCAGGGCAATAGCTTCGGATTCTCGATCGCCCGGATCCCATTGAGAATATCCCTTGAGCAGTCAATTTTCTTGAACAGTATCTCTATGTTTTTTATCACCTGGCTCCCACGGAAAATATCTTCTAAGTAGCCAAAATTTGCGACTAATTTTTTTGGACAGCGTGCAACAAATAATCCAAGAGTCTGCTTCCTGCTCTGCTTCTGCTATCCATCCATTGGCCGCTTCATCTTTCTTTAGTGGTTCACCAGCTTGTTTTTCTATATCTTTGTAATTGGCTGGAACTTCTTCCTCCTGAGTGTCTTCAGAGCTATGTTCTTCTCCATATTGGTTTCCACTTGAAGACTCACCAACTGGGTTTTGCACTTTGTGATCTGAGATCTCTAACCCATTAATCATCCGGGTACTCAATGTTTCAGCATTAATTCCTTCCTCTCGGCTGTTTACTTCGGATGTATTGATTGGAGAAGGATTTATGCTAGTCTGAACCGAACATGCAAGCTCCTCTATTTTAGCCTTTTCTTGCTGAATAACTATTTGGTCTTGCATATCCGTCACCACTTGTGGTTTTGCTGAACCAAACTGATGAGCCATTGGTAGTGCTTCCTGAGGAATGACTGTAGCTGAATATTCTCTGTTTCCTGTTGACAGTTCCTTTGTTCTGATTGTTGTAGCTGTCCTGATAGCTGGGAATATTGCAGCCCCCCAGGCCAAGACTATTGAGTCTTCGGTTGTGGTTGATAAGCTATCGCCATCGAACCGATACTTGCGGTTGATACGCCGTCGGTGTATAGCCGATTCTTGCGATAATAACTTCCCGGTTGTTGTGGCCGAGCCGATAGCGAGATGATTGCAGCCCCGGGCCAAGATTGTTGATTTAACAGTTGTGGCTGCAGCCCCCCAAGTCAGGATTGTTGAGCTATTGGTGGTGGCTGTTGAACCATTAATTGATGAGTTGCCATATGCGCTTGGGTTTGGAAGCCATATAGCTGTTGTTTGATGCATCGTTGGTAGCCGATACACCGAGCTTGATAGTTGGCTGGGTGCATTGATGTTTCAACCCATGGTGATGTAGCGAATACACAAAAGTGCTACCTGATTAAGAATCTCTGGATGACATGCAGGCATCGCTGTGTTAGCCGATAATCCCGACTGTTGACTGTATGGTGTTACATAACCCTACCGTTGGGCAAAATCAGAGAATGCACCCTTAATTGCATTGCTTATAATATTCATTAATACTTCAGATTGATCGTCCATGGCGCACTGTATGTACTCCTCGAACACCTCTTCATTCATCGTGGATATTATCATCAGGTCTCACCAGACGATATAATAGGAATTAATCTCCGGGTCCCACCGAGCGTGCCAAAAGTGTGTTGACGCAAAAATAGGACGCCACACTTGCGCGCGACACACGTGACCTGGTCTATAGCGGGCGTGCAAGCCAATCTGACCTGTTGATTGACAATGGAAAATCTAAAGAGATCGGCTAGAGAACCGATGGATCTTCAGTAGTATGTGTATCTGCCGATCGGCCGATACAAGAACAGATCGGCAGCTTGAAAGCAGCCGTAGTGTAAGTATGTAGAAAAGATCGCCAAGACAGCCGATCGTGGACGCCAACACTCGAATAAATCTAAGACGGCTATGAGAACAGATGATATTTAAGATAATAAAAGCCGACGAGATCTAGATCGAGCTGGATAGATGGGTGATAAAAGCTAAAATAACAAAATTAAGGTAAACTTGCTAATCTAGCTGATATCGATAAATTGTGAATAAAGAACTAGGCGAAACCTCGTGATGCTTGGGAGGTTAAAGCCTAGGATTGATCGGTAAAATGGTACTTACAAGCTTGCCGGGAGACCCGTCGATGCAGCCGCGAACTTGAAGAAGCGGTGTTGAGATAAAGAGAAAATGCGATGGCGAAATCGCGAAAAGTAGATCGATAAAGTAGATGCAAGAATTGGTAAAGGGTTGCGGAGGCGGTTTTGATATTGATCGTGTGATAATTCTATTACAATAGCCGAGGCTTATATTTATACCCTGGGCTCCTCTAGACTCCTGCAGCCGGAAGGGCTCAAAAACTTCCTAATTAAAGACTCCTGATGAGTTACACAACCAACTGACACGAACTTCCCTAATTAAATGTCTAAACTGAAGGAAATACTAAGATATATGGACTCTATTTCCCCTTACGTAGAATCCTTGCTAATTAGACCCTTCTCTGTCATGTCAACGAATCAGATCACCCGGGTACGTGATTAACCTGGATTTCTCCCTCGGCTTTGGCATCCACGCATAGGTCTCTCATGTGCTTTCTTGAGACTAGAAATTTGAGAGACCTATACCCCTTACCAACCGGGACTAAAGCCCCTCTCCCTACCAGTGTTATTTGATCATATTAGCTTTCTCCAGCATCTGAAACACCTACTCTTTCTCTCACTAAACTTGCGGCCGCTTCCAATTCATCCGTTGCCATTCACCAATTTCCTAATACAAATACATTAGGAGGAAAAGGTATCAAAAGAAAATGTTCCAAGATATTGCTTAGAATGCTACATGAACAGGGACATGCCTGTTTTCATCTCTGCTTGTTCCTTTGGTTTCATTTATATACATGTTGGATGTTGGATGTGCACAATTAGAAGTCCCTGACCCTTGAGCCAGACGTCTTCCAGTCCCTGCTTGAGCCAGCTGCGTAGGCCCTAGAAGTCCGAGAAATGACAGCTTGAGCATCATTTTCTGCGCAACGAAGTATGAACTCTTCTTCCAGGACGACGACATGGACATTGGCAGCAGGAGCATGAAGAAAATCGATGTCACGAAGGAGGTGGAGTTGCAGTAGAAGAATATGAGGTAACGCTGCCTCCTGCTATCCTCCATCACCGGATCGCCTGCGTCGTGGCCGTCGCTGCTGCCCTGCCATGTCCCGCCCGGCGGATCTAGGCCGGCCTGGTAAGTGACACTTGCGACCAGTATCCCGACCATCATCATGTATATGTAAGACCAAAGGCCAATCCACTCGTTGACCTCAATGCTTTCGGCCGCCTGTTTCCCATCCACACCGGCTGCCACTTGGACGACGCTTTTTAGGTGGGAATGAGCTCAATTTTCATGTTTGCCTTATTACCCTCTGCGCCGTTTGGCGACTGTTCTGATGAAGACTTCTGACGAAAGAACGTCGTCACTGGCCTCAGGAGCAGTAGTAGGACTGTGAAAGTGAAGACCACAGCCAGCAACACTAAGGTGTAGATGGATGTTTTCAGGTGCTGGGTGGTTCCGGCAGCAAAGGCAGCCATGAGGCAGATAGTTGCTCGCTCACCAGGAGTATGATGACGGCGATGGACACCATGAAGCTCGTGGAGTTGCAGTAGAAGAAGACACTATAGCGTCGTGGGTAGTTGCGCAAGAGAACTGGATCACCTGCGTGATGCTGGGATCCGTCGTCCTTATCGAGCAGGAAGCCGCCCGGAGGGGTCAATCCGGCCTGGTAGTAATGGTGGCTACGAAGATTGCGAAGACGAAGAACCCATAGGCCATGCTATTCAGAGGCACATCGTCACCCTCAAACTCTTTCTGCTGCTGGCCGTTGCTGCCTCCTCGGCGCCCAAGCAAGGCAACATGGAGGACCACGTACACTATAGCGGCGCCGCAAATGCCCACAGCATAAACAGTGGCAGTAATCTCCGGCAGCTCCCAATGCCGTATGCTCCGACAAGGCCAAGCAGGTCAAGTATCATGGCATGCTCCAGCAGGCGGTGCTTGAGCAGAGGCCTTAACTTGATCAGGATCATGCAGGCCAGTGAGGCTACGAAGGCAACTGAGTTGCAGTAGAAGAAGGCGTCATACCTCCTAGGGTCCGTCGATCGCAGTATCGGGTCACCAGCCTTGTGCCCGTCTCCGTTCTCCTGCCAGAGGCCACCGGGTGGGTGCAACCCCGCTTGGAATGTTATGGTCAATGCCAGAGTGGCCAGGAATTGAATATAATTGGAATAAGCCCACTCCACCCCTTTCATCCTAGCAAATGCAGAAAAACAAATGTTCAGTGGAATGTATTATTCGTATCATCGGAGTTCTTGGATTGCTGCATGCTGCATTGCATTGCTTCTCTGGCCACCCGGAGAAGGATAGATTTAAACCTGCTGCATGCTTCCACCAGAAGGGTAGATTTAAACCTGCAAGCTGCTCGCCATCGCCGGTAGGCTAGCACACTCTCAGTGGCAATGTAGGAGAAGACGGCGGCCACGAGCAGCGAGGTGTACACGGCTGTGAACGTGTCACGGAACGTCGCGGTGGCGTATGCGCCGATGAGGCTGAGAAGGCCCAGTAGCATGACCAGCACCAGCGGGATGACAATGATCCTGAGGTTATCTTGGGGCCGGACGAAGCAGAGGAGTATGATGAGGACAAGGACTATAAGGGACGAACCAAATGCAGTGGCGTTGCAGTAGAAGAACACCATGTACCGGACGTATTGGGTGGTTCTCATGATTGGGTCACCCGGGAGGTGCCCGGCGGTGTCCTGCCAGACACCCCCAGGCGGGCAGAAACCTGCGGCGTACGTCGCTGTAGCCACCAACGTCGCCAGCAGCAGGATGTGGTTGGCAAGCTCTTTCGTGGTACATGTAGACTTCGTCTCATCTTCCCTATCGCTATGTGTCTGCTGGCGTCTGCTGATGATATCGGCAACAATATCGCTATGTGTCTGGCTGCTGCTGATGATATCGGCAACAATATCTCTATGTGTCTGGCTGCTGCTGATGATATCGGCAACAATATCCATTTGCTGTACCTTAGCCTAACTTCACTAAATGTGTTGGGATGGAAGACACGACCTCTAGCTCTCAAGATAAATAGCAGAGAGACATGCTAGATACCTTCCCTACCATGGATTGGGAAGCAAACACAATTGTAGTGTTCCCTAAAATACCACAAGTTGCACAGTAAATAAGTTTGTCTGACCAGTGGGAGGTTTTCGAGGTCCTAATAACAAACTTCCTCAAGATGTTGACTTCACCAAGATAGATCTCTGGAACATAATTTGGAATTCCATAGGTGCCTTTTGGAACAGTAGATCTGAAGCTACAACAAGTTGAGCAAGCTGATGCTAGCTACTTCAGCACATAAAAAATGAGTAAATTTGCATCCGCCATATACAAAAGCTTAGGTGGGTGGAAATTAGTCCAACAACTTGTAAAATGCTTAATTTGGCATAATACTCACTGCATTTCTTTTTCTTAGAGACAAAGGTGAACCAAGGATGTCCATCCCCGATTGTTGGTTGCCAGCACCGGTTTAATTTAGCACTAGCAGCGCGTAACTTGATAAATAAAATATACATATCCTTTCACTCTTCTTATTTCTCTCACGATGGTACCGGCCGGTAACACAATCGATCGGTTTGCTCACAATCGTCCATTTGCTGTACCTAAGCCTAACTTCACTAACCGTGTTCGGATGGAAGACACGACCTCAAGCTCTCAAGATAAATAGCTGAGACATGCTATACCTTCCCTAACATGGACAGGAAAGCAAATACAATATCATACACAAGACTGCCAGTTCACTACCAGAAACCGGCCCTTCACCGTGAGCCAGAGCCCCGAGAGCCAAAGGCCCGGCTCTCGGCACAGGAGCTCTTCGCCAAGAGCATCAGGAACCGCTCTCGGCGAAGGTTTGGCCCACGGCGCAGAGCTCCTTCGCCGAGAGCTTTGGAGCTCCAGCTCTCGGCGAAGGGCCGGCCCAGACAAGTGTTCTTCGCCGAGAGCCTTGGCCCGCTGGCCTCGGTGAAGAACCCAGCTGACCACCACCCGACACCATTTACGGCCGTCCCCCGTCCGTCAAATTCGCCGAGAGGAAGGCCTCCACGGCTCTCGGCGAAGAGGTACCCACGGCACAGGGACCACCTTCGCCGAGAGCCTTCCCTCTTCGGTGAGTGTATTTTCCTACTCACAGTTTTCAAAAAAACTTAACATTTTCGAGTTCAAACTTTTTCCTTGCTCAACATACACTCATACAATGTACATGTTCAAAATTGGCGCCATTTTGTCTTTGTTTGCTATATTTAACAATTTCACTTCTTTCTATGTATTTTTTCTTATACGTCCGATATGAACTGCAAGTGCATAAAATCATAGAGTAAATTTGTTCGAAAAATGATATTCATGTTCATGAGACATCTCTAAGACTATGTACATGAAATGAAGCTAAATTTTCTTGCATTTGGTTCTCGTATCATGATGAAGATCGTGTGGTAGAAAGGTAAAAAAATTGTATAAAATTCAAATGAAGTTTAAAATCACAATTTTTTGTCGAGTCATGATATCATTCATAGAGATTGTGATAAATAGTAGAGAGCATTTTGAACAATTTGACACGTACACTCTTTAGAAACCAGAGCATCTCACGAGAAGTTTCAGAGAATTTGAACTAACATCACTAGGTTTGGTCTCATAGTGAAATTTCATTTTGAATTTGAGTACAACAACTTTTTTATAAGCAATACACAACATATCTAGTGACATGTTAAGTTTTGGCGAAATTTTGAATTTGTTTGCTATTTTTAAATAAAATTTGATGAAAATAATCTTTGTCGAGTGCTTGGCTCTTGGCCAAGAGTGGTTCTTCACCGAGAGCCAAGCCACGTGGCTCTCGGCGAAGGTGGGCGCCACCACCGCTGCTTTTAAAAATTTAGGCCTCCACTCCTCGTGAGGCCGCTGCGTGTGGCCTGCTCGGGGCTTCCGAGAGCCGCATCTTGGCTCTCGGCGAAGGTGGGGCGCGTGGGGCCCGTTAGGTCTGCGGCGGCACGTGGGCCCGCTCCTAGGCTTCGCTGAGAGCCTTGGATCTTGGCTCTTGGCGAAGAATTGCCCCGCCCAGCAGTCACACACACACAACACAACCACACCACACCGCCAAGTCGCCAACACACACGCACACACGTCAACACACGCCGCCGCCTGCCACCGCGCCTTCCCCCCGCGCGCCAGCCGCCATCAGCTCCGCCGCCCGCCGCACTGCGCCCGCCCCGCCCGCCTAGCCCCTCAGCCGCACCCCCGGAACACCGCCCTCCGCCCGGTGCAGCCTCCCCGCTCCTCCCCGCCTCCCCACCGCCGCCCCCCGCCTCCCCACCGCCACCACTCTCACTGCCTACCCTCTGCCCTTCTTGAGGAGAAGAAGTTCGGAGGAGGAAGTTGGAGAGGGACCCACCACCCCTAGGGAGGAGAAGGAGGGAGGTGGAGGAGATGGAGAAGGCCGACGGGAGAAGGATGGTTAGGAGGCGTCGAGCATCCATTGTCACATTGGGCTTCACCCCTAGTGAGTGCACTCTTGACCTCCTCTCGATTTTGAATTTAGTTACAAATTAGTGATGAATGAGTGATGTTGGATATACAATTATAGATAGGTATACAAATTTTAGATATGAATTAGTGATTTGGAATTTTAGATATAGAATTTGAACTTGTCATGCCTCTCAATTTGAATTGTAATACTTGTCAATTTGACCACGTGTCGTGCGGCACCACATGTCATGTGTCCGGCCATCGAGCCGTGAGAAGAAATTTTTTGTGTGGCCCGACCTTCGTGTTGTGGCTTTTCTTGCAGGTTTTGAAAACCTCACAAAGAGGGGAGGTGCTGTCAAAATTTTTAATTGACACTATTATGTTCATTTTTTCGTGAGTTGAGCACCGAGCCACCGACCTCCGCCATCGTATTCCCACTGCCTTCCTCCATCTTCTTCAAGCCAGCTAGGTGAGACATCGTCTTCAAGGCACATGTGATTTGTCTGGCCATCGAGCCGTTGGAAGAAAACCCATCGTAGCAGCCTTCGTGTTGTGGCTTTTGTTGCAGGTTTTGGAAACCTCACCGTACAGGGGAGGTGCTGTCAAAATTTTTATTTGACACGTCTATGTTCATTTATTTCAGGTTCCCGGTGCCTTCCTCCGCTAGGGGTCCGTAGCTACAGCTGCCCTCGTCTTCAGGCCAGCCAGGTGAGGCAAATTTCATTCTCTTTACATATGACATCGTAGATCGCGAAACCTAGTTAGGCGTCTCCTGTTCGGAAGAGATACAGTTTGAAATATGCAAAACATTGCATATTTATTGTTGTATCTATTTCGAATTGTCCACGTTTTTTGGACAGCCCATGGATGCGTAGATGGGCTTAGTTTCTATGGTCTACTCCGATCCGAGACAGAGTTTCGGCAGTGCCTCCCCGTTGTTCTCCAGATACACAATCTCCCTAATGGGACGTGTATTTGGAGAACAGCGGGGAGGTGCTGCCAAAATTTTGTCTCGGATCGGAGTAGACCATAGGAACTAACCCCATCTACGCATCCACGGGTGGGATTAGGACCTATCTTTACCTATTAGAATGTGTAGACATCGTGTAGATGATGCAATGTATTTTATATGACTCGCTGATATGATAGAGAATGGGTGACCATGAGTGGATGTACAACGGATGGGCACCAAATGGTCGTTTGACACAAGAATGGATTGACAATGCTCAAGCTTTCATGGATGAAGCATTTAGAAAGGTTAAAGGGCCTAAAGACAAGAAACGATATGGTGTCCCCGGCAAGTGTGGAAACTCGCCAAAGGACAAAGCAGGTCATAACAACTCATCTCCACAACTTTGGTTTTACGAAGACTATTCCAAGTGGACCTTTCATAGTGAAACTCTGTCGATGAGATCCGAGGCCGTGAGACAACGCACCGGAGAACTTGATGGTGATGCTGGAGTAGCAGACATGATAGATGACTTTCATGAAGCACATTTTTAAGGAGAACGTCTAGAGGAGGAGCCAGAGCCAAGCGTGAAGGCGTATTATGACATGTTGGCTACAGCACAAAAACCCCTTCACCAGCACACCAACCTATCTCAACTAGACTCCATCGGCTGCCTAATGGCCGTAAAGTCCCAGCATAACCTGAGTCAAGAATGCTTCGATGCTTTGGTGACCGTTTTTGGCGACATGCTTCCCAAAGGTCACATTTTGCCAAAGAACATGTATGAAGCCCAAAAAGTCCTTCGCGCACTTAAGATGCCATACGAGAAGATACATGCTTGTCCGATTGGATGTGTCTTATTCAGGAAAGATCATGAGAAAGCAACGCACTGTCCGAAATGTAAAGCGTCTCGGTACGTTGAGGTAGACTCTGGTGAGGGTCGTCTAAAGACGCAGCTCACGACCCCGAGTGTCTGCGGTACCTCGCCCATACCGCGGATCCAACGGATGTACATGCCCGAGGAATCTGCGAAGCAAATGACTTGGCACAAAACGGGTCACCGATACAGTGATATCCTTACACATCCATCCGATGCTGAAGCATGGACAAAGTTTGATGAGAAGCATGCTGACAAAGCGGGAGAGGCTCGCAATGTACGTGTTGTGCTGGCGACAGATGGGTTCAATCCTTATGGAATGTTAGCTGCCCCATACACTTGTTGGCCCGTGTTTGTAATCCCCCTCAATCTACCCCCCGGCATCATCTTTCAACAGCAGTACATATTCGTGTCGTTGATAATTCCTGGATACTCGGGAGATAATATGTGTGTGTACATGGAGCCTCTTATTGATGATTTGCTCAAGGCTTGGAATGAAGGGGTGATGACATACGACCGATCTATGAAGACAAACTTCAAAATGCACGTGTGGTACATGTACTCCTTGCATGACATGCCGACTTATGGGTTATTTTGCGGCTGGTGTGTCCACGGCAAGTTCCCTTGCCCAGTATGCAAGGCAGCTCTGATGTTTATTTGGTTGAAGAGCGGTGGGAAGTATTCTTCATTCGACAAACATCGACAATTTCTCCCTCTTGACCATCAATTCAGACGAGACACAAAGAAATTTATGAAAGGTGTCGTAGTTAAAGATCCACCCCCGCACATGATGACTGGTGCCAAGGTTCAAGCTCAGTTAGATGCTCTCGTGCTCAAAGAAGGAGAACATCGTTTTGTGGGATATGGTGTGCAACATGCCTGGACTCAGAAGTCGGGCTTGTGGAGGCTACCCTACATGAAAGATCTTCATCTTCCACATAACATTGATGTGATGCACACTGAAAAGAATGTTGCCGAGGCACTATGGGGTACAATCACTATGGGGTACAATCATGGACATACTAGAGAAGAGTAAGGACAATGTTAAGGCTAGAGTCGATCTAGAAATGTTATGCGATAGGCCAAAGCAAATCATCCCGAAGCCTGTACCGGGCAAGAAATGGAAAAGGCCTAAGGCTGATTTCGTCCTTAGTAGGGAACAAAGGAAGGAAGTACTAGAATGGATCCAAAGTTTAATGTTCCCTGATGGGTATGCTGCGAATCTGAGGAGGGGAGTCAATTTAACTACTCTAAAATTAAAGGGGCTGAAAAGTTACGACTACCACATTTGGATCGAGCGGCTTCTTCCGGTGATGGTTCGAGGCTATGTGCCTGAGCATGTGTGGCAAGTCCTGGCAGAGTTGAGCTATTTCTTCTGTCAGCTTTGCGCTAAGGATTTATCTCGTGCTGTGATTGACAAACTTCAACAAATTGCACATGTGTTACTCTGTAAGCTAGAGAAGATCTTTCCACCCGGCTTCTTCAACACGATGGAACATATGATTTTGCACCTCCCATGCGAGGGTACGATTGGGGGCCCGTAATGCGTTGGTGCTATCCAATTGAGAGGGTTTGCAAGGTTCTTCAAGCACATGTAAAAATAAAAATAAAATTGAAGCATGCATTGCGAGGCACAAATTCGGGAGGTGTCAAACTTCACAACTAAATACTATGTGGAGCACCTTCTCAGCGTGCATAGTTGACCTCCTCGATACAATGCTGCAGAAAATGAATCAAACCTCAGCCTTTTCCGAGGACAACTCGAAGTGCAAGTGTTCGACGCATGAGACCTTATCTCTTGAAGAAGAGTGGCGCACTATCACGATATATGTCTTATGCAACCTTGAGGAAACTACCATACATAGAGTAAGTTGTCATTAAAGCTCATCATTTCCTTTCTTGTATGTTGCCTCATCGCATCCAACCTCATTTGATTTGGTGCGATGAATTTATTGGGCAATTTTGCGGTCATTCAAGGCCACCTAACGACCACGAGGAGGAAACCCTTCTTCGCCAGGGTGCGGAGGAAACCCTTCTTCGCTAGGGTGTGGTTGATAGGATTTCACGGACATAACGGGAACCGAAATCCGATTTCATTGCCTGGTTCAAACAGAAGGTAATTTAGCTCGTACTCAGTACATTAAAAGTATTTTAGCTCGTACTCAGTATCACATTAACCACTATCCTCCCTGAACTTGCAGGGTCAAACTGATCCGTTGATGAATCCTGAGGTGAGGCAGGTTTTCGAAGGTTTCGCCTTTAGGGTGAACTCATATAATGTTTATGATGTGAATGGGTATCGCTTTCACACGACAAAATACGAGGAGCAAAGGCCCAATCGAAGAACATGAAATAATGGAGTTTGTATGCGTAGCTCATCCGATGGGGTAGATTACTATGTGAAGCATTGGACTCTCGAGGATGGCAACACAATTTCGTAAGTTCAAGCAAAGAATCGGATAAAGATTATATCAAGAAGAATCGAACTCAAATTGGATTGAATATCCCAAGTTAAAAGAACACCGGGCGTCCTTTGTGGAATACAAGAAAAGTGAAGATTTTGCCAAGGCGAGTGCACGAGGAAGAAAAGTCGTGGGTAAGAAGGAGCACGACCATCATCTTGGTCGAGGTGGTTACGCATTTGCAGTTCCCAAGTGGCGGAAGATGGAAGAAGACCTTCTCGCACAAGGTACCATACCAGCGGTCTATGATTGGCCCGAGCGAGTGAAGAATTGGTATTATGCTCATGGAGGCACAATTAACTCCGAAGATGGTACCCTTGATTTCCCACCCTCATTACGAGAGGCTGCACTTGAAATATTGAAATCAATTGAAGATGTCAGAGCGGGCAGAGTGAAGGTTGACAGAGAGATGGATGAGCTCACTATGGCGCTCAAGAATCCAGAACACCCAGGACGTTGCAGGGGCTATGGGGTGGTACCATAGAAATTTGCCTTGGGGGAGACATTGCCAACTATCAAAGCCGCAGAGAAGAAGAAGAGAGCGAAGAGAGGAATGGCGGCAAGAGATAGAGCAAATACTTAAAGAACACGAAGAAAAGGTGACGGCAGATATTGAACGGCGAGTGGCCGCCGCATTAAATGAGATGGCCCCATCTGGAGGACTGCCTCTAGTACAAGTTCCTTCTGCTCACAAAAGCAGTTGTGCTTCCGCAGCGGTTCCCGAAGAGCAAAGGTCAATAGAAGGAGTTCAAGTGGACAGCCAACGGTACCCTGTGGATGACATCTGTCGGCGCACCACATGTGAGCTTCACAAGCCATTCGGCAACATCAAAATGAAGGTATGTATAATTCATGCTTTTATTAGCTCAATAATTGATGCATATATATTACTTTGAATTTTGTGGACAAGCATTCACAATGACAGTATAATTCATGCTAATAATAACTAATTAATTATTGTTTCTCAGGTGGTGGACGGAAGTGCTTTTGCGTAGTTTCCTGGATAGATGAGCCACGGCAAGCCGATTCCACCGGCACGCCCGCTTAGCGTAGAGAAGATATGTCAACCTGATTTTGTGGAGCTAGAGCTAGAGATCCCAGGAGGTGATGCGGAAAAGACACTTATGGATGCGCTAAATGGTATAATATTATGGCCAAAATGTTACATCGTCATAATCCTCGAGAATGATGGATCTCCAAGAGACCCCCTGGAGCCTCTACAATCGTCTTTGGGGCCGTCATCATCACTACCTGCTCGCGAGCCTCTACAATCGTCTCCGGGGCCGTCATCGTCACTACCTGCTCGCGAGCCTCTACAATCGTCTCCGGGGCTATCATCGTCACTTCCTGCTCGCTCACCTTCTCCGCAAGAACCATACGACAATTCGGGAGAAGTGAGCTCCAGCGATCATGATGATGACATCCCTCCCAATTCACCTCAACAACCATCGGCCGCAGAGCCACATAGGTCTCGAGCGCAATCTTTCAAGTCGGTGCAACCACCAAAGAAAAAACGAAAATGACCAGCAAAGAAAAAGCCCGAGCCAAGGAAGCTAGCATGGGAGATGACAGATGAAGAAACAAAAGCGATTGTAGATAAAGAAGTCGCGGACTTCTTTGCAAAAGTGAGAGAAAAAAATAAATAGGAAGAGCTGGATGCCAAAAAAAATGAAGGTCGTAAGGAGAGACTCCAGGCTTTCATACACGAGAGGGAAGCAATAAGGAGAAGGAAACCGTAGAGTTGAAACGGACTATGAGTGTTCGGTGGACAAGTCTTATGCTAAGAAGAGACAACGAGGGTCGTCGAATAGTTACATCGAGCAAATACCTGCGTTGACGTCAGGGACCGCCACAAACAAGAACAAGGAGAAGCAAATAGATGCATCCACGACCGATCGGACTAACTTGTTTGCGGGCCTCAGTGCAGAAGCACAAAAAGTAATTGACAATATGTCTCAAAGAAGAATCGGCTAATGTCATTAGCTTTTATGAACAAACAAGGATGCCTCTTGGTGGTATTCTCGGCCTTGAAGACCTACCAGCGGATAAAAATTTCATACCTAGATGGCGCTTTGAGCTAGGACAACCTCTAGTGAAGCCAGAATTGGTCAACAAGCTCCCAACTAAGATGCGCAGATTTCATGACCGGTACTT
This sequence comes from Cenchrus purpureus, assembly GCA_022644695.1. Taxonomy (NCBI): domain Eukaryota; kingdom Viridiplantae; phylum Streptophyta; class Magnoliopsida; order Poales; family Poaceae; genus Cenchrus; species Cenchrus purpureus. The sequence goes on from CP053454.1 coordinate 90,322,403, forward strand.
GCAAGTCACCGAGGGTCTGGAGATGTTTGGTATGCTCGTGAGACCTGGAGATTTTGCCCTTCAAAACGAGAAGGTGGTCTAGCTCCAATTCAGTGATATTTATGAAATTTACCATCTGGACGCCGTGAATACCGATCTTATGATGGCTCGATGTCCGTAAGTGACATATTTTCATATGTTTATTAATAAATTTATTACATTTGTCGATCTACTAATTAACATTTGGCTTTCTTCTTGTGTAGCCTGCAACTTATTGAGATGCGAAGGAAGGGTTATTCAAGAATTGCTTTCATGGACCCATCAAAAGTTAACGAGCGTGAGATCCGGACCAACGAAAAACAACAATCGAGACAATTTATAGGCACTTAGATGAGTTTCATTACAAGAACCTTATACTACTGCCTTACAACTTCAAGTAAGTACGATTGTCATCTAATTATCCTTGTTAATTCTATTTAGTCAATTCTAATTCTTCATGAGCATGCATACAAATTCCATCGATTCTACTCATTATCACTATCGACAATAGCAACATCAATGTGTATGATTCATTGAGAAAAGATCCCTCAGAATACCAAGACATTCAAGATGTATTTCACGAGTAATAATTCTATCTATGACATTTTCTTTAATGCAATATATATATATATAGCTTTTATATAAACATTGTATCTTTTATTATTTTGCCTCAGAGCTTGGACCATGTTCATTGCAAAACACCAAGGACCATTTCGAGAAAAAATTAGATAGGTCACTGATTTTCCGGTACGTATACCAAATAACAACTTCAGATTGGGAATATTTAAAATGTATAACACTAGTATTTCATAATTTGTTCTCCTCTCTACTTTAGTGTTTGAGACAAGAACAAAGAAATAATTTATGCGGGTACTATGTCTGTGAGCACATACACCATTACAGTGGCAACGCGGATGATGATTGTGTAAGTAAAATAAACCTATTTGTTGACGCAAAAATAGGACGTCACCCTTGCGCGTGACACACGTGACTCCCCGGTCTGTACCGAGGAGTGCCAGCCAATTTGACCTGTTGATTGACAATGGAAAATCTAAAGAGGTCGGCTAGAGAACCGATGGATCTTCAGTAGTATGTGTATCTGCCGATCGGCCGATACAGTAAAACAGGATCGGCAGGCTTGAAAGCAGCCGAAGTGTAAGTATGTGTAGAAAAGATCGGCCAAGACAGCCGATCGTGACGTCAACACTCGAATAAATCTAAGACGGCTGTGAGAATAGATGATATTTAAGATAATAAAAGCCGACGAGATTTAGATCGAGCTGGATAGATGGGTGATAAAAGCTAAAATAACAAGAATTAAGGTAAAACTTGCTAATCTAGCTGATATCGATAAATTGTGAATAAAGAACTAGACGAAACCTCAGCGATGCATCCGGAGGTTAAAGCCTAGGATTATTCGGTAAAACGGTACTTACAAGCTTGCCGGAGATCGATCGATGCAGCCCGACGAACTTGAAGAACGGCGTTGAGAAAAGAGAAAAAAGTACGATGGCAAAGTCGCCGAAAAGTAGATGCGATAAAGTGGATGCAAGAATTGGTAAAAGGGGTTGCCCGGAGGCGGTTTTGATATTGATCGTGTGATAATTCTATTACAATAGCCGGGGCTTATATTTATACCCTGGGCTCCTCTAGACTCCTGCAGCCGGAAGGGCTCAAAAACTTCCTAATTAAAGACTCCTGATGAGTTACACAACCAACTGACACGAACTCCCCTAATTAAATGTCTAAACTAAAGGAAATACTAAGATACATGGACTCTATTTCAGTAGAATCCTTGCTAATTAGACCCTTCTTTGTCCTGTCAATGAATCAGATCACCCGGGTACGTGATTAACCTGGATTTCTCCCTCGGCTTTGGCATCCACGCATAGGTCGCTCATGTGCTTTCTTTATTGTGTCCCTTTCGTCCTGGCTGATCAGGTACTCCATATCTTGTATGTATCTTTTATTTTATTTAATTCTACTTGCCCAAACAAATCATGCGAGAGTCTCTGGTTATATTTGTTCGTGTCTCCTTCTCCTTAATACTTGTCCCTTTCTTTGTTTAGTCAACTTTGCCTTCACGTGTAAGTTTACTTGCTGATCCCATCCATGGCCGATTGTTGCTGCCAGCCGATTTACCCATGCCGATTCTTCCTCTTGCTTATTCTATTCTCTCCTCCTGACGTCATCTTCTCTGATTTATATGCTGCTTGTCCTTTCTTTTAATTAATTAATCTGGCCACCAATCACCTTGCGTCATCATGACGTACTGCTGCCATCACACAGCACTGCTCTGCAGTCTCGGCCGATTCTGCTCTTGTCAAAAGTCTCTGCCGATTGCTCCTGCATGCCACTAGGTGATCTCCACTGCTGCCCGATTCCCAACTTTGTCTCTCTTGCATGCCTCGTCTTTGTTGCTCACTACTGATGTATATTGACCTTCACTTTGATACTCTGGCCAATACATAGCTGATCAATCTGCAGATCACATTGATTTTATTGACCATCAACTGAGCCTCCTTTGCCTTCAATCGACTATGCCACTTTCGCCTTCCATCAGCAGATGTCCTCATGCTCTGCATCGGTCCTTTTGCCTCGTTCTAACTTCAGTCTTGACATATGCCAAAAAACGGTGTCAACACAAGCCCCCCAGTTTCGGAGTATGAAGAATTCATGCTTCGAAATTCTGTAAATCCAGAGTCTCTTTCTTCTGACCGATGCAAACTGCTCCATGAATTTAATACTCCAAACTTTCCGGTGGTACCCTTTCCTAGCCGATATCCATAATATCTTGGCCAACATGGAGAATTAAGACAACTCTGCTTTTCCGTATTACCTCTTCTAAGTCTTGATCGAGATTGGCATGCATTGTCGTTCCTCCGTTCCGTCAACTTTACATCGATGCTTTATGGTCCCTATTGACTCTTCGACGGAACCCTCTTAGTTTCCTGTAGCTGCATGTACGTGTGGCCATCTTTGCTCCTTCCGCATCTTCGTGATAAAGATCAATATCAACCTTGTTATTAGCATAACAATTTATCATCGATCTCTTGAAGGTATGGTAGTTGATGATTCTTTTCTTTCGACAAATCTTCCAATCTCATCGGCTTCCTCTTTCGTGTCACTGACACACTAGACTTTGTAGAAGCTGAAGGGTCTATGTCGCTGCCCCACTTTTGTAACATCTCTATTGGCTGTTAAAATGTTGTACTATGGGAGGTTTCCACTTTACTCTTGGCACCGTCATCTTGAACTTACTGTTAACCGAAAAAATAATTCGGCTCTCTCTTTATTGATGGTCTTCACAGTGCTGCGCTTGTTGACAATGTCGTCCTGCTACCCTTGAGTCCAGTTTCGACGGTGGCTTTTGACTTCTCCAAACACAATCCTTGTGTCTCCTTGCTAGCATGTTTGCAAAAGGGCATTATCCTTCTTGTTGTCATACCTCTAATGTATGCAGGTCACTTGATGGCACAACACTACCATAGTTGTTGTGTCACTTCTAGTTGGTCTGTATGACATCATAGTTGTTCATGGCACTCAGCCGGTCGCTTGATCTTATTGTCTTGATGCCGATTTCTCTGGCTTCATCGGCTATGCAGCCTCGTCATCATCTCAGTATCAATCCCCCATGCTTGGTGATTTATAGCAAGATCTTCTCAAATTTTGACTAGATTGATTTTTTAACCGATAAATCTCATATATCGGCACTAAAGACTGTTGTTTAGTATGGACCTACCGCCAATTATAGAGGCAGCCAGTGGACCTACCGTCGGCTTGGGCTGTTGAAATGATTTTGCTGACACGCTCATATGGCTCGACACCATTATGCAGACGATGTGCCCTTGTCGCCAGACTTGGTAGTTGATATCAGTTCCCACTTCAGTATTCACATCAGCTCTTTCTTATTTCTTCTATCGGCTACTATAGGCGAACAAAATACATGGGGTAGCTGAATATTGCCTTGGAACAGATTTGGTTCAACATATAATTCATCAGATTTCGAGACTAGTCAAGTAAGCAATCAGCCATGAGCCCTTTTCTTATCCAATGAGTGTATGTTATTAGCACCCTTGCTCGTGCATTTAGTACTTCTGGCCATCGTCGCATGGAGTTGCCAAATGACAAGATATCTCTGCACTGCGTTGTGCTATTTCCACTCGCCCAGCACGGCATCGATCTTTTATATTATTTCTGGTGGCCAACAGGTAGCATATATATTCTTTGGTGCCTTCTCCAGACTACTTGACCGATTTGTGATGCCATGATCTGGCCCCTCCGCAAGCTATTTGTGGTATGCTTGTTTTGTCAGTGTGGTAGCCGGCCTTGGGTAGCAATAATGAGCAGTGAGTCATCAACAATAGTCGTGAGGAGTGAGGACGATTCTGGTGATGATGGACGTTGGCCTTGATTGTATTCAGCAATATATATCCGATCATGTATTTGATGGTTTCCGTTGATTTGCCCAAACACGACTCACTGACTGTTGGTCAAACAGGCTGCTCGGTCTTCTCATGTGTCAATGAATATGCTGATCTTATAGCTGTGCTATGAAATGGCTTCAATATGATGTCGGAGTATATTATCTTGCGCCGCCTCATCATGAGCGTCATCTTGTCAATTCCAGCAGTTCCATCGTCATCGAAGTATATTATTTTTTCCTTTATCTTTGATAGTATTGTCGGTGGCGACCAGACCATGATGTGTGCTGCTTGGTGGTATTACTCCATGGTTGACACTTGATGATGTGGTCAGAAACACCAGCTCCTTCGTCATCCTTCGGCTCAGATGTTCTTCTCTGGTAGCAACTGTCGCTCATGCGGTCTCACCATCATCTTGGTGTTGTTCCTCCAGTTATACGTACCAGCACCTTCCAACGGCGTTGTTGGTGTCAACCAAGGTGGCAGTATCGGCCACTAGTTCGACCTCTGAAACTATGCCACACCACTGCCATCTTAAAACCTGATCTCATCGAACCGGTTGTATACTAGTTACCGTGGCTTGGTACTGTCAATATGCAATCTGAGTGTCGCTCTGCTAATAAGAACATGACAATCCTCCATCGGCATCAAACGTTGCTCCAGCCTTCATCATCAGTTATATCTTGATACCAGAATTAGAAGAGCACTACTGTTTATCTTATCAAATCTCGGAACCATTACTCCATTGGCTGTAAATAGAGGCTCTAAAAGAATTAATCCATTGCATCCGTAGCTGCTTGGAGCCATGGTAGATAAAGTGGAGATCCTTTTGTTTTATGACCTCATGAGTCACGACACATCTTCAGGAAATATTGAGCTGAACAGTTTACTCCAAATCCCAGAGCTGCAATACTATTTCGTCAGCTTTTAACTTCCAATCTGCTTTCTTCCGTGATCGGCAACAAACGCTATCGCCGATGGTATTTTTCCGTCAATGAGCAGGATGAATAACATAGCCTTAATGTTGAGCATGACGTGCCATCTGAGGAGAAATATTGACGTCTTTTCGTTGGCTAGACCTCTGTGTTTCACTGTGTTGTCCTCGCTGCTTGTGCCATCCTTTATCTCTGAATCCCCAAGCAGTTGCTCACAGCAATCCCCATTGGCTGTGTAGATTTCACCATCGGCTGTGTATACAAGCAGTCAATGTGAATTTTTTGAGCCAGAAGCAGCCAATTTCTTTGAATGGAGGTATGTACGACATGCACAGGTAACTGATTTGACTAAACAAATATGTCTGTATGCCATGAATCCCTTCTCGTTGTTGCCCTGCGCTGCTAGCCATGCAAAACGGCAGCCTCAAGGTTGTGGCAATATTGATCAGCCAAACGAGCTTTACTTGCCGATCCTTAGTCTCTACGGCAATGTCCTCTGATAATAACTGGGCCCCCAAAGTTGTATCACCAGTAGTTGAAAACGTTATGAGAAAATTCCTTATCGATTAATCATGCTCAATGATAGTCAATTAAAGAACTCAATTAGTTCTATTGGCTATTTTATTTGTCATGGTGACTTCATTGGCAAACCTCTCTGATCGAACCATCAGCTTAATTAATAATTTTGTCAGCTCTTGTAGTACCCAGCAGACTTGGAACAAGTGTTGACATTATGATGGTGTATGACTTCGAGCAGGCTTGTCATTACGACGGATGATGGCGAAGAACTGGAGTTGCCATCATTATCGTTGGTGATGTCGCTTGGTGTGAAGCAGAAAAAGGCGACAGAGTTGTCACGCATGGATAGGATACTGCTGATGTAGCCCGCAACGAACTGTCAGCTTAGTGTCTTCAGCCGATTCTTCTTCATACGGCTTAGCACCAACAGCAGATTCCTTTAAACTATAGGCAGCCAATTTGCCTTTGTATTACCCGCAGTTGATTTCTTCAAACCACCAGCAGCCGATTTTCATCGGCTTTTCCTCAGGTAGAGAAAGTCCTGCAGTCATTCCCAATTTGATCTCTATGATTTTTGCCATTTTCTGCATGCAGCTTGGTCCACCTCTGTTTGGTCTTTGCTTCCTTGTGGGTGGCAGGATGCTTCATTATTGCCATCGGCCGTCAATTAATTAGAAAAGCATCTGTAGAATCTCAAGTAGCTTCGTCGGCCGATCTCTTGCAAAGTTAAAATCCTGCAGGTTTGCTTCCTTCAGCCGATAACATTTAATCTTATCGATTCCTCTTCTGTTACCCCATCGGCTATTATTCGGATTAGGCAGCTGATATATTTTTGTACATGCCAGCATGTATGTGCGGCATGTGTATGACCCTGCTGATGACGCGTTGGCCGAGGTGAAGCTCATTCAGCTAAGATCATATTTCGGCCATGTTGTCAAATCGTCTCCTTCATCGGCTAAATAAAACAACTTCATCTAAAGGAAAAGTGTAAGCCACCAACAATTCTTCATCTGATGCACGAACTTACATTTGTTTTGGTGCCAATTGATCTACTCCACTTGCCGTGTAGGGCAGTTATCAGTAGATACATACCGCGTAGGGCGTTAGGCATTGTCGTAGACATGCCTGCTTGATGACGACTCAGTGCAGATCCGTTTGCTAACGATGTTGTTGTAGTCATCGTCGTCGAGGTAGTCTTTGATGAAGTCGACGGCGAGATCGCTAGTGTCGAGCTTGATGGCGACTCCTCCAGTGTGGTCAACGAGGAGTGGTCGTGTTCCCTTGGATGACTCTGTTGCTCTTCTGCTTCCATTATCCATTGCTGATGAAGGTACCCAAGACTGAACATTGGGAATATCAAGGAACATCCTGCTTAATGCCTGAGACTACCCCGTTGATGATGTTATTTAATTAATGGCCTGTAGGTGTTGGCTCAAGTTCCCATGCTGCAGCAATGTATTGATCAGCTGATTGTCCTCATACTACTATCGGCTATTCCCTCATCATCACGTATTTATCTTCTATAACTAGCTTTGACACAGAAATTCACCTGAATAATACGTAGACGACGAAAGTATCTCTTCGGCTCTTTTTCCTTTGGCTGTGATCCGTATAATACAGAAATCCATTTAATATATTGCTCCTGTCTTCTTTTCATAGTGGATTGATCTCATTGGTTGCTGTTAGCTTCATCAGCTATTGGACACAAAATTTGCCTGATATCTTTTTTGACTCCTCTGCTGTTGACTCAAAGATTCTCCAAGAATAGAGTGAACTATAAACAGCCGATATATCTTGCCGATTGAAGTTACTGTATTTTCTTTCCTCAACTGTGCAGTTGATACAGAATATTTTAAATATTCATTAGTCTCTCCGATATGATTCAGGCTAGCAGTTTGAATGTATGCATGCAAATAGGTGACATGCAGCCGATTATGCAATTAAATTTGCATGCATCGTCTATTAGAATTCTGATCCAGCTTTTGTCACGTGCACTACTTGAGACCTCTTGTTGACATGCGTGCTGACCTCATTTCTCTTTAAGTGCCTCCAACCGGCTGTATGCGTGGATCGTATGATCTATATGTATCAGCTGATCGGCTGATAGATGAACTCTGCCCATAGATTATTGTTCTAGCCAATTCCTGATACCCCTTGCTACCATCGGTATCCTCAGGTATATCAGCTTTAAAATTAGGAACACTTGTCCACCTGGGTCCCATGGAAAATAATCTTGAGGTAGCTGACGCTTCAGGGCAATAGTTTTGGATTCTCGATCGCCCGGATCCCATTGAGAATATCCCTTGAGCAGCCAATTTTCTTGAACAGTATCTCTATGTTTTTGATCACCTGGCTCCCATGGAAAATATCTTCTAAGTAGCCAAAATTTGCGACTAATTTTTCTGGACAGCGTGCAACAAATAATCCAAGAGTCTGCTTCCTGCTCTGCTTCTGCTATCCATCCATTGGCCGCTTCATCTTTCTTTAGTGGTTCGCCAGCTTGTTTTTCTATATCTTTGTAATTGGCTGGAACTTCTTCCTCCTGAGTGTCTTCAGAGCTATGTTCTTCTCCATATTGGTTTCCACTTGAAGACTCACCAACTGGGTTTTGCACTTTGTGATCTGAGATCTCTAACCCATTAATCATCCGGGTACTCAATGTTTCAGCATTAATTCCTTCCTCTCGGCTGTTTACTTCGGATGTATTGATTGGAGAAGGATTTATGCTAGTCTGAACCGAACATGCAAGCTCCTCTATTTTAGCCTTTTCTTGCTGAATAACTATTTGGTCTTGCATATCCGTCACCACTTGTGGTTTTGCTGAACCAAACTGATGAGCCATTGGTAGTGCTTCCTGAGGAATGACTGTAGCTGAATATTCTCTGTTTCCTGTTGACAGTTCCTTTGTTCTGATTGTTGTAGCTGTCCTGATAGCTGGGAATATTGCAGCCCCCCAGGCCAAGACTGTTGAGTCTTCGGTTGTGGTTGATAAGCTATCGGCTACTGAACCGATACTTGCGGTTGATACGCCGTCGGCTGTATAGCCGATTCTTGCGACCAATAACTTCCTGGTTGTTGTGGCCGAGCCGATAGCTGAGATGATTGCAGCCCCCGGGCCAAGATTGTTGATTTAACAGTTGTGGCTGCAGCCCCCCAAGTCAGGATTGTTGAGCTATTGGTGGTGGCTGTTGAACCATTAATTGATGAGTTGCCATATGCGCTTGGGTTTGGAAGCCATATAGCTGTTGTTGATGCATCGTTGGCTGAGAAGCCGATACCTGAGCTTGATAGTTGGCTGGGTGCATTGATGTTTCAACCCATGGTGATGTAGCAGAATACACAGGTGCTACCTGATTAAGAATCTTTGGATGACATGCAGGCATCGCTGTGTTAGCCGATAATCCCGACTGTTGACAGTATGGTGTTACATAACCCTACTGTTGGGCAAAATCAGAGAATGCACCCTTAATTGCATTGCTTATAATATTCATTAATACTTCAGATTGATCGTCCATGGCGCACTGTATGTACTCCTCGAACACCTCTTCATTCATCGTGGATATTATCATCAGGTCTCACCAGACGATATAATAGGGATTAATCTCCGGGTCCCACCGAGCGTGCCAAAAGTGTGTTGACGCAAAAATAGGACGTCACACTTGCGCGCGACACACGTGACTCCCTGGTCTGTAGCGAGGCGTGCAAGCCAATCTGACCTGTTGATTGACAATGGAAAATCTAAAGAGATCGGCTAGAGAACCGATGGATCTTCAGTAGTATGTGTATCTGCTGATCGGCCGATACAGTAAAACAGGATCGGCAGGCTTGAAAGCAGCCGTAGTGTAAGTATGTGTAGAAAAGATCGGCCAAGACAGCCGATCGTGACGTCAACACTCGAATAAATCTAAGACGGCTATGAGAACAGATGATATTTAAGATAATAAAAGCCGACGAGATCTAGATCAAAAACTTCCTAATTAAAGACTCCTGATGAGTTACACAACCAACTGACACGAACTTCCCTAATTAAATGTCTAAACTGAAGGAAATACTAAGATATATGGACTCTATTTCCCCTTACGTAGAATCCTTGCTAATTAGACCCTTCTCTGTCATGTCAACGAATCAGATCACCCGGGTACGTGATTAACCTGGATTTCTCCCTCGGCTTTGGCATCCACGCATAGGTCTCTCATGTGCTTTCTTGAGACTAGAAATTTGAGAGACCTATACCCCTTACCAACCGGGACTAAAGCCCCTCTCCCTACCAGTGTTATTTGATCATATTAGCTTTCTCCAGCATCTGAAACACCTACTCTTTCTCTCACTAAACTTGCGGCCGCTTCCAATTCATCCGTTGCCATTCACCAATTTCCTAATACAAATACATTAGGAGGAAAAGGTATCAAAAGAAAATGTTCCAAGATATTGCTTAGAATGCTACATGAACAGGGACATGCCTGTTTTCATCTCTGCTTGTTCCTTTGGTTTCATTTATATACATGTTGGATGTTGGATGTGCACAATTAGAAGTCCCTGACCCGCTTGAGCCAGACGTCTTCCAGTCCCTGCTTGAGCCAGCTGCGTAGGCCCCTAGAAGTCCGAGAAATGACAGCTTGAGCATCATTTTCTGCGCAACGAAGTATGAACTCTTCTTCCAGGACGACGACATGGACATTGGCAGCAGCAGGAGCATGAAGAAAATCGATGTCACGAAGGAGGTGGAGTTGCAGTAGAAGAATATGAGGTAACGCTGCCTCCTGCTATCCTCCATCACCGGATCGCCTGCGTCGTGGCCGTCGCTGCTGCCCTGCCATGTCCCGCCCGGCGGATCTAGGCCGGCCTGGTAAGTGACACTTGCGACCAGTATCCCGACCATCATCATGTATATGTAAGACCAAAGGCCAAGTATCCACTCGTTGACCTCAATGCTTTCGGCCGCCTGTTTCCCATCCACACCGGCTGCCACTTGACGACGCTTTTTTAGGGTGGAATGAGCTCAATTTTCATGTTTGCCTTATTACCCTCTGCGCCGTTTGGCGACTGTTCTGATGAAGACTTCTGACGAAAGAACGTCGTCACTGGCCTCAGGAGCAGTAGTAGGACTGTGAAAGTGAAGACCACAGCCAGCAACACTAAGGTGTAGATGGATGTTTTCAGGTGCTGGGTGGTTCCGGCAGCAAAGGCAGCCATGAGGCAGATAGTTGCTCGCTCACCAGGAGTATGATGACGGCGATGGACACCATGAAGCTCGTGGAGTTGCAGTAGAAGAAGACACTATAGCGTCGTGGGTAGTTGCGCAAGAGAACTGGATCACCTGCGTGATGCTGGGATCCGTCGTCCTTATCGAGCAGGAAGCCGCCCGGAGGGGTCAATCCGGCCTGGTAAGTAATGGTGGCTACGAAGATTGCGAAGACGAAGAACCCATAGGCCATGCTATTCAGAGGCACATCGTCACCCTCAAACTCTTTCTGCTGCTGGCCGTTGCTGCCTCCTCAAGCAAGGCAACATGGAGGACCACGTACACTATAGCGGCGCCGCAAATGCCCACAGCATAAACAGTGGCAGTAATCTCCCGGCAGCTCCCAATGCCGTATGCTCCGACAAGGCCAAGCAGGTCAAGTATCATGGCATGCTCCAGCAGGCGGTGCTTGAGCAGAGGCCTTAACTTGATCAGGATCATGCAGGCCAGTGAGGCTACGAAGGCAACTGAGTTGCAGTAGAAGAAGGCGTCATACCTCCTAGGGTCCGTCGATCGCAGTATCGGGTCACCAGCCTTGTGCCCGTCTCCGTTCTCCTGCCAGAGGCCACCGGGTGGGTGCAACCCCGCTTGGAATGTTATGGTCAATGCCAGAGTGGCCAGGAATTGAATATAATTGGAATAAGCCCACTCCACCCCTTTCATCCTAGCAAATGCAGAAAAACAAATGTTCAGTGGAATGTATTATTCGTATCATCGGAGTTCTTGGATTGCTGCATGCTGCATTGCATTGCTTCTCTGGCCACCCGGAGAAGGATAGATTTAAACCTGCTGCATGCTTCCACCAGAAGGGTAGATTTAAACCTGCAAGCTGCTCGCCATCGCCGGTAGGCTAGCACACTCTCAGTGGCAATGTAGGAGAAGACGGCGGCCACGAGCAGCGAGGTGTACACGGCTGTGAACGTGTCACGGAACGTCGCGGTGGCGTATGCGCCGATGAGGCTGAGAAGGCCCAGTAGCATGACCAGCACCAGCGGGATGACAATGATCCTGAGGTTATCTTGGGGCCGGACGAAGCAGAGGAGTATGATGAGGACAAGGACTATAAGGGACGAACCAAATGCAGTGGCGTTGCAGTAGAAGAACACCATGTACCGGACGTATTGGGTGGTTCTCATGATTGGGTCACCTGAGGTGCCCGGCGGTGTCCTGCCAGACACCCCAGGCGGGCAGAAACCTGCGGCGTACGTCGCTGTAGCCACCAACGTCGCCAGCAGCAGGATGTGGTTGGCAAGCTCTTTCGTGGTACATGTAGACTTCGTCTCATCTTCCCTATCGCTATGTGTCTGCTGGCGTCTGCTGATGATATCGGCAACAATATCGCTATGTGTCTGGCTGCTGCTGATGATATCGGCAACAATATCTCTATGTGTCTGGCTGCTGCTGATGATATCGGCAACAATATCCATTTGCTGTACCTTAGCCTAACTTCACTAAATGTGTTGGGATGGAAGACACGACCTCTAGCTCTCAAGATAAATAGCAGAGAGACATGCTAGATACCTTCCCTACCATGGATTGGGAAGCAAACACAATTGTAGTGTTCCCTAAAATACCACAAGTTGCACAGTAAATAAGTTTGTCTGACCAGTGGGAGGTTTTCGAGGTCCTAATAACAAACTTCCTCAAGATGTTGACTTCACCAAGATAGATCTCTGGAACATAATTTGGAATTCCATAGGTGCCTTTTGGAACAGTAGATCTGAAGCTACAACAAGTTGAGCAAGCTGATGCTAGCTACTTCAGCACATAAAAAATGAGTAAATTTGCATCCGCCATATACAAAAGCTTAGGTGGGTGGAAATTAGTCCAACAACTTGTAAAATGCTTAATTTGGCATAATACTCACTGCATTTCTTTTTCTTAGAGACAAAGGTGAACCAAGGATGTCCATCCCCGATTGTTGGTTGCCAGCACCGGTTTAATTTAGCACTAGCAGCGCGTAACTTGATAAATAAAATATACACATATCCTTTCACTCTTCTTATTTCTCTCTCACGATGGTACCGGCCGGTAACACAATCGATCGGTTTGCTCACAATCGTCCATTTGCTGTACCTAAGCCTAACTTCACTAACCGTGTTCGGATGGAAGACACGACCTCAAGCTCTCAAGATAAATAGCTGAGACATGCTATACCTTCCCTAACATGGACAGGAAAGCAAATACAATATCATACACAAGACTGCCAGTTCACTACCAGAAACCGGCCCTTCACCGTGAGCCAGGAGCTTCGCCGAGAGCCAAAGGCCCGGCTCTCGGCACAGGAGCTCTTCGCCAAGAGCATCAGGAACCGCTCTCGGCGAAGGTTTGGCCCAGAGCTCCTTCGCCGAGAGCTTTGGAGCTCCAGCTCTCGGCGAAGGGCCGGCCCACGGTGCAAGTGTTCTTCGCCGAGAGCCTTGGCCCCAGCGCTCTCGGTGAAGAACCCAGCTGACGGCACCACCCCGACACCATTTACGGCCGTCCCCCGCCCGTCAAATTTGCCGAGAGGGAGGCCTCCACGGCTCTCGGCGAAGAGGTACCCACGGCACAGGGACCACCTTCGCCGAGAGCCTTCCTCTCTTGAGTGAGTGTATTCTCCCTACTCACGGCGAAGTTTTCAAAAAAACTTGACATTTTCGAGTTCAAACTTTTTCCTTGCTCAACATACACTCATACAATGTACATGTTCAAAATTGGCGTCATTTTGTCTTTGTTTGCTATATTTAACAATTTCACTTCTTTCTACGTATTTTTTTCTTATACGTCCGATATGAACTGCAAGTGCATAAAATCATAGAGTAAATTTGTTCGAAAAATGATATTCATGTTCATGAGACATCTCTAAGACTATGTACATGAAATGAAGCTAAATTTTCTTGCATTTGGTTCTCGTATCATGATGAAGATCGTGTGGTAGAAAGGTAAAAAAATTGTATAAAATTCAAATGAAGTTTAAAAATCACGAATTTTGTCGAGTAGTCATGATATCATTCATAGAGATTGTGATAAATAGTAGAGAGCATTTTGAACAATTTGACACGTACACTCTTTAGAAACCAGAACATCTCACGAGAAGTTTCAGAGAATTTGAACTAACATCACTAGGTTTGGTCTCATAGTGAAATTTCATTTTGAATTTGAGTACAACAACTTTTTTATAAGCAATACACAACATATCTAGTGACATGTTAAGTTTTGGCGAAATTTTGAATTTGTTTGCTATTTTTAAATAAAATTTGATGAAAATAATCTTTGTCGAGTGCTTGGCTCTTGGCCAAGAGTGGTTCTTCACCGAGAGCCAAGCCACGTGGCTCTCGGCGAAGGTGGGCGCGCCCACCGCCGCTTTTAAAAATTTAGGCCTCCACTCCTCCCGTGAGGCAGCGGCCCGCGCGTGTGGCCCGCTCGGGGGCTTCGCCGAGAGCCGCGCATCTTGGCTCTCGGCGAAGGTGGGGCCCGTTAGGTCTGCGGCGCACGTGGGGCTCCTAGGCTTCACCGAGCCTTGGATCTTGGCTCTTGGCGAAGAATTGCCCCTGGCCCGCTGTCAGTCACACACACAACACAACCACACCACACACGCCAAGTCGCCAACACACAGACACACACACGTCAACACACGCGCCTTCCCCCGCGCCGCGCCCCGCCAGGCCATGCTGCCATCAGGCCCCGCCCGCCTGCACCACTGCGCCGCGCCGCGCCCGCCCTAGCCTCACCGCACGCACCACCCCGCGAACACCGCCTCCGCCCATGTGCAGCCTCCCACCGCCCGCCTCGCCGCCTCCCACTGCGGCCGCCCCTCGCCGCCCCCACCGCCTACCACTCTCAGCTGCCCCCTACCCTGCTGCCCCTTCTTGAGGAGAAGAAGGCCGGAGGAGGAAGTTTAGGAGGGGGAGAGGGGACCCACCACCCCTAGCCCCGGTCGGGCCTCGCCGGCTGCCAAGGAGAAGGATGGGGAGGTGGAGGAGATGGAGAAGGCCGACGGGGAGAAGGATGGTTAGGAGACGTCGGAGCATCCATTGTCACAGCCGCATTGGGCACCGTTGCTTCACCCCTAGTGAGTGCACTCTTGACCTCCTCTCGATTTCAGTAATTTAGTTACAAATTAGTGATGAATGAGTGATGTTGGATATACAATTATAGATAGGTATACAAATTTTAGATATGAATTAGTGATTTGGAATTTTAGATATAGAATTTGATCTTGTCATGCCTCTCAATTTGAATTGTAATACTTGTCAATTTGACCACGTGTCGTGCTGCACCACATGTCATGTGTCCGGCCATCGAGCCGTGAGAAGAAATTTTTTGTGTGGCCCGACCTTCGTGTTGTAGCTTTTCTTGCAGGTTTTGAAAACCTCACAAAGAGGGGAGGTGCTGTCAAAATTTTTAATTTACACTATTATGTTCATTTTTTTCAGGAGTTGAGCACCGAGCCACCGACCTCCGCCATCGTATTCCCACTGCCTTCCTCCATCTTCTTCAAGCCAGCTAGGTGAGACATCGTCTTCAAGGCACATGTGATTTGTCTGGCCATCGAGCCGTTGGAAGAAAACCCATCTGTAGCTTGGCCTTCGTGTTGTGGCTTTTGTTGCAGGTTTTGGAAACCTCACCGTACAGGGGAGGTGCTGTCAAAATTTTTATTTGACACGTCTATGTTCATTTATTTCAGGTTCCGGTGCCTTCCTCCGCTTAGGGGTCCGTAGCTCTGCCCTCGCCTCGCCTTCGTGTGAGGCAAATTTCATTCTCTTTACATATGACATCGTAGATCGCGAAACCTAGTTAGGCGTCTCCTGTTCGGAAGAGATACAGTTTGAAATATGCAAAACATTGCATATTTATTGTTGTATCTATTTGAATTGTCCACGTTTTTGACAGCCATGGATGCGTAGATGGGCTTAGTTTCTATGGTCTATCTCGATCCGAGAGAGCCGCAGTTTTCCTCCCGTTGTTCTCCAGATACACAATCTCCCTAATGGGACGTGTATTTGGAGAACAGCGGGGAGGTGCTGCCAAAATTTTGTCTCGGATCGGAGTAGACCATAGGAACTAACCCCATCTACGCATCCACGGGTGGGATTAGGACCTATCTTTACCTATTAGAATGTGTAGACATCGTGTAGATGATGCAATGTATTTTATATGACTCGCTGATATGATAGAGAATGGGTGACCATGAGTGGATGTACAACGGATGGGCACCAAATGGTCGTTTGACACAAGAATGGATTGACAATGCTCAAGCTTTCATGGATGAAGCATTTAGAAAGGTTAAAGGGCCTAAAGACAGTAAAACGATATGGTGTCCCTACGGCAAGTGTGGAAACTCGCGCAAAAGGACAAAGCAGGTCATGACAGCTCATCTCCACAACTTTGGTTTTACGAAAGACTATTCCAAGTGGACCTTTCATAGTGAAACTTGTCGTATGAGATCCGAGGCCGTGAGACAACGCACCGGAGAACTTGATGGTGATGCTGGAGTAGCAGACATGATAGATGACTTTCATGAAGCACATTTTTAAGGAGAACGTCTAGAGGAGGAGCCAGAGCCAAGCGTGAAGGCGTATTATGACATGTTGGCTACAGCACAAAAACCCCTTCACCAGCACACCAACCTATCTCAACTAGACTCCATCGGCTGCCTAATGGCCATAAAGTCCCAGCATAACCTGAGTCAAGAATGCTTCGATGCTTTGGTGACCGTTTTTGGCGACATGCTTCCCAAAGGTCACATTTTGCCAAAGAACATGTATGAAGCCCAAAAAGTCCTTCGCGCACTTAAGATGCCATACGAGAAGATACATGCTTGTCCGATTGGATGTGTCTTATTCAGGAAAGATCATGAGAAAGCAACGCACTGTCCGAAATGTAAAGCGTCTCGGTACGTTGAGGTAGACTCTGGTGAGGGTCGTCCAAAGACGCAGCTCACGACCCCAGTGAGTGTCCTGCGGTACCTCTCGCCCATACCGCGGATCCAACGGATGTACATGCCCGAGGAATCTGCGAAGCAAATGACTTGGCACAAAACGGGTCACCGACATGTTGATATCCTTACACATCCATCCGATGAAGCATGGACAAAGTTTGATGAGAAGCATGCCGACAAAGCGGAGAGGCTCGCAATGTAATGCGTGTTGTGTCATGGCGATGATGGGTTCAATCCTTATGGAATGTTAGCTGCCCCATACACTTGTTGGCCCGTGTTTGTAATCCCCCTCAATCTACCCCCCGGCATCATCTTTCAACAGCAGTACATATTCGTGTCGTTGATAATTCCCGGATACTGGAGATAATATGTGTGTACATGGAGCCTCTTATTGATGATTTGCTCAAGGCTTGGAATGAAGGGTGATGACATACGACCGATCTATGAAGACAAACTTCAAAATGCACGTGTGGTACATGTACTCCTTGCATGACATGCCGACTTATGGGTTATTTTGCGGCTGGTGTGTCCACGGCAAGTTCCCTTGCCCAGTATGCAAGGCAGCTCTGATGTTTATTTGGTTGAAGAGCGGTGGGAAGTATTCTTCATTCGACAAACATCGACAATTTCTCCCTCTTGACCATCAATTCAGACGAGACACAAAGAAATTTATGAAAGGTGTCGTAGTTAAAGATCCACCCCACATGATGACCGGTGCCAAGGTTCAAGCTCAGTTAGATGCTCTCGTGCTCAAAGAAGGAGAACATCGTTTTGTGGGATATGGTGTGCAACATGCCTGGACTCAGAAGTCGGGCTTGTGGAGGCTACCCTACATGAAAGATCTTCATCTTCCACATAACATTGATGTGATGCACACTGAAAAGAATGTTGCCGAGGCACTATGGGGTACAATCACTATGGGGTACAATCATGGACATACTAGAGAAGAGTAAGGACAATGTTAAGGCTAGAGTCGATCTAGAAATGTTGCGATAGGCCAAAGCAAATCATCCCGAAGCCTGCATCGCAAGAAATGGAAAAGGCCTAAGGCTGATTTCGTCCTTAGTAGGGAACAAAGGAAGGAAGTACTAGAATGGATCCAAAGTTTAATGTTCCCTGATGGGTATGCTGCGAATCTGAGGAGGGGAGTCAATTTAACTACTCTAAAATTAAAGGGGCTGAAAAGTTACGACTACCACATTTGGATCGAGCGGCTTCTTCCGGTGATGGTTCGAGGCTATGTGCCTGAGCATGTGTGGCAAGTCCTGGCAGAGTTGAGCTATTTCTTCTGTCAGCTTTGCACTAAGGATTTATCTCGTGCTGTGATTGACAAACTTCAACAAATTGCACATGTGTTACTCTGTAAGCTAGAGAAGATCTTTCCACCCGGCTTCTTCAACCCGATGGAACATATGATTTTGCACCTCCCATGCGAGGTACGATTGGGGGGGCCCATGCAGAACCGTTGGTGCTATCCAATTGAGAGGGTTTGCAAGGTTCTTCGAAGCACATGTAAAAATAAAAATAAAATTGAAGCATGCATTGCAGAGGCACAAATTCTGCAGGAGGTGTCAAACTTCACAACTAAATACTATGTGGAGCACCTTCTCAGCGTGCATAGTTGACCTCCTCGATACAATGCTGCAGAAAATGAATCAAACCTCAGCCTTTTCCGAGGACAACTCGGAAGTGCAAGTGTTCAGACGCGCAAGACCTTATCTCTTGAAGAGTGGCGCACTATCACGATATATGTCTTGCGCAACCTTGAGGAAGTACGGCCATACATAGAGTAAGTTGTCATTAAAGCTCATCATTTCCTTTCTTGTATGTTGCCTCATCTGCATCAAACCTCATTTGATTTGGTGCAGTGAATTTATTGGGCAATTTTGCGGTCATTCAAGGCCACCTAACGACCACGAGGAGGAAACCCTTCTTCGCCAGGGTGCGGAGGAAACCCTTCTTCGCTAGGGTGTGGTTGATAGGATTTCGCCGGACATAACAGCGGGAACCAGAAATCCCGATTTCATTGCTGGTTCAACAGTAAGGTAATTTAGCTCGTACTCAGTACATTAAAAGTATTTTAGCTCGTACTCAGTATCACATTAACCACTATCCTCCCTGAACTTGCAGGGTCAAACTGATCCGTTGATGAATCCTGAGGTGAGGCAGGTTTTCGAAGGTTTCGCCTTTAGGGTGAACTCATATAATGTTTATGATGTGAATGGGTATCGCTTTCACACGACAAAATACGAGGAGCAAAGGCCCAATCGAAGAACATGAAATAATGGAGTTTGTATGCGTAGCTCATCCGATGGGGTAGATTACTATGTGAAGCATTGGACTCTCACGAGGATGGCAACACAATTTCAGAAGTTCAAGCAGCAACTGGATAAAGATTATATCAAGGAGAATCGAACTCCAAATTGGATTGAATATCCCAAGTTAAAAGAACACTGGACGTCCTTTGTGGAATACAAGAAAAGTGAAGATTTCGCCAAGGCGAGTGCACGAGGGAAGAAAAGTCGTGGTAAGAAGGAGCACGACCATCATCTTGGTCGAGGTGGTTACGCATTTGCAGTTCCCAAGTGGCGGAAGATGGAAGAGGACCTTCTCGCACAAGGTACCATACCAGCGGTCTATGATTGGCCCGAGCGAGTGAAGAATTGGTATTATGCTCATGGAGGCACAATTAACTCCGAAGATGGTACCCTTGATTTCCCACCCTCATTACGAGAGGCTGCACTTGAAATATTGAAATCAATTGAAGATGTCAGAGCAGGCAGAGTGAAGGTTGACAGAGAGATGGATGAGCTCACTATGGCGCTCAAGAATCCAAAACACCCAGACGCCAGGGTGGGGGTGGTACCATAGAAATTTGCCTTCAGGGGAGACATTGCCACCTATCGAAGCCGCAGAAGAAGAAGAGAGCGCAAAGAGGAGGAACGGCGGCAAGAGATAGAGAAAATACTTAAAGAACACGAAGAAAAGGTGACGGCAGATATTGAACCAGCGGTGGCGCCGCATTAAATGAGATGGCCCCATCTCGGAGGACTGCCTCTAGTACAAGTTCCTTCTTCTCACAAAGCGATTGTGCTTCCGCGTTCCCAAGAGCAAAGGTCAATAGAAGGAGTTCAAGTGGACAATAGCGGTACCACATGGATGACATCTGTCGGTGCACCACATGTGAGCTTCACAAGCCATTCGGCATCATCAAAATGAAGGTATGTATAATTCATGCTTTTATTAGCTCAATAATTGATGCATATATATTACTTTGAATTTTGTGGACAAGCATTCACAATGACAGTATAATTTATGCTAATAATAACTAATTAATTATTGTTTCTCAGGTGGTGGACGGAAGTGCTTTTGCGCTTTCACAGACGACGAGCCACGGCATGCCGATTCCACAGCTACACTTCGATTAGCGTAGAAGATATGTCAACCTGATTTTGTGGAGCTAGAGCTAGAGATCCCAGGAGGTGATGCGGAAAAGACACTTATGGATGCGCTACACGGTATATTATTATGGCCAAAACGTTACATCGTCATAATCCTCGAGAATGATGGATCTCCAAGAGACCCCCTGGAGCCTCTACAATCGTCTCGGGCCGCCATTCACTACCACCGCTCATGAGCCTCTACAATCGCCTCCGGGCCGCCATCGCTACTACCGCCGCGAGCCTCTACAATCGTCTCCGGGGCTATCATCGTCACTTCCTGCTCGCTCACCTTCTCCGCAAGAACCATACGACAATTCGGGAGAAGTGAGCTCCAGCGATCATGATGATGACATCCCTCCCAATTCACCTCAACAACCATCGGCCGCAGAGCCACATAGGTCTCGAGCGCAATCTTTCAAGTGCAACCACCAAAGAAAAATGAAACGACCAGAAAGAAAAGCCCGAGCCAAGGAAGCTAGCATGGGAGATGATGATGAAGAAACAAAAGCGATTGTAGATAAAGAAGTCGCGGACTTCTTTGCAAAAGTGAGAGAAAAAAATAAATAGGAAGAGCTGGATGCCAAAAAAATGAAGGTCGTAAGGAGAGACTCCAGGCTTTCATACACGAGAGGGAAGCAATAAGGAGAACGAAACTGCCGGTAGAGTTGAAAACGGACTATGAGTGTTCGGTGGACAAGTCTTATGCTAAGAAGAGACAACGAGGGTCGTCGAATAGTTACATCGAGCAAATACCGCTGACGCCGTGGACCGCCACAAACAAGAACAAGGAGAAGCAAATAGATGCATCCATGACCGATCGGACTAACTTGTTTATGGGCCTCATGCGTAAGCACAAAAGTAATTGACAACATGTCTGAAGAAGAACTGGCTAATGTCATTAGCTTTTATGAACAAACAAGGATGCCTCTTGGTGGTATTCTCGGCCTTGAAGACCTACCAGCGGATAAAAATTTCATACCTAGATGGCGCTTTGAGCTAGGACAACCTCTAGTGAAGCCAGAATTGGTCAACAAGCTCCCAACTAAGATGCGCAGATTTCATGACCGGTACTTGCGTAAGTCACCGAGGGCCCTGAGATGTTTGGTATGCTCGTGAGACCTGGAGATTTTGCCCTTCAAAACGAGAAGGTGGTCTAGCTCCAATTCAGTGATATTTATGAAATTTACCATCTGGACGCCGTGAATACCGATCTTATGATGGCCTGGTGTCTGTAAGTGACATATTTTCATATGTTTATTAATAAATTTATTACATTTGTCGATCTACTAATTAACATTTGGCTTTCTTCTTGTGTAGCCTGCAACTTACTGAGATGCGAAGGAAGGGTTATTCAAGAATTGCTTTCATGGACCCATCAAAAGTTAACGAGCAGGAGATCCGGGACCAACGAAAAACAACAATCGAGACAATTTATAGGCACTTAGATGAGTTTCATTACAAGAACCTTATACTACTACCTTACAACTTCAAGTAAGTACGATTGTCATCTAATTATCCTTGTTAATTCTATTTAGTCAATTCTAATCTTCATGAGCATGCATACAAATTCCACTGGATTCTACTCATAATCACTATCGACAATAGCAACATCAATGTGCATGATTCATTGAGAAAAGATCCCTCAGAATACCAAGACATTCAAGATGTATTTCACGAGTAATAATTCTATCTATGACATTTTCTTTAATGCAATATATATATATAGCTTTTATATAAACATTGTATCTTTTATTATTTTGCCTCAGAGCTTGGACCATGTTCATTGCAAAACACCAAGGACCATTTCGAGAAAAAATTAGATAGGTCACTGATTTTCCGGTACGTATACCAAATAACAACTTCAGATTGGGAATATTTAAAATGTATAACACTAGTATTTCATAATTTGTTCTCCTCTCTACTTTAGTGTTTGAGACAAGAACAAAGAAATAATTTATGCGGGTACTATGTCTGTGAGCACATACACCATTACAAAGGGCAACGCCGGATGATGATTGTGTAAGTAAAATAAACCTATTTGTTGGCCGCAAAATAGGACGTCACCCTTGCGCGTGACACACGTGACTCCCCGGTCTGTACCGAGGAGTGCCAGCCAATTTGACCTGTTGATTGACAATGGAAAATCTAAAGAGGTCGGCTAGAGAACCGATGGATCTTCAGTAGTATGTGTATCTGCCGATCGGCCGATACAAGAACAGATCGGCAGCTCGAAAGCCAAGTGTAAGTATGTGTAGAAAAGATCGCCAAGACAATGATCGTGACGCGTCAACACTCGAATAAATCTAAGACGGCTAGGAGAATAGATGATATTTAAGATAATAAAAGCCGGCAGATTTAGATCGATAGATGGGTGATAAAAGCTAAAATAACAAGAATTAAGGTAAAACTTGCTAATCTAGCTGATATTGATAAATTGTGAATAAAGAAATAGACGAAACCTCAGCGATGCACCTGGAGGTTAAAGCCTAGGATTATTCGGTAAAACGGTACTTACAAGTTTGCCGGAAATCGATCGATGCAGCCCGACGAACTTGAAGAACGGCGTTGAGAAAAGAGAAAAAAGTACGATGGCAAAGTCGCCGAAAAGTAGATGCGATAAAGTGGATGCAAGAATTGGTAAAAGGGGTTGCCCGGAGGCGGTTTTGATATTGATTGTGTGATAATTCTATTACAATAGCCGGGGCTTATATTTATACCCTGGGCTCCTCTAGACTCCTGCAGCCGGAAGGGCTCAAAAACTTCCTAATTAAAGACTCCTGATGAGTTACACAACCAACTGACACGAACTCCCCTAATTAAATGTCTAAACTAAAGGAAATACTAAGATACATGGACTCTATTTCCCCTTACGTAGAATCCTTGCTAATTAGACCCTTCTTTGTGCTTTCGCTCATGTGCATTCTTTATTGTGTCCCTTTCGTCCTGGCTGATCAGATACTCCATATCTTGTATGTATCTTTTATTTTATTTAATTCTACTTGCCCAAACAAATCATTCGGAGAGTCTCTGGTTATATTTGTTCGTGTCTCCTTCTCCTTAATACTTGTCCCTTTCTTTGTTTAGTCAACCTTGCCTTCACGTGTAAGTTTACTTGCTGATCCCATCCATGGCCGATTGTTGCTGCCAGCCGATTTAACCATGCCGATTCTTCCTCTTGCTTATTCTATTCTCTCCTCCTGACGTCATCTTCTCTGATTTATATGCTGCTGGTCCTTTTCTTTTAATTAATTAATCTGGCCACCAATCACCTTGCGTCATCATGACGTACTGCTGCCATCACACAGCACTGCTCTGCAGTCCCGGCCGATTCTGCTCTTGTCAATAGTCTCTGCCGATTGCTCCTGCATGCCACTAGGTGATCTCCACTGCTGGCCGATTCCCAACTTTGCCTCTCTTGCATGCCTCGTCTTTGTTGCTGACTACTGATGTATATTGACCTTCACTTTGATACTCTGGCCAATACATAGCTGATCAATCTGCAGATCACATTGATTTTATTGACCATCAACTGAGCCTCCTTTGCCTTCAATCGACTATGCCACTTTCGCCTTCCATCAGCAGATGTCCTCATGCTCTGCATCGGTCCTTTTTCCTCGTTCTGACTTCAGTCTTGACATATGCCAAAAAACGGTGTCAACACAAGCCTCCCAGTTTCGGAGTATGAAGAATTCATGCTTCGAAATTCTGTAAATCCAGAGTCTCTTTCTTCTGACCGATGCAAACTGCTCCATGAATTTAATACTCCAAACTTTCCGGTGGTACCCTTTCCTAGCCGATATCCATAATATCTTGGCCAATATGGAGAATTAAGACAACTCTGCTTTTCCGTATTACCTCTTCTAAGTCTTGATCGAGATTGGCATGCATTGTCGTTCCTCCGTTCCGTCAACTTTACATCGATGCTTTATGGTCCCTATTGACTCTTCGACGGAACCCTCTTGGTTTCCTGTGGCTGCATGTACGTGTGGCCATCTTTGCTCCTTCCGCATCTTCGTGATAAAGATCAATATCAACCTTGTTATTAGTATAACTATTTATCATCGATCTCTTGAAGGTATGGTAGTTGATGATTCTTTTCTTTCGACAAATCTTCCAATCTCATCGGCTTCCTCTTTCGTGTCACTGACACACTAGACTTTGTAGAAGCTGAAGGGTCTATGTCTCTGCCCCACTTTTGTAACATCTCTATTGGCTGTTAAAATGTTGTACTATGGGAGGTTTCCACTTTACTCTTGGCACCGTCATCTTGAACTTACTGTTAACCGAAAAATAATTCGGCTCTCTCTTTATTGATGGTCTTCGCAGTGCTGCGCTTGTTGACAATGTCGTCCTGCTACCCTTGAGTCCAGTTTCGACGGTGGCTTTTGACTTCTCCAAACACAATCCTTGTGTCTCCTTGCTAGCATGTTTGCAAAAGGGCATTATCCTTCTTGTTGTCATACCTCTAATGTATGCAGGTCACTTGATGGCACAACACTACCACAGTTGTTGTGTCACTTCTACTTGGTCTGTATGACATCGTCGTTGTTCATGGCACTCAGCCGGTAGCTTGATCTTATTGTCTTGATGCCGATTTCTCTGGCTTCATCGGCTATGCAGCCTCGTCATCATCTCAGTATCAATCCCCCATGCTTGGTGATTTAGAGCAAGATCTTCTCAAATTTTGACTGGATTGATTTTTTAACCGATAAATCTCATATATCGGCACTAAAGACTGTTGTTTAGTATGGACCTACCGCCAATTATAGAGGCAGCCAGTGGACCTACCGTCGGCTTGGGCTGTTGAAGTGATTTTGCTGACACGCTCATATGGCTCGACACCATTATGCAGACGATGTGCCCTTGTCGCCAGACTTGGTAGTTGATATCAGTTCCCACTTCAGTATTCACATCAGCTCTTTCCTTATTTCTTCTATCGGCTACTATAGCCGAACAAAATACATGGGGTAGCTGAATATTGCCTTGGAACAAGATTTGGTTCAACATATAATTCCATCAGATTTCCGAGACTAGCCGAAGTGAGCAATCAGCCATGAGCCCTTTTCTTATCCAATGAGTGTATGTTATTAGCACCCTTGCTCGTGCATTTAGTACTTCTGGCCATCGTCGCATGGAGTTGCCAAATGACAAGATATCTCTGCACTGCGTTGTGCTATTTCCACTCGCCCAGCACGGCATCCATCTTTTATATTATTTCTGGTGGCCAACAGGTAGCATATATATTCTTTGGTGCCTTCTCCAGACTACTTGACCGATTTGTGATGCCATGATCTGGCCCCTCCGCAAGCTATTTGTGGTATGCTTGTTTTGTCAGTGTGGTAGCCGGCCTTGGGTAGCAATAATGAGCAGTGAGTCATCAACAATAGTCGTGAGGAGTGAGGACGATTCTGGTGATGATGGACGTTGGCCTTGATTGTATTCAGCAATATATATCCGATCATGTATTTGATGGTTTCCGTTGATTTGCCCAAACACGACTCACTGACTGTTGGTCAAACAGGCTGCTCGGTCTTCTCATGTGTCAATGAATATGCTGATCTTATAGCTGTGCTATGAAATGGCTTCAATATGATGTCGGAGTATATTATCTTGCGCCACTCATCATGAGCGTCATCTTGTCAATTCCAGCAGTTCCATCGTCATCGAAGTATATTATTTTTTCCTTTATCTTTGATAGTATCGTCGGTGGCGACCAGACCATGATGTGGTCAGAAACACCAGCTCCTTCATCATCCTTCGGCTCAGATGTTCTTCTCTGGTAGCAACTGTCGCTCATGCGGTCTCACCATCATCTTGGTGTTGTTCCTCCAGTTATACGTACCAGCACCTTCCAACGGCGTTGTTGGTGTCAACCAAGGTGGCAGTATCGGCCACTAGTTCGACCTCTGAAACTATGCCACACCACTGCCATCTTAAAACCTGATCTCATCGAACCGGTTGTATACTAGTTACCGTGGCTTGGTACTGTCAATATGCAATCTGAGTGTCGCTCTGCTAATAAGAACATGACAATCCTCCATCGGCATCAAACGTTGCTCCAGCCTTCATCATCAGTTATATCTTGATACCAGAATTAGAAGAGCACTACTGTTTATCTTATCAAATCTCGGAACCATTACTCCATTGGCTGTAAATAGAGGCTCTAAAAGAATTAATCCATTGCATCCGTAGCTGCTTGGAGCCATGGTAGATAAAGTGGAGATCCTTTTGTTTTATGACCTCATGAGTCACGACACATCTTCAGGAAATATTGAGCCGAACAGTTTACTCCAAATCCCAGAGCTGCAATACTATTTCGTCAGCTTTTAACTTCCTCTCTGCTTTCTTCCGTGATCGGCAACAAAACGCTATCGCCAATGGTATTTTTTCCGTCAATGAGCAGGATGAATGACATAGCCTTAATGTTGAGCATGACGTGCCATTTGAGGAGAAATATTGACGTCTTTTCGTTGGCTAGACCTCTGTGTTTCACTGTGTTGTCCTCGCTGCTTGTGCCATCCTTTATCTCTGAATCCCCAAGCAGTTGCTCACAGCAATCCCCATTGGCTGTGTAGATTTCACCATCGGCTGTGTATACAAGCAGTCAATGTGAATTTTTTGAGCCAGAAGCAGCCAATTTCTTTGAATGGAGGTATGTACGACATGCACAGGTAACTGATTTGACTAAACAAATATGTCTGTATGCCATGAATCCCTTCTCGTTGTTGCCCTGCGCTGCTAGCCATGCAAAACGGCAGCCTCAAGGTTGTGGCAATATTTTGATCAATGACGAGCTACTTGCCGATCCTTAGTCTCTACGGCAATGTCCTCTGATAATAACTGGGCCCCAAAGTTGTATCACCAGTAGTTGAAAACGTTATGAGAAAATTCCTTATCGATTAATCATGCTCAATGATAGTCAATTAAAGAACTCAATTAGTTCTATTGGCTATTTTATTTGTCATGGTGACTTCATTGGCAAACCTCTCTGATTGAACCATCAGCTTAATTAATAATTTTGTCAGCTCTTGTAGTACCCAGCAGACTTGGAACAAGCGTTGACATTATGATGGTGTATGACTTCGCTAGAGCAGGCTTGTCATTACGACGGATGATGGCGAAGAACTGGAGTTGCCATCATTATCGTTGGTGATGTCGCTTGGTGTGAAGCAAAAAGGCGACAGAGTTGTCACGCATGGATAGGATACTGCTGATGTAGCCGCATAGCGAACTGTCAGCTTAGTGTCTTCAGCCGATTCTTCTTCATACGGCTTAGCACCAACAGCAGATTCCTTTAAACTATAGGCAGCCAATTTGCCTTTGTATTACCCGCAGTTGATTTCTTCAAACCACCAGCAGCCGATTTTCATCGGCTTTTCCTCAGGTAGAGAAAGTCCTGCAGTCATTCCCAATTTGATCTCTATGATTTTTGCCATTTTCTGCATGCAGCTTGGTCCACCTCTGTTTGGTCTTTGCTTCCTTGTGGGTGGCAGGATGCTTCATTATTGCCATCGGCCGTCAATTAATTAGAAAAGCATCTGTAGAATCTCGAGTAGCTTCGTCGGCCGATCTCTTGCAAAGTTAAAATCCTGCAGGTTTGCTTCCTTCAGCCGATAACATTTAATCTTATCGATTCCTCTTCTGTTACCCCATCGGCTATTATTCGGATTAGGCAGCTGATATATTTTTGTACATGCCAGCATGTATGTGCGGCATGTGTATGACCCTGCTGATGATGCGTTGGCCGAGGTGAAGCTCATTCAGCTAAGATCATATTTCGGCTATGTTGTCAAATCGTCTCCTTCATCGGCTAAATAAAACAACTTCATCTAAAGGAAAAGTGTAAGCCACCAACAATTCTTCATCTGATGCACGAACTTACATTTGTTTTGGTGCCAATTGATCTACTCCACTTGCCGTAGGGCAGTTATCGAGATACATACCACGAGGGCGTTAGGCATTGTCGTGACATGCCTGCTTGATGACGACTCAGTGCAGATCCGTTTGCTAACGATGTTGTTGTAGTCATCGTCGTCGAGGTAGTCTTTGATGAAGTCGACGGCGAGATCGCTAGTGTCGAGCTTGATGGCGACTCCTCCAGTGTGGTCAACGAGGAGTGGTCGTGTTCCCTTGGATGACTCTGTTGCTCTTCTGCTTCCATTATCCATTGCTGATGAAGGTACCCAAGACTTAACATTGGGAATATCAAGGAACATCCTGCTTAATGCCTGAGACTACCCCGTTGATGATGTTATTTAATTAATGGCCTGTAGGTGTTGGCTCAAGTTCCCATGCTGCAGCAATGTATTGATCAGCTGATTGTCCTCATACTACTATCGGCTATTCCCTCATCATCACGTATTTATCTTCTCTATAACTAGCTTTGACACAGAAATTCACCTGAATAATACGTAGACGACGAAAGTATCTCTTCGGCTCTTTTTCCTTTGGCTGTGATCCGTAGAATACAGAAATCCATTTAATATATTGCTCCTGTCTTCTTTTCATAGTGGATTGATCTCATTGGTTGCTGTTAGCTTCATCAGCTATTGGACACAAAATTTGCCTGATATCATTTTTGACTCCTCTGCTGTTGACTCAAAGATTCTCCAAGAATAGAGTGAACCATAAACAGCCGATATATCTTGCTGATTGAAGTTACTGTATTTTCTTTCCTCAACTGTGCAGTTGATACAGAATATTTTAAATATTCATTAGTCTCTCCGATATGATTGAGGCTAGCAGTTTGAATGTATGCATGCAAATAGGTGACATGCAGCCGATTATGCAATTAAATTTGCATGCATCGTCTATTAGAATTCTGATCCAGCTTTTGTCACGTGCACTACTTGAGACCTCTTGTTGACATGCGTGCTGACCTCATTTCTCTTTAAGTGCCTCCAACCGGCTGTATGCGTGGATCGTATGATCTATATGTATCAGCTGATCGGCTGATAGATGAACTCTGCCCATAGATTATTGTTCTAGCCAATTCCTGATACCCCTTGCTACCATCGGTATCCTCAGGTATATCAGCTTTAAAATTAGGAACACTTGTCCACCTGGGTCCCATGGAAAATAATCTTGAGGTAGCTGACGCTTCAGGGCAATAGTTTCGGATTCTCGATCGCCCGGATCCCATTGAGAATATCCCTTGAGCAGCCAATTTTCTTGAACAGTATCTCTATGTTTTTGATCACCTGGCTCCCATGGAAAATATCTTCTAAGTAGCCAAAATTTGCGACTAATTTTTCTGGACAGCGTGCAACAAATAATCCAAGAGTCTGCTTCCTGCTCGCTTTCCATTGGCCGCTTCATCTTTCTTTAGTGGTTCGCCAGCTTGTTTTTCTCTATCTTTGTAATTGGCTGGAACTTCTTCCTCCTGAGTGTCTTCAGAGCTATGTTCTTCTCCATATTGGTTTCCACTTGAAGACTCACCAACTGGGTTTTGCACTTTGTGATCTGAGATCTCTAACCCATTAATCATCCGGGTACTCAATGTTTCAGCATTAATTCCTTCCTCTCGGCTGTTTACTTCGGATGTATTGATTGGAGAAGGATTTATGCTAGTCTGAACCGAACATGCAAGCTCCTCTGTTTTAACCTTTTCTTGCTGAATAACTATTTGGTCTTGCATATCCGTCACCACTTGTGGTTTTGCTGAACCAAACTGATGAGCCATTGGTAGTGCTTCCTGAGGAATGACTGTAGCTGAATATTCTCTGTTTCCTGTTTGATCCTTTGTTACGATTGTTGTAGCTGTCCTGATAGCTGGGAATATTGCAGCCCCCCAGGCCAAGACTGTTGAGTCTTCGGTTGTGGTTGATAAGCTATCGGCTACTGAACCGATACTTGCGGTTGATACGCCGTCGGCTGTATAGCCGATTCTTGCGACCAATAACTTCCTGGTTGTTGTGGCCGAGCCGATAGCTGAGATGATTGCAGCCCCCGGGCCAAGATTGTTGATTTAACAGTTGTGGCTGCAGCCCCCCAAGTCAGGATTGTTGAGCTATTGGTGGTGGCTGTTGAACCATTAATTGATGAGTTGCCATATGCGCTTGGGTTTGGAAGCCATATAGCTGTTGTTGATGCATCGTTGGCTGAGAAGCCGATACCTGAGCTTGATAGTTGGCTGGGTGCATTGATGTTTCAACCCATGGTGATGTAGCAGAATACACAGGTGCTACCGATTAAGAATCTCTGGATGACATGCAGGCATCGCTGTGTTAGCCGATAATCCCGACTGTTGACAGTATGGTGTTACATAACCCTACTGTTGGGTAAAATCAGAGAATGCACCCTTAATTGCATTGCTTATAATATTCATTAATACTTCAGATTGATCGTCCATGGCGCCTTGTATGTACTCCTCGAACATCTCTTCATTCATCGTGGATATTATCATCGTCTCACCGCGATATAATAGGATTAATCTCCGGGTCCCACCGAGCGTGCCAAAAGTGTGTTGACGCAAAAATAGGACGTCACCCTTGCGCGCGACACACGTGACTCCCCGGTCTGTAGCGAGGCGTGCCAGCCAATCTGACCTGTTGATTGACAATGGAAAATCTAAAGAGATCGGCTAGAGAACCGATGGATCTTCAGTAGTATGTGTATCTGCCGATCGGCCGATACAGTAAAACAGGATCGGCAGGCTTGAAAGCAGCCGTAGTGTAAGTATGTGTAGAAAAGATCGGCCAAGACAGCCGATCGTGACGTCAACACTCGAATAA
The DNA here is from genome assembly GCA_022644695.1 of Cenchrus purpureus. Taxonomy (NCBI): domain Eukaryota; kingdom Viridiplantae; phylum Streptophyta; class Magnoliopsida; order Poales; family Poaceae; genus Cenchrus; species Cenchrus purpureus. Next base: position 90,353,637 of record CP053454.1, read on the forward strand.
ATCTAAGACGGCTATGAGAACAGATGATATTTAAGATAATAAAAGCCGACGAGATCTAGATCGAGCTGGATAGATGGGTGATAAAAGCTAAAATAACAAGAATTAAGGTAAAACTTGCTAATCTAGCTGATATCGATAAATTGTGAATAAAGAACTAGACGAAACCTCAGCGATGCGCCCGGAGGTTAAAGTCTAGGATTATTCGGTAAAATGGTACTTACAAGCTTGCCGGAGATCGATCGATGCAGCCCGACGAACTTGAAGAACGGTGTTGAGATAAGAGAAAAAAGTACGATGGCGAAGTCGCCGAAAAGTAGATGCGATAAAGTAGATGCAAGAATTGGTAAAAGGGGTTGCCCGGAGGCGGTTTTGATATTGATCGTGTGATAATTCTATTACAATAGCCGGGCTTATATTTATACCCTGGGCTCCTCTAGACTCCTGCAGCCGGAATGGCTCAAAAACTTCCTAATTAAAGACTCCTGATGAGTTACACAACCAACTGACACGAACTTCCCTAATTAAATGTCTAAACTGAAGGAAATACTAAGATATATGGACTCTATTTCCCCTTACGTAGAATCCTTGCTAATTAGACCCTTCTCTGTCATGTCAACGAATCAGATCACCCGGGTACGTGATTAACCTGGATTTCTCCCTCGGCTTTGGCATCCACGCATAGGTCTCTCATGTGCTTTCTTGAGACTAGAAATTTGAGAGACCTATACCCCTTACCAACCGGGACTAAAGCCCCTCTCCCTACCAGTGTTATTTGATCATATTAGCTTTCTCCAGCATCTGAAACACCTACTCTTTCTCTCACTAAACTTGCGGCCGCTTCCAATTCATCCGTTGCCATTCACCAATTTCCTAATACAAATACATTAGGAGGAAAAGGTATCAAAAGAAAATGTTCCAAGATATTGCTTAGAATGCTACATGAACAGGGACATGCCTGTTTTCATCTCTGCTTGTTCCTTTGGTTTCATTTATATACATGTTGGATGTTGGATGTGCACAATTAGAAGTCCCTGACCCGCTTGAGCCAGACGTCTTCCAGTCCCTGCTTGAGCCAGCTGCGTAGGCCCCTAGAAGTCCGAGAAATGACAGCTTGAGCATCATTTTCTGCGCAACGAAGTATGAACTCTTCTTCCAGGACGACGACATGGACATTGGCAGCAGCAGGAGCATGAAGAAAATCGATGTCACGAAGGAGGTGGAGTTGCAGTAGAAGAATATGAGGTAACGCTGCCTCCTGCTATCCTCCATCACCGGATCGCCTGCGTCGTGGCCGTCGCTGCTGCCCTGCCATGTCCCGCCCGGCGGATCTAGGCCGGCCTGGTAAGTGACACTTGCGACCAGTATCCCGACCATCATCATGTATATGTAAGACCAAAGGCCAAGTATCCACTCGTTGACCTCAATGCTTTCGGCCGCCTGTTTCCCATCCACACCGGCTGCCACTTGGACGACGCTTTTTTTTAGGGTGGGAATGAGCTCAATTTTCATGTTTGCCTTATTACCCTCTGCGCCGTTTGGCGACTGTTCTGATGAAGACTTCCGACGAAAGAACGTCGTCACTGGCCTCAGGAGCAGTAGTAGGACTGTGAAAGTGAAGACCACAGCCAGCAACACTAAGGTGTAGATGGATGTTTTCAGGTGCTGGGTGGTTCCGGCAGCAAAGGCAGCCATGAGGCAGATAGTTGCTCGCTCACCAGGAGTATGATGACGGCGATGGACACCATGAAGCTCGTGGAGTTGCAGTAGAAGAAGACACTATAGCGTCGTGGGTAGTTGCGCAAGAGAACTGGATCACCTGCGTGATGCTGGGATCCGTCGTCCTTATCGAGCAGGAAGCCGCCCGGAGGGGTCAATCCGGCCTGGTAAGTAATGGTGGCTACGAAGATTGCGAAGACGAAGAACCCATAGGCCATGCTATTCAGAGGCACATCGTCACCCTCAAACTCTTTCTGCTGCTGGCCGTTGCTGCCTCCTCGGCGCCCAAGCAAGGCAACATGGAGGACCACGTACACTATAGCGGCGCCGCAAATGCCCACAGCATAAACAGTGGCAGTAATCTCCCGGCAGCTCCCAATGCCGTATGCTCCGACAAGGCCAAGCAGGTCAAGTATCATGGCATGCTCCAGCAGGCGGTGCTTGAGCAGAGGCCTTAACTTGATCAGGATCATGCAGGCCAGTGAGGCTACGAAGGCAACTGAGTTGCAGTAGAAGAAGGCGTCATACCTCCTAGGGTCCGTCGATCGCAGTATCGGGTCACCAGCCTTGTGCCCGTCTCCGTTCTCCTGCCAGAGGCCACCGGGTGGGTGCAACCCCGCTTGGAATGTTATGGTCAATGCCAGAGTGGCCAGGAATTGAATATAATTGGAATAAGCCCACTCCACCCCTTTCATCCTAGCAAATGCAGAAAAACAAATGTTCAGTGGAATGTATTATTCGTATCATCGGAGTTCTTGGATTGCTGCATGCTGCATTGCATTGCTTCTCTGGCCACCCGGAGAAGGATAGATTTAAACCTGCTGCATGCTTCCACCAGAAGGGTAGATTTAAACCTGCAAGCTGCTCGCCATCGCCGGTAGGCTAGCACACTCTCAGTGGCAATGTAGGAGAAGACGGCGGCCACGAGCAGCGAGGTGTACACGGCTGTGAACGTGTCACGGAACGTCGCGGTGGCGTATGCGCTGATGAGGCTGAGCAGGCCCAGTAGCATGACCAGCACCAGCGGGATGACAATGATCCTGAGGTTATCTTGGGGCCGGACGAAGCAGAGGAGTATGATGAGGACAAGGACTATAAGGGACGAACCAAATGCAGTGGCGTTGCAGTAGAAGAACACCATGTACCGGACGTATTGGGTGGTTCTCATGATTGGGTCACCCGGGAGGTGCCCGGCGGTGTCCTGCCAGACACCCCCAGGCGGGCAGAAACCTGCGGCGTACGTCGCTGTAGCCACCAACGTCGCCAGCAGCAGGATGTGGTTGGCAAGCTCTTTCGTGGTAGATGTAGACTTCGTCTCATCTTCCCTATCTCTATGTGTCTGGCTGCTGCTGATATCGGCAGCAATATCCATTTGCGAACAAGTCATTTGCTCACAATCGTTGCAATTGCTGTCGCTATGTTTCTGGCTGCTGCTTATATCTGCAACAATATCCATCTGCGAACAAGCCATTTGCTGTACCTAAGCCTAACTTCACTAAATGTGTTGGGACGATGGAAGACACGACCTCTAGCTCTCAAGATAAGGGCAAGTACAACAGTGTAGACGGCTGTTGTCTTTTTGACATACATAGACAACTAAATAGACAGCTTGTACAATCAGTCGTCTATTTGGCTGTCTGTAAGACATTTAATACATCTTTTTGCATATAAATTATGGTGATCAAGTACGTATTTGATCTTTGTAGCTATTTTGATGCTCAACAACGGAGATAATACATGATATTAAATTAATTCATGTAAAATAATTTAAAAATTACTCTAATATAATATGTATTTATATTAATAGACATTCCTAGTACATGATATGATTTAGTAAAATTGCGGTTTGTTTGTGTAATTTTTTACGGATCACAGATAAAAAATCTAAGAAATAAAGGAAAAATAAAAGGAGAAAAATCAAATTGGCTTCCAATAAGCAATGGATTGGCAGCTGTGTAGCCCTGTGAATAAACAAAGAGTCCAAATATTGCTTGCGTGCACATCCAGTCATCCACTCGTTTCTTATCTTCTCTCCTAAGCTGCCGAACGCACGCCATTGCTCCCTCCCTAGTGCTCCAATGTCCAAGCATGTCGTGTCTTTGCGGTGAGCGACGCAGCCAGCGGACTGGGCGGGTGGCGGGCATGCTCACCCGCAGGCCTGCAGGCTGCAGCGGGGCTCGCGGCGGCCGCCGCAGACGGCGGGCGAGCTCCCTCGCAGGCGTGCGGGAGCGCAACCATGTGGGCGTGCGACCTCACTTGCCGGCGAGCGGCGCGACACGTAGGCGGGCGACCTTCTTCCTCACGAGAGCAGCAGGTCCTCCTCCCCGCCGGCTCTCTCTCTCCCCTCTCTTAAGGCCGGCCGGCCGGCAATGGCGAGACGCGGTGCCCCCTCGTCGGCCGTCGCCCGGTCGCATAGTCCCGCGCGGACGGACCAAAGCTCTGACGCCGCACAAGATCCACCTTCGCCGCCGCTTGATTGTGCAACGGTGCTGAGGCTTGGCGATTTGGCCTGGGAGCACGAGCCCCCGTCGTCCTTTCGTGAGACGACGGGTGCGGTCGTCGCTAAGCTGTGCGGGGTGTTTTCTGTGAAAATGTCGGCTCGCAGACGGCTCAAAGACGAGCGTTGTACGTGCCCTAAATAGCCGAGACTCGAGAGCAGCAGAAACTTTTTAAAGACAATTGTTTACGACCGGCCTAGCGCCTAGAGACATGCTAGATACCTTCCCTACCATGGATTGGGAAGCAAACACAATTGTAGTGTTCCCTAAAATACCACAAGTTGTACAGTAAATAAATTTGTCTGACCAGTGGGAGGTTTCGAGGTCCTAATAAAAAACTTCCTCAAGATGTTGACTTCACCAAGATAGATCTCTGGAACAGAATTTAGAATTCCATAAGTGCCTTTTGGAACAGTAGATCTGAAGCCACAACAAGTTGAGCAAGCTGGTGCTAGCTACTTCAGCACATAAAAACTGAGTAAATTTGCATCCGCCATATACAAAAGCTTAGGTGGGTGGAAATTAGTCCAACAACTTGTAAAATACTTAATTTAGCATAATACTCACTGCATTTCTTTTTTTATACTATAAAGAACGAGTTCTTTTGAAAATAATTCTCACCCAAAGATCTACCCACTTACCCCTCACAGGAGGACCCACCTGTCACGAAGGCCCACCAAAATCGCCCTTTTGGTTCGACTAAAGGGAGGGGAACCATTTTTCGACATTAGAAAATACTTTTGGTGGAATCAGCATTTTTTTCTCACCCAGGCGCAATCTACCTGCCCACGTACCCGCCCCGACCCACCACCGTCAATCACGCTAACCCCCCCATCTCTTTCCTTCCCTGCCGCGCCCAACTCGCCCGTGACCTCCATCTCGCCGTGTCGCCTCCATCTCCCCTCCCCAGATCCCCTCCTCCTCCTTCCCCTAGGCACTGCTCTCCTTGCCCCACGCCGCGCCACCGGCCGTCCCTCCTCAGGCCGTGGAGTGGGAAGAGGAGGACCAACAGCGGGGCGCACCTCCCGGCGACAACGACGAGGTGGTGACCGGTCTCCTTCTCCCGATCCCGCGCCCCATCCTCCTCTACCTCTCCTCCCGGCCTGAGGGACGATGACGGGGCGGCGAGCTGAGTGACGACGAGACGACACGACGCCCCTCTCCTCCTCGGCTCCAGGTACGCCTATACGTGGGAATGGATCAACATCCATAATCCAAAGAAGAAAAATCCAGTAAGATCCTAAATTATAAAGCTCACATCCAATCCAATCCAATTCACTCACTCAAAATCCAATATCCAACAATATAATCCAACCACCACCAGGTTGACTACTCAGATAAATCTATATGTGGGACACATGTCCGAGCCGGGACCTTAGAATTAAAAGCTCGTTCACACTATAAAATTTTAGCGGATTTGACCGAATTTGGTGAGATGCCTTAACATGACGATCTGCTACTCAAGGTCAAATCTATATGTGGGACCCACGTCCGAGCAGACCCTAGAATTAAAACACAGCGTTCACACTATAAAATTTTAGCGGATTTGACCGAAATTTGGTGAGATGCCTTAATATAACAAATCGCTACTAAGCCAAATCTATATGTGGGACCCACATCCGTGGCCGGACCCTAGAATTAAAATCTTGCGTTCATACTATAAAATTTTAGTGGATTTGACCAAAATTTGGTGAGATGCCTTAATATGACAGTCCGCTTGCCACAAATCTATATCACGGGACCCACGTCCGAGCCGGACATTAGAATTAAAAGCTCCTGCTTGAACATCCAATTTAATTTAGCATGTGGACATCCACATCCAAAGTAATCCAGTCCAACGAAATCCAAAAGGAAAAAAATCCAATTGGATTTGGATTTTCCAAAATCCGTTACCACGTCTAGGTACGCCGTCCCTCGATTTGGGCGGAGAAGCAAAGGACCCGAGGGCGGCGGCGGCGGGACGAGCTCAGGCGGTGGAGTCCCCCGGCCCATGCCCGCGCGAGGCCGGAAATCACACGTAGTAGCCGGTGATGTTGGTGAAGCGGCGCGAGGGAGCCGCCGCTAGGAGCACACGCGAGGAGCCACCGCGAGGAGCACATGTACATGAGCAGATCCCCACGCCGACCGGTGGGATGGCTTCCTAGCACCCTGGCGACCGGAACGTACTCCGCTCCGCCGTAATGGCCTCTCCCGGAACCCGGCGGCGGCACCCACGCGCTCCTGCTGCGCCCACCGTCGGGGGCCGTCGTCTCACGCCACCACCGCCGGACCATGCCGCTTGTGCCCGCAAGCGTCATATCCGCCTCCACCTTCATTGGAAGAACTGGGTGCAACGAATCTGGCGGCCGCCGCGAATCTGGCGGGCAAGTCCGGCGTCCGCGTCGTCGTGATCGGCGACCGTGGCACCGGCAAGTCCAACCTCATCGTCGCCCTCGCCACCGAGCAGTTCCCCGAGAACGTGCCCAAGGTCATGCCCCCCACCCGCCTCCCCACCGACTTCTTCCCCGACCGCGTCCCCATCACCATCATCGACATCGCCCAGGTCCGCCCCATCCCCGCATCTCGGATTCATCAGATCTTCGAGGAATACCGGGATTAGATTAGAGTCTTGTGCGGTTGGTGATTTCGTCGTTTGTCTGTGTATCCCTGTGATTGCAGCCTGGAGCAGAAGCCCAAGTTGATCTCGGAGTGCCAGGCAGCCGATGCGGTGGTGCTCACGTACGCCTGCGACCGGCCTTCCACGCTGGAACGGCTCAGTTCGTTCTGGCTCCCCGAGCTCCGGCGACTCCAGGTAATGCTGCCTTGCACATTATCGCGGGGTTCGTGGTGTAGGTTTAAGTCGCTTACGACTGATTGTTTTCTCGGCCTGCCCATTGTGATCTCTTTTTAGTGCTTTTGGATTGCTGGTTTTGTGACATTTTTCTCTCCTTTCTTGATGCAGGATTTTGAAGAACAACCAACTCACGGGACCCATCCCTTCCACATTGTCCCAGATTCCAAATCTCAAGACCTTGTAAGCTTCCTAGGACCTTTCTCTATCTGTGACCTTTACTTCTTTTATGATTGCTGGACACATTTGGTGATTTTGTTCTGTTTGTTTCACCTACCTTTCTGCTTTATTGTGCATACCAAAGGAATTTCCTTTTGTGTTGTTTTTTGGTCACATATGTTCTCTTGGTGATGAATGTTCGTTTGTTTCTTTGGCATAGGGACCTGGCTCAGAACAAACTTACTGGCGACATCCCGAGGCTCATCTACTGGAATGAAGTACTGCAGTACCTGTAAGCACTCTACAGCAATTGTTTTGCATACTGTGTAATATGTTTTCAGATGATAACATTTCTGTTCTCTTGATCCCCAGAAGCTTGAGGGGTAACTCATTGACTGGAACTCTGTCACCTGATATGTGCCAACTGACTGGCCTGTGGTACTTGTAAGTTCAACTGTCCTGCTCCATTGTGTCCTACATATGACATCCACAGTTTGATCCTTGTTGACATAGTTCCTTCCATATATGCAGTGATGTAAGGGGAAACAATCTCACAGGAACCATTCGTACTAGCTTTGAGATTCTGTATGTTGGCCCTGATGATTCTATTGATCTTTTGATTCTCCTTAGGTTAGGATCCTAATTTTTCCCCCTATTTGGCCTGCAGGGATATTTCATACAACCAACTCTCTGGAGAAATACCTTACAACATAGGATACCTTCAAGTAGCCACACTGCAAGTCACCCTGAATTCTTTCTGTACTTTTACCTTTTTTCACTCTTGCAGTGCCGTGCTTTGCTTCATTTAGATAGTTCTTTAGCTGACTTATGTCCTCATGCCCAAGTAGATACTTGCATGCAGGCCTTCTGTTTAATCCTTCCTTTGCTTTTTACAGGTCACTTCAAGGAAATAGACTGACTGGAAGAATTCCAGAAGTGATTGGCCTCATGCAGGCTCTTGCTGTCCTGTGAGTAAAAAGTGAAATTTAACAGTTCAGTCCATCATTACCGGTTTCTTTGCTTGTCCATAAACAGTTGTCCAAATTTGTTTCTCAGGGACCTGAGCGAGAATGAACTGGTAGGGCCGATTCCTCCTATACTTGGCAACCTATCCTACACTGGAAAACTGTTAGTATCATCAACAATACTCTTCTTTCCCAAACCTTGTTTTTCTTTCTTTTATTAATAGTTTACACAACCATTCTTTTCAGCTATTTACATGGCAGAAACTTACTGGGCAGATACCACCAGAACTGGGGAACATGAGTAAACTTAGCTACCTGTAAGTAAATGTTATCTTAATAATTTTGCATATATGTCGATGTGTGTTCTTAATGAAGTTCAACATTAATTCCATCCAGGCAGCTGAATGATAACGAACTAACTGGCACCATTCCAGCTGAGCTTGGCAAGCTCACAGAACTATTTGAATTGTAAGAACCTATCCCATATGCAAGTATACATATTAATTGTTTATTCTGATCTCTGTATTTACTGATAAGTTGTATAATTCTGTAGAAATCTTGCCAACAACAATCTTGAGGGTCATATTCCTGCAAACATCAGTTCCTGTATTGTTTAATTTATGATGCAGTTGAAGACTCCAGTAATCGTTGTGGGGTGCAAACTGGACCTGAGGGACGAGCAGCAGGTTAGTCTTGAGCAGGTTATGGCGCCCATCATGCAGTCGTTCCGCGAGATTGAGACCTGCATCGAGTGCTCTGCACTTCGTCAGATCCAGGTTACCCCTCATCTCAATACTAAATTGATTGGGTATTTGCAGCCCCAAATATTTCATGCTTAGTGGGCATGATATCTGAACTTGGGCGGTGGGGGGCAATATGCTGATATGACCAGTTGCGAGACACATTGGACTAAGGTGCACTTGTAGTGTTCCGACTTGCATTCACTGCAATTTTATTGTAAAACAATTCTACTATTTTGCTGTTATTGTGCTTAGTGTGTTAAATTATTGGCATTTGTCAATTCTGATTAGAATTTCCTGCAGGTGCCTGAGGTTTTTTACTATGCCCAGAAGGCAGTGCTTCATCCAACTGCTCCTCTCTTTGATCAAGAGGCACAATCTTTGAAGCCTCACTGTGTGAGAGCGCTAAAGCGGATATTCATTTTATGTGATAGTGACAAGGATGGTGCTCTCAGTGATGTGGAGCTCAATGAATTCCAGGTTTTTGTCGACTCCACTTTCTATGTTTAGCATCAGACTGCATAGTTATTTGATTACATTTTTTTTAATTTATGGCTATGTTGCTGCTCTACAGGTCCGATGTTTCATTGCTCCTCTCCAGCCTACTGAAATTTCAGGCGTGAAGAGAGTTGTTCAGGAGAAGATGCCTGAAGGCGTGAATGACAATGGACTTACTTTGACTGGGTTCCTTTTTCTGCATGCCCTTTTTATTGAAAAAGGCCGCCTGGAAACTACATGGACTGTACTGAGAAAATTTGGTTATGACAATGACATCAAGCTTAGGGATGATCTCATTGCAATGCCAATTAAAAGAGCTCCTGACCAAGTAATGTTTTGTTTGCTTTATGATCTGTATCAAAATCTTTCACTATCAATTAATCTGTTTCTTCATCCTTGTACACAATATCCTTTCTGAAATCCCTCATTGTGCGCTTCCCCTGAATTAAGGTTAAGGGATTTGCCAACATCTACTGTATCTGTGTGTTAAAACATTTTTTTGTAAGGTTCATGCTAAAGCAAATTTTGAGCTTATTTGCTGCAGTGCTATTTTTTTTATGCAGTTTACAGCCTTGCCATACTTAAGTCGGTAGCATACTTTTATTATTGGTTTGGTAGTGTTTTGGGAACTTCTATTACTGGCTTCATGCAGGAATATGTCCTCATTGACGGTGATGTAATGTACTCCGCCTTTTTTCTGCAGACACTGGAAGTGAAGTGGTTGATTTCTTGAGAGGGATATTCACCATGTTTGACATCGATAATGTAAGCTTATCCTGATACGCAATTGGCATTTGAGGACACTGTTGTTTCCATTTGAATTCTATTTTATTGAAAAATATATGTGATTCGATTGATGACATTTATTTATGTATATATACATCCAGGATGGTGCTTTACTACCTACTGAGCTGGAGGACCTTTTTTCAACAGCACCTGAAAAGTAAGACCATAATATATGAATCAATCATCCTGCATACTGATATAAGCCTTCTAAAACATTTGTTAATGTTTGTGTGTATAGAAAGGTGTTAAAAAGATCCTGTATTAGTTTATCTTTTGTCATGGTAGAATGTATTGTCTCTTATTAGACAGGCCTCTATTAGTTATTCTCTACTGTCATTTTCATTGCAATCACGTTTTTTTCGGCTGCATATTTCAGCCCATGGTCTTCTGATCCATATAATGACTGTGCTGAAACGAATGTCTTGGGTGGTCTGTCACTCGAAGGGTTTCTTTCTAAGGTATTTATCTTGCCTTAGCATAATGATCTGTCATGCACAATTTATAACCCAATGGTTAAATGGTTAAATGATCTGACAGTAGCAACTCTGGTGGTTCGAGCTGGTTGCCAAAGTTGATTTCTGCACTTCTTAGCTTCCAGACTCAAATGTCAATAAAAAAACCAATAAATAGGTGGATACAATTTTCATGCAATAGGGACTAGGGCACTAGGCTATCTAGCTATGGTGCTTTGCCTTTGTACTCTATGTAAAAGGAAATCCTAGCTGGAATAGAAGCAAGCAGATTGAGGCAAAAGTGGTGCTTTCATTTTTCTGGTGTAGGAGCAGAGGAGCTGTAGAGGTGGATATCATATTTTTCAGATCCTGACTATTATGTTTCTTAGGTTGGTAACAAAGCGTTCCATTTTAACTTTTTGCATAGTGGAATTGCAAGAATGCTACTCAATAATATCTTGCTAGCTGACTGCAGTTTTTCCCCCTTTAAAAAGTAGGTTGACAGAAAGTGCTGATGGAAAATTGCAGAGGTAAGGTTTTAAAGCCTTTATATTTATTTATTTGCAGTAATATTCATGAAATTTTACATTGTCTTTTCTTGGTCCTTGAATTACTTAAAAGTTTTTTAATTCATTGAATATTTTCACTGTTGAATCATAACTCTTTTGCTTGTTTTACTAGACCACAAGGGTGTTCGATGAAATGCAATGGCTCTGTGCTGGGAATTATACATGTAGTTATGACATCCAAGGTGATATTTGACAGTGAGGTAACCTTTGATTCTCCGATGCTGTTAGTTCTGGTTCTGGTTAGTTTTTTTCTTCAATTAAGATGTAATCCAATTTTGCATGGTGATTAGAAATATCACATAGATGGCAGCCACCTATGTTCTACTATATCTAGGAATTTTTTTTTGACCTGCTGCAGGTCTCATAGAGCTAAGCACCAAAGTAAAGGATTCAAGGTTGAGACCATTTATTGCTGCACATGCAAACTACTATGTACTGTTCATGCAGTTTGGGATGCATATACTATCTCCTCTCTGAATGTTAACTTTTGATGAATGGAACTTGTAATTTGTTCTGAAACTTTTTAAATTCTCAAGATTTAAAATGTGTTCTTATCTCAGGTATTATACAGATTATGATTTTTTTGGTAGCTGATGATAGTCTTTGAGATTTTGCATATGAAGATGGACCTATCACCTATGCCCCCTTTCCCATTTAAGGATGGTGAACCAAAATCTGTAGTCATATGGGATCCATAAGTGAAAAATATACGAAGGTCCAGTGTTAATTGCCATTTGGACACTATGCCCAAGCTTTTTAAAGATGCACATGGTAGAACTCAAAGTTTTGATTATTTAACTTGTTCGATTTGAATAATGTAGATTTACAGGTGATCCACGCATCTCTACCACTTTTACATGTATGAGGAGGAATGCCTCCATATGATTCATTTTATTGGATAGCAAGCCGTGATAATTGTTATGGTAGTGGGACCGGGCCTAGGGCTGGTCCCACTACTGTAGCGCGTGAACAGTAGATTTTTGCATATGGTAATAAAATTGTTATGATATGAGATTAGATTTTTTTGTTATTCATCTTGTTCGATTGGCTGGTGTTGATTTATTATGAAAGCAAAATAATATTGACTGGTGGATGATAAGGCATAGAGTAAAGCAGATATACCAATATACCTCCATTAAAATATATTGTATTGATCTATTGTGTGTCTTAAAAATGTTTTACTTTAGAAATAAAAAATTTAATTATTGTGGTTTTTAGACATGTGTGTGCCGCACGTGCATTTTACTAGTGTTAGAGACAAAGGTGAACCAAGGATGTCCATGCGCGATTGTTGGTTGCCAGCACCGGTTTAATTTAGCGCTAGCATCAGAGCGTAACTTGATAAATAAAATATACACATATCCTTTCACTCTTCTTATTTCTCTCTCACGATGGTACGGGCCGGTAACACAATCGATCATTCGCTCACAATCGTCCATTTGCTGTACCGAAGCCTAACTTCACTAACTGTGTTCGGATGGAAGACACGACCTCAAGCTCTCAAGATAAATAGCTGAGACATGCTATACCTTCCCTAACATGGACTGGAAAGCAAATACAATCTCATACACAAGACTGCCAGTGACAATCTGCCACGTACTCAAGTCTTCTATCGATAGTAGTGAAATGGCTTGTTACTATACATCACTTAGCTAAATCCAAGAGACTCACCAAATTGGACTAGCTAAATGTAGCTAGTATTCTTTCTCTAAATCTCCCCTTCTTCCAACAGACTAGCTAAAATGACTAGTCATCTCCTTCTCCGTGTGGGTCCCACCTGTCATCTTGTTCCCTTCTTCTCTCCCCTTCTCTTCCCAAATCACACGAATTACTCCTCCGGCAGGCCACCCCAGGCCTTTGCTCCGCGGCCGCCCGCGCCTCTTCTCCAGCATCGCCCCACCCGCTGCCCCAGCTCGACCAGCGCCACCGAGGGCCCGTCACGGATCGAGGGAGGAGGTCGTTGGACGCACGTGGCTGCCGACTCCGGGAGCTCCGCGGCGGAGCCCGACCTCCCCACCCTCGTGAGGCTTGCCGTCGGGGACCACGCGGAGGGAAGCTCCCGCGACGGCGGTGCTTCGTGCGCCCGCGACGGCGGCCATTCCTCCGCCACAGCGGCGCCCTTCCTCCGGCCGCGACGCGTGGGATGCGGGAAGGCTGCCGGGAGCACGGGAAGGCGGGAGAGTGGGCGGACGGGAGGGAATAGCTGGCAGGAAGCGCTCGACATATTTGGCTAGCGGGGAGGAGTTTTTGGCTAGCGCGATGGACGGAGGAGGATAGCGAGGCTGTTGGAATGCCCTTTTTGTTGTTTTTTCCATTTTTTAGCTAGTCCTACCCATTTGGCTATCTACCAATTGGAGTTTCATTCTCAATTCTATACATACTCCCTTGGCTCCTGTTTAAACATATATGCATATCATGAACTTAATGATCTTTGACCAATAATTTATCTAACTTTTTTATTTTTTAAATAATCTAGACATGGTTGGACTTTTAAAATAAATAATCTCTACACATGAAATGGCATGTCACTAATATTTTTATAAATTTATTGTTAAAATCTGATACGGTTGACCCTATCATATCATATCATATCATGCCTACAAACAGGAATGGCAGGAGTACAGAGTACTCATGTTTGTGTAGTCAATACACTAACTGCAGCAAGTTACTGCTTCAAATATGTATCAAAATTAATGGCATTTATTTACACGCTCTTAACAAAAGTGGCTAGTGGCAGCTCCAGAGGATCGGAAGTTTTTTTTTGCATCGTCATCTCTATGTGTTTTCACGTGACGTTCACTAAAATAACACAAGTTGTACAGTAAATAAGGTAGTTTGACTCGTGGCAAGGTTTCGAGGTCCTAATAACAAACTTCCTCATAAAATATGTTGTGGGTGTAGATTAATCCAGCCTGTAAAATTTGGATACGATAAATAAAATTGTACACACATATCATTGTCTCTTGGTGCATATATTAGTACCTTTGCGCATTAATTTCCCATTGATCGAGTGGCACCGTACCCAGTAAACGACGACTTGACCCAACATCGTGAAAATGCCCATTCCAAATGACTTCCAAATAACAAACAGATTAGTCGACGGAAACCTCACAAACTACTTATAAAAGCCAGCTTCGACCATGAAGAGCGTGGACTTAAGAAAACTCGAACTGTACGTAACGGTGCCATTTCTCACAGACTACTGTAGAGTATCCACTACTACTTATCACTACGGGAAACTCCCTCTTTGCCGTGCGTCCAAAACTTTGTCGTGCGCATTGTTTCGGACGCTGCCGTGTGTCTTTTCCACGGCGCACGACGAAAAAAACGCTCGGCAAAAAAATAGTTTGCTGTGCGTTTTTTCCTCAACGCACGGCAAACAAATGTGTTTTTCCATTGGTGCACTTCAAACATTTTTTCCCCACCAGACGTTGCCCTCGTTTACAACCCTCGTTTACAGCTGTTAGATTGTGCGTTGCCTTTGCCGAGCGCTACCGTGCGCTAGGACAAGGCGCACGGCAAAGACATTCCCTTTGCTGTGCGCCGTAGGAAAACACACGTTTGCCGTGTGTTTCCCTCCGGGGCATGGCAAAGTATTTTTTAAAAAAATGATTTTTTCTACGTCTTTTTATTTCTCCACTACAAAAACATTATTTTGTACTCTATATTTCAATTTTATACATGTCTTGATTAATTTACTATTTTTTAACAATTATGTGTCACTTAAAGAATTTTTGTCGTATACGTCAAATTTGAACTGCAAGTGCATAAAGTAATGTAGTAAAGTTTGTGGAAAAATCATATTAATGTAATTGAATCATTTTTAAGACCGTATCCATGAAATTAGATGAAATTTTGAATATTTTGTTCGCGAATCATGAAAGTCCACATGCGGTTGCAATGTTTGAAAATAAATCAAATAGAGCCACATGAGGTTTAATTGTATAAAATGCAAATAAAGTTTGAAAATCATGAGATTCGTTTAGGGCTCATGATATCCTATGCGAAGCTTTTGATAAATCAAATAGAGTGTTTGGAGCAAGTTGTCATGGATGGTGTTTAGAAACCGAAGTATGTTGCTAGAAGTTTCAGAGTGTTAAGAGCCACTTGATTCAGTAGTAGTAAAATTCAGTTTTATTTAGGCAATATACAACATATATTATCTCATTTTAATTTATGGTAATTATTCGGATCCATTTGATAATTTTAATTAGTACATTAACTCCAATTATGAGGTTGAAGTAAAGATAAATGACCAGATGGCCCACGACGCCCAGCCCACCACACCCAACCTCTGCACAGAGTATATAAACTCCCCCCGCACCCCACAAACCCTAGCCCCGGCCTCCCACCCCGCGCAGCCAGCCCCCTCTCCCTCATCCCGCCGCCTCCTCTCCCTTCCACCACGTCGGCGGCTCCCTCCCTCCTCTCCTTCCCTGATATCAGCGGCTCTCTCCCCCGACCCTCCCTCCCCACATCGCGTCGGCGACAGATCCGGCGGGCGCCCGGCCTCCTCCTCGACGAGATCCGCAGTGGCGCCGACTGCCCCTCACCTCTCCCGGCGGCGCCACTCCCTTGCCTCCATCCCTCTAGGTCGGTGCTCTGGCGTCCGGGATCCGGCGGTGTGGGCGCGGGATCCGGCGAGGCATGCTTGGCACCCTCCTCCACGGCGCAGGGATGCGCAGCGGTGGCCCCTCCCTAGGCGCGACAGCGACGATCTTCCCAGCGAGGGCTCCATCCTCCCCAGCACGCGGCGCGGCCTCCTCCTCTCATAGCGGCGCAAGATCCGGCGGCGGTGGAGGCCCGGGCGGCGTCCCTGGGCGGAGGCCGGCTCGACGCGTGGAGGCGGCGGCATCCCAGCGCGGAGGCGGCGGGAGTTGGGGCGGCGCAGCAAACTTGGCAGCGGTGGATGTGGTCAGTGGTGTTGGTGAACGCGTTGGCAGCCTGGTGGTTGTGGTGGCGTGCAGCAGCGGCGGCAGGGAAGCAGCGGCAGCTAGGATTTTTTTTTGTTTGCCATGCGTCTCGGGGGACGCACAACAAACGTCGGTGAACTGGTTGGTGAACGGCCGGCTCTGTCGGCCATGCCGTTACCAATTTTTTTTTGTCGTGCGCCGTCTTTGACGCACAGCAAAGGGCCTTTGCCGTGTGGGCGATAAAAAGCGCACGACAAAGGTCCTTTGCCGTGAGGCCTTCGTCGTGGGTTTCCGAGCTTTGCCGTGCGTTTTGTGACCTTTGCCGTTCGTCCGAAACGCACGGCAAACTTGGGTTTTCCTGTAGTGAATATATAGTACTAGGAGGAGACTTTAATTTGTAACTCTCGTAAAGGTCGTGTTTAGATGAGTTGCAAAAAATTTTCAGAAAAGGGAATCTCGCATGCATGAAGTACTAAATGAAGTTTATTTGCAAAACCTTTTCACATATGAGTGCAACTTTACATGATGAATCTAATAGTATAATTAGCTTAATGATTTGCTACAGTAATCATCTTCTAATCGTGTGGTCAAAGCCCTCATTAGATTGCTCTCAGAAATTTACATTGAGGTGTGGAAGTAGTTTTATAAACTGCTTTATTTAATACCTTTAATTAGTGGTCAAAAGGGGTTGAAAATTTTCTGAAACTTATCTAAACACGGCCAAAATGTGGGATTATTAGGCAGAGGAAGACTCACAACCTGCTGGCCTAGGTGGGCTCTTTGCCGTAGACTTGTGGAAACCCATCATCAAGTCATTTTGTGAATCTCAACGGTCACCAGCATATATATGCCAGCCTGCCTGCCCCGCCCGCCCGGCCGGTTCATCGTGGGCGGCGAAGCTTCGACTTGCTTTTGACCCGGTTGATCGGTTTAGCCGAAATCCTCAAATGAATTCTTAGTCAGGACTCAGGACATTGCTTTGAGTCCTTTAGAGCAACTCTCTAGTGGGACCTCTATAAAATTTAGAGGTTTGATGCAAAAACTCAACTCCAGCATACCCTTTAAATGGGCCTGCATTTTTCATGTCCCTCCAAATTTCCCATCCATGATCTAGAAGGTTAGGTAGATTGGTTCGCTGGGTCGCCCCGCCTAGGGAGACTTGGGGCGGCGACCTCCTCCACCCGGCGAGCACCCCCACCTTCAGCTTCCCCTCCCTGACGCCACCGGAGGGCCCGGCCGGGAACCCACGCAGGCCCCAAGGACGACGGCGGCGGGGCCTCCTCTCGGTGGCAGCACTGCTCCGGGGTGGCTGAGCGGCGCAGCGCGACCTCGCCACCCTCGGCATCATCGTCGGCGAGGCAGCGGATCCAGGATCCTCATTGTCGGATCCGGTTACCCGGGCACGATCTACGTGCGGCCGTGGGGTCCTTGAGGGTGGCGTCGGCGGTCTTGTGGCAGCACCGGCTACGGGGGTGTAGATCCTGCGTCCCCTGGTCCAGACCCGCCCCCTGACCGGATCTACGACGGGTGGCATGGGGGGGGGGCGATAGCGGCTTCTGGCGGCGGTTGACGCGACGACGGCCACTACAAGAAACTATTTAATCCGTGACGAAATCATTCTGTCGCGGATTAAATAAAATTCGTCGCAAATCAGCATCTGCGACGATTTACATTTTCGTGGTGGAATGAGCGTCATTGATTAAATCTCTCGACGTTCCCTTAATAAACGTCGCGATCCATGACGTATCCGGATCGTCACGGAGTAGCCCGAGGCCCATGCAGCCCAACCCAAAGCCCAATTTTAGCGACGAAAATAATCGTCACGGATTGCTGCTGACATGGATCATTACGTGGACGCTGATGTGGATGCTCGCGTGCCTGCTGATGTGGCTGCCTACGTGGATGACACGTGGCAGCCTACGTGGATGACACGTGGCAGCCTACGTGGACGATAGCGTGGCAGCCTACGTGGACGATGGCGTGGCTGCCTACGTGGACGATGACATGGCTGCCTACGTGGGCATTGACTTTTTGTTACTGAGCCATTTATTAATGAGCCGATTTTGGAAAAAGACTAATTTCCAGTCCAAAATCATTTCAACAAATAAAAATTTAAACCTATAAACATTTTTGCATCCGCCCATAAAAATTCTGGATCTGAACAATTTCAGCCAACAAAATTTTTTGGAGCCAGAGATCTCAAATTCAGTAGCCTCATCATAATTATAGAATCAACACAGGTACAATATCTCAAATAATATAATGGCTTTTGCTTGTTCCTACTAGCCTTATTTCATCCAATCAGTCTCTCTAACTGCTTGTTCTTTGCTGCATTTAATTCTCAATCTGAAAAGCAAGTCACAAAATATTATCAGCAACCAATATTTACAATTGAAACTAACACAAGCTTAGGTCCATTGTATATAATAGATCAAATTTAGAAACAGAAGCCTCTAGTCTCATGTCAAGTCCACTGGTTTCATAGGAAGGTGTCCTTCAAAGTAAATGGCTATCAACTAGCATGCATCATGTTCACTTCACCTTGCAATGAAACAACATGCAGTACTACTGAATGTGCATGCTTGAGGCCATTGTAAATAAGATGGTGTCAATAATGTCATGATGTGAAGCAACTCCTGGCTAATTAATGGCCACACTACTATTCAGAATCCACTCTTAATCATGTTAGTACTGAATTCTGAAAACATTCGTGGTGGCTTTAACATTATCTATTTCCATGTATAAGATCAAAGGCATAAAACTCAAAGATTCTGAAAGGATTTGCACTGATGGTTCACTTATAACCTGAGCAATCCTGCACTTATAAGGTTTATTACTTATCCAAACAGAATAACAATCAACCTATACAGGTCGTCCTTTGCACCGCATCTCATCAGAGTAAATATATGTAAGTATATGCATGATGGGTCACTGGTACTTATATGCACAGACAACGAAACAAAATGCAAGTGAAGTGCAATTGCAGATGGATGGATGCAGAGTGAGTCACGAGCACAGGCAGTTGTTAATTTGATTTGATTTTGCCCCCCGGCAGTGGTGTGCATGCAAATCGATGCAGAGACAAATCAATCCTCCAGAGCAGCAGCTAAGCTAAGCTAAACTAGGGAGCGATCAATTGATGGATGAACCATTGAGGCATAGCAAGCAGGCATTACCATCGAGGCTTGCGGCGGAGGTGGTGCCGTCGTCGTCAGAGGGAGCTGCGCCGGCGCCGTCGTGGTGGTGCTGGGAGTCGAGGCGCTGGAGGAAGGAGGAGCCGAGCGCGAAGACCTTGGGGAGGGAGATGCTGTCGCTGCTAGTAGTGGTCCTCCTGCGCCGGAGGCCCTGCTGCTGCTTGAGGGAGACGAGGAGGCGGTCCTTGAGGCAGTGCGCGCAGATGCCGACGACCACCTCCCTGGGGTGGAAGCAGCCACCACGCCGTCGTTTCCTCCACCTGCACCGCCGTGCACGACACAGGGGCACCGTGCTAGATCTGGGCGCCGTCGGAGATCAGGAGATCACCTTGTGGCCTCGTCATCATCTGCATCTGCATCGGAGATCAGGAGCAGGTGCGATGGACACGGAGAAAGGAGAAGGGGCGGTGAGATCGGGGCTGGGGTGGCCTCGATGGCGTCCTTGTGCCCGGCCGCCCTCGCTCGCACAGTAGATCTGAGGACGGTGCGCGGGCGAGTGGTGATGGGCATCAGGACGGAGGGGGTCGCGATGTGTGTGGTAGATAGGATCGAGAGAGAAGGAGCGGCGGAGGGGAGGAGGGCTGGAGAGGGTTGCGGCCGGCGTGGAGGCTGCGCCGCCGCTGTGGTGCGAGAGGGTGCGAGGGAGGGGAAAGCGAGGAGGCGGGCGTGGCGGCCCGATGCGGGAGGGGTGTGGGAGGAGGTAGGGTTTGGGATAGGATGTAGGACATTATATACCATGGAAACGCGATTGGAACCATCGGATGGACGATCGACGGTCCGAAATAGTTGGGCAATTTGGGCCGGTATGGGCTTCTCTACTTAACGTTTTTCTTTTTCTTTTTCTTTTTTATTGCACCATTGTAATGTAACACACAAAAATAATTGTCTTATATACATCATTGTATTTTTTGTATACAATATATTACAAATAAGTTGTTCTTTAGAAGTTCCAAAAAAATTACTGAGTAGTTTACTATTTTTAACAGTTTAAAAGAATTTCTTTAGATTTAAATGTATAGTTCAAATTTGAACTGTGTGTACCACATAATAAATTCAAAAAATATGAAAAAAATTATAATTAGACTCATATGTTTGATTATAGCCCATGTCCAAAAGATAGATGAAAAATGAAATTGTTTGTTAGATTTAATTCTACCATTAATCTTCAAACTATCATAGGATAATGATAATAATACTTAAATTTGTTCAAAACATTCTACAAATTGACTTGGAACCATATTTTAAGCATATAATCTTGCTGTAAAAAAATCAGATGGTTTTAATAAAGTGAGATTATAGATGTTCCCAAATAGGACACAAGTCTCACATAGTTTCCTACAATTGAAAACAAACTTTGAGATTTGAACAACTAATAACGTGACCGAACTTGTATGCGCCTCAATTTTTGACACCATCTCATGTTGACCATAACATTAGAGAATATTAAGTTATATTAGCAATTATTATGAAAAAACATATTTTTTATATTCTCTTTTTAGTTGGAAAAGATGTGTTGTATGAAAATCAATCAAGAAACAGTAATTAAGATACAAACAAATGGCACTGAGTAAAACATCTCGATTTTATAAAAAATTAGGAAAAAGAATCAACCGATTTGGAGTTCGTATGGGAAAGAAAAACAGTTTACAAGTTTTATCCGAAGATTAAAAACAGAAATTGCACTTGCTATGAACTGAGATGAACAAGTGTGTTTTCTCTTTTTAATCTTTGACTAAAACTTGTAACTAGTTTTTTTGCCTCATACTAACTCCAAATTGGATGATTCTTTTTTGTAAAATTTTCTAAAATCATGCTCTTCCAAGATCTACAACTTTAACAAATGAAAAAAATGATTTCGGCAGCAGTTTATTAGGGATAATTCAAACTTACATCTCGAATTTACACTATCACAATTCAAATAATATTATAAAATACTCTAATGGTTCTACGAATTGACGTGGTAACATAATTTGGGTCCATAAACTTGTGATCAAAATTTCAAAGGATTTCGGTAACAACGGAACCTACGTTGTTTAGAAATGGATACATGTCTCACATAGTTTCACGAAACATTACTTGAACAATGAAGTGCATCATACCTTTCGAAATTTTCGAATTCATATGCACTTCAAACTTTACCAGGCCATAACCTTGTGTTTAGCTTATTATTGCAAAATACGAAGTTACATTAGCAATGTTTGTGCAAAATAAATGATTTTTCTAATCGGTATTTAGGCGGAACTAGATAGAAGCATATAAATAGGATCGCGAAATAGAATCTGTAAAAAACAACATCATTAAAGAAAAGATAATGATTTTAGAAAAAATCAGGAAGAAAAAACGTCGAATTTGGATTATATATGACGAAGAAATACTAGTTACAAAATTTAATTCCAAATTAAAAGAAGAAATACCAACTATCCCCTGTGTTCTTCACCTCCAAAGCAGACAAGCCAATAGCGTGCTGACACGTGCTGGCCCTTATCATAATAACATAAAGAAAATATGTTTCAACATCTCTACTCAAACATAGAAATGGTGCAGTGGTCGGGCTTCTCACTCTTATGCAATTGGTCCCGGGTTCGAGTCTCAGCCCCTCCCAATTTTTTGCGCAATTTTTTATCGTTTTTTGGGAAAAAAAAGGTGACCGACCCCGGTTTCGAACCCTGGTCTTCATCCTCCGAACGAACCGATCTAACCATTGCACTATTAGAAGTAAGTTCGAAAACGTGCATCCCGTTGTTTACTTATAGAGTATGCGAACCGAGCTATCAACGTACAGCCACGGCTTCTCCTCTTCCCCTAGTAGTTCGAAATTCCTGGGCGGCGGACAGCGAAGGCACAAGGCACGGGGATGAGAACAGGGAAGCTCGGATCCTTTCACTCTTCTGGATAGTAAGGATCAAAACCAATTAAATGTTAGTCATAGTCACAATTGAGGCCGTAGCCTAGTGGTTATCAACACCATGTTTGAAGCACGAGGTCTGGGGTTCGAGTCCCCCAGAATGCATCATTTTTTTAAATGAGGAGTGCATGCCCTGGGTGAGTTGGCGATGACGTGGCACCTCGGTGAGGTGGTACTTGCGTGGCAGTGTGTTGAGCCCTAGATGCACGTGTGGAGGTGAGGTGGCGCCGGGGTGAGGTGGCGCTTGCGTGGTCGTGACGTGGCGCCCGAGTGAGGTGGCGCTTACGTGGCAGTGTGGTGGGCCCTATGCGCTCGCGTGGTGCTGACGTGGTGCCTGGGTGAGGTGGCGCTTGCGTGGCAGTGTGGTGGGCCCTAAGCGCTCGCGTGGAGGTGAGGTGGCGCCTGGGTGAGGTGGCGCTTGCATGGCAGTGAGGTGGGTCCCAGGTGCTCGTGTGGCAGTGACGTGGCGCCTAGGTGAGGTGGCTGTTTTTTTTACGGATCGCGACGAATCTGCTCAAACGTCGCGGTGTTGTGACAGTAAATTTAACAAATGGTCGTGATGGTTTGGGCTTCAATATCCATCGATGCACATCCGTAAAAAATAGGAATACGTCGTAGAATCGCGACAAATTAAACAAATCGTCGCAGTGTTTTGGGCTTCAATGCACATCCGTGACGAAAAATAGGAATACGTCATAGAATCGCGACGAATTTAACAAATCGTCACAGTGTTCTGGGCTGCAATGCACATTCGTGATGTTTTTGAAAACGTCGCGGAGAATGCGTCACAGATTAAATAGTTTCTTGTAGTGGGCGGCTTGTTGCGGCGCCTCGCGTCCCCCGGCGGGCGGACCGACGCCATGGTTGCGTGGCTCGACCCCGGCATGGCACCATGGTGGCGCGGCGGCCGCTGGCCCTGTTGCACGGAGAATGGCACCGCGGTGGCGCTTCCTTCATCTGTGACAGTGGGGGCGACGGGTGGTTTGGCTGTCGTTGGAGTGGTAGCCGGGGCCTTCCCTTTGCCACCTTGTCCCTGCTGCGCCTCGTCTTGCGGCCTGACCAGAGGGAGCATCGACACGTACAGCTCGACTTCGTCCTGCAAAAGGTCCACTAATGATTAGTGACTACTACTCAACTACTGGAAAATACTCGGGGGCTATTTTTAACAACACTTACGGGCTTCAGTGGCCTGTTGGTGTTGTACTCCCTGACGGCGGTTGGGACTTCTGGTTTCAAGTCCTTGAAGATCTTCCCCAGCCGCTCCATGATTGCATCATTGCTGATCTCTTCGGCCTTCAACCTCGAGTCGTCATCCACCCGGTGTACTCGTACTGTCACACCCGTTTTTCCAAAGAAAACCAAGTGCTTAACTATATGTATGCCAGGATCAAGTTTCACACATATAGTGACATCATAAGTGAATAACAGAAATAATATCACGTAAAGAAAGAGAGATTATCAAAGATTTACAGCAGAATCATGGGAAGCAAAGGCTCCAAACTTCACAGGCAATTGACTGGGGGTTGCGTACGCCTAGCACCATCTTCTGGACATCACACATTTTCTTCTTCTTCTTCTTCTGAACAGTGTTTGAGCAAGGATGAGCACACTTACGGTTGGTACTCAGCAAGGCCACAAAAGTGAACCAGAATGCAAATTAAAGTCCATCTTTAAGTTTATTAATCATGTGATGGTCCAGGCCGCTCTTGACCGTGAGCATGGCTGATCGATCAGTTTTACACTTTGCAGAGGTTGTACACTTTCACCACAGTTTGCGTAAAAGTTCCGAAGAACTTTGAACCCAACCATGCGATGCTGGCCAAGCATCATACCACACTTCCGAGGTGTGATTGCATAGGGGCCTTCTGAAGCCTTTACAAAGACATGCAAAAGCACCAACAACCCACGACAGTTACAGCTCAGGGCGGACCATAACCTTCCCTAGTGGTCAGCACCTTAGCAAAGGCTGCTACCCCAAGAGGACCGGGCTATACCCCTGCAACCCCGAGCCCCCTGTGTTCCTTTCGGATAAGGTCATCAGTACAATCGCACACCTAATTAATTGGCTAAGCCAGAGCCATGTGGACTACGGTTGCACTGTCTTCCTGGGTGGTTCTCCATGTTCCATTTAAGTATTCTTGTATTGAAGCATAGGTAGAAGGATGGTTAGGGTCACTTGCCTTTCTCCAACCAAAAGTTACTCTTGCTCTTCCGCTGTTGCTCTCTTGACCTTCAAGACTTCCAAAGAGCAGCTCGATCTTCTACTCGAGGCAAACATCACAAACATGCAAAGCAACAAATGAGAACAACTAAGGTACACCAAACAAGAAGGCTTAAAAGAGCGGACAAGGGAAAGGCTCGGTTCTAAGAACGCAAACGCAAGGAATGCTCAAAGCTATCGAGAGATTTGGATTATATCACACAAGGCTATGTGCTTGGTATATTTTAATTGAATAAAGTAGTGTGAAGGTTATTTCAAAGAAATACCCTATTTATAATTAAGCAAATTATATTTATTTGAAAAAGTCGATGTAAACTTAGTCAAATTTTATTGATAAATATTCAAGTATGATTTATGCAAATCAAACATTTAAGTTTAGAAAAGAAGTATGTAAAGCATCTAAATGCATACTTTATGTGTCGAGTTCAACTAAGCAAATTATAATTTAGAAACACATTTATATTCATATTAATCAAGTTAACGTTTAATTAGAAAGCTTGGATAGCATATGTTGCTTTTATTTAGAAAGCAAATTTAATAAATATTAATTAATTTAAGTTTGATTATGAAAACTGAGATATACTCTAATTAGCTTTGAATTAGAAAGATTGTTTAAATAAATATTAATCAAATTAATATTCCTATGAAAACACATGTTAATCTCTAATTAGATTTTAATTAGAAAAACGTGTATATAAGTATTTAATCCTATTTAAATATTTTAAAAGTTTATAAATCAGAGATCATGTTGAACATTGCTCCTAACACATACTTTGAGTTGATACGAACCTAACGCAACTTGAAACGATCGAAACGGAGCTAAAACGCATAAACTACGCACTAAACAGGGCTACAAGGGCTAGACTGCGAGAGAAACTAACTTCCAGGTGCTAAACCGCAAGAACCCAGGGGTTAAAACCTAAACCTACAAAAGACCCGAGGGTTTTGATGCAAAAGAAGCGGATAAGGATGGTGGGCACTAAAACTAGAAACCTTAGGGGCTTAAACGGAAGAAAACGGACTTAGCTATAAGGATCTTTAAATGTGGAAGGATATGGTTGTGATATTAGATAATGCAGGGACCTTTTTGTAAAACGTCAGCGGTCAGCTTGGGTTGACCGTTACCTAGGCGGTTGACCGGGGAAGCTGACTCGATCCGGGCTGTTGGTTCCCGGATGGACGGCCAGCGGCAGCTGTAGGTTTTGGGCGGCGGCGGACAGACAGCGTGCGGCGGCGCTGGGCGGCTAAGCTCGCCGGCGATGCTCGATCTCGTGCATCCGGCCTCGGTTCGCGACACGGGAAGGCTCTACGTGAAGCTGGGAATGAGACGATCCTATCCAGGGACAAAGGGAGGCGGCTAGGGCAGCAGAGCGGGCACGGAGGCCGGCGAGGCGGACGGCGGCGGCTCGGCCGATTCCGGCGAGCTTGAACGGCAAGGACTGGCACGAAAAAGAACAAAAGAAAGGAGGGATGAATTCCTTACCTCGATGCGAAGCTCTGGGTGAGGAAGAGGGCGTCGGAGAGGTGGTGGAGGAGGAGATCCATGCCGGCTCGTGGCGCTTTGAGCTGAGCGGCGCCCTGTCTGTGAGGAAGAGAGCGGAGGAGAGGTGCGGGTTGGAGGGGAGCTCGGGGCGTCTTTTATAGGGTGGAGAGGAGTAGGGGAAGGGGCGCGCAAGGCGGTGGGAGGAAGCTCTGGCGGTGGCGGCATCAATGGTGGTGGGGCATTTGGTGGGAGAGGAAAGGGGCGGGCGATGGTTGCGGAAGAAGAGGCGGTGCGGGAGTGTGCCGCAGCGCATTGAAGGCAGCTCGGTGGAGGAGGAAGGCCGGTCTTTGGGGTGGAGGCGGTGTGGCCGGCCATGGTGGGGAGAGGAGGCGGTGGAGGTAGGAGGCAGACTGTGGGTGGGCCAGCCTGTCGGTCGGCGAGGAGAGAGGAGAGGAGAAGTGGGGCGATGGGTGAGAAATGGGCCGAGTGGGCCACGCGGGCAGTGAGATAGATAGGCAGGCGGGAGGAATCGGGCGGAAGAGATGGGCCGGGAGAAAAAAAAGAAAAAGAAGCGGTCGGGCTAGGCTGGAAGAGGGGAAAGAGATAGGGAGGAGGCGTTTGAGGTGGTTTCGGACTTTGGATCTTTTGAACCTTTTCAAAGCACACACATCAACCAAAAACTATGCAACGAATATGAATGCAACATACACATATTCATTTTATTTAATTTAGAAAAACAAGCAATTGATTTTCCTATAATAAATTTCCTGTAAATAAAATAAATGTTGGACAAAATTTTAAAATTATGAGAAAATTGTTGTTTAATTATTCCTCCTGTTAACATCTTGAAATTTGAAAATTTCGTGGTGTTACACGCACCCAAGGTGGACCTCTTCATCAACGACTGAATGCACCACTTCATAAAGCTGAAGGCGACGCACTCTGCTGTCAACTTTGCTTCTTGAGATATGTGATTTTCTCGAGGAGTTTTGTTAGATTTGTTAGATGCAAGCACTCCTCCATCATTGGTTCGTCCTTCCAACGATTAGCTTCAGCGCAAACATGCTCGGCTTGACAGTATATCTAGTTGGCCCTCTCTCCGCATCCGGATGCCACCACCGACTACTCCAGGGTTTGGTTGCGGTTTCACCCTGAAGATCTTTTGGAGCAACGCCCAATGTGGCTTGATAGCCATGAAAGCCTTGCGTAAGTGTGGATGAAGATCAAGGTGTGGAAGATCGTTGGGATTCAGATGCATGTGCTCAACGTGGTAGAACTCGAGCAGCCCGTGGAAGAAGTCCGATGCCGGGGGTGAGAACCCATGCTCACTGAACAACAAGAACATTGGGATCTCCTCCGGGTTCTTCTCTAGTGGCCACAGATCCCGGACGGTGGTGTTCCACATGTCCACACCTGTTCCCTGATGTAGACATCATTTACCAGGGCTTTGATGCCTTCAAATTTCAGCCTGGATTTCTTCCAAGCGCTGGCCTGGTTCGGCAGCACTGTCGGGTTCGCCTTGTTAACCCGGAGGCAACGGCACTGGGGACATCTTTCTTCTTCCAGCATTCTTCTTCTTCTCCATCTGCGCAGGGTTGGTGTGTCTTCATCATTGAGGTCATGAGCATCTTCACTCACATTAGCTCGGGAGCTTAGAGGATGGGGAGAGGCGGAGGCACAGAACGTCACACTCTACGATGGCGGTGGTGGCGGCTATGGCAAATGGAGATCTAGATATATTTCGCAATGCAAATCAATCGAATGAGGTGAATGGAAAACCTTAAGGGGTCTCACCTTTTATTTATAACCGCTCAGTGACCTTTCGGTGTGCCTGGACTCTTCACCTTCCAAGACAAGATTCGCCCTATCTCATGGGCTCCACTACAGATTTTGGATTGAGAAGATTTCTACAAGTTCAAGATGTCAAATCTTGGACACGCTCTATAGTCAGTTGACCCTTCAATTCGAGAAAACTACTCAACTCAAGGCTCGAAGGCTTCGTGCCACGTGTTCTGTGGTTTTTTCTCTGAATTTTTCGGGATAAGATTGATGGAAACTTCAGTTTGACCCTCAGCTTGAATCTGGGATTTGAACTAATAAGGCTCGGGGGCTACAATCCATATGGAATGTAACTTTTGCAAATCGCATTTTCCATATGGTTTTTCGACTACACGAGTACTATTGAAGACCTTCAAGAGGAGAACTCGGGGACGCTTAGGAACTACTCATGAAGACTTCAAGACTACTCAACACTTGCTGGAGCACCTTGCAGCCTCGTGATGGTTCAAGTACTATTGAAGACCTCCGGCTTGTAGTGCTCGGGAACGGTTGGGAACCACTCGCATGAGCCTTCAAGTTAAGACTACTCGGATAAATTGCACTCGACTACAAAGTACTCGGGGGCTTGTTGTACATACATCCCTGGGCCCACCATCAAGGTGGATCATGCACGATATCTGAGGATCGGCTACCGGGACTACTCTGGCTTGTGGGCCACTGTGCAAGACCGCGTGGACTACAAGACAAAACGAGACTAGTACTAGATAGGAAAGCTTATCATGTATACCTCCATAGGCTACTCCTAGTCTTACTCGACTAGTACTCTTTCTCTAAACCAACTTGTAACCCGCCTCCCGCAGATATAAGGCAAGCCGTGACCCTCAATCAAGAGCTACGCAGCATACAGGACGTAGGGTATTACGCACATTGCGGCCCGAACCTATCTAATTGTGTGCCTCGTGTCTCACCATCGTGATCTCGGCGAGCCCCACCAACAACTCTCTACCTCGGGTAACCCCCTCGGTAGGTTGCTGGGTACAAACACTGACAATTCCCTCTCCAGATGCATTGTTTCCTTATTCTATCAATATTTTCTATGAATCCAATTGGCATCTCGAAGGAACACATTGCATAGGTTATAGTAGAAGTGAGGACAGAATTCACCATTTCCAGCCGACCACTATAAGAAAGAAAATTTGAACAAGCACTGAATCTTCTCTCCATTCTGTCCATTAGTGGAGTAAGGTCTTCCATGCCGGGTTTGATAGTGCCCATAGGCAAACCCAGATAGGTGAAAAGCAAAGATGCAATCTGACAACCGAAGGCTGCTGCAAGGTCTTGTATTTTACTTTCAGAGGGACGTTCAGTGGGATCATAGAACCAGCAAGAGTTTGTAACATGCCTTTGAGGTATAAGTCTTGAGCTATGTCAGCCTTTAGATTAGAATGGTACCATCTGCATATTGCCATATGTTGGACAATAGGAAAATCATTGGATGCATGAGGAATTGGCATTGACAGATGATTATTCTGAAGGGCATCATTCACTATACATTGTAGTAGCTCAGCAGTCAACACAAAGAGACCTGGAATGTTAGGATGAGAAGAGATGGAATTTTCTTGTGATGGGAGATTCCAAGATGTTGAAGGATGCTAAGTTGACATCACTTCACACAGCTCTTTAGGTCAATTATTTGTCACCAAATGTGTTGTGGAAATACACTCGCTGTGATATCTCTCTATAGTAGACATGTTTAGGTCAACTGTTTGTAATGTCCTGTTGGTAACAACCTTTCTTGTGCTAGTGAATAAATGTATCCAAACGGCCGGTATTTTGGACGAGGAACAAAATTATTAGAAAACAACCAAATCGAAGTTCTAGAAATTTGCATACATATAAAGAAACTGGTAAATTTGAGTAACATAAAAACTGAGCGAAAATAAAACAAATAGTAAGAATGGAAAAAATTGAGTGAAAAAACAAAATAGCTGAGGAAAAAAAGTAGGTGGCTAATTGAAGGGTCATCTTTCCTCTAATAAAAATAAACTGTGTTGTGTTGACTGAGCATGGCATCTGTGTTGTGTCGACTTTTCCAGACTACTGCAATTGAATAAGCAAAGGCAGGATGATTATTGGATGGCTGGACCGGAAGGAAAAAAGCAGGAGCCGCAGGAGTGTTGGTCAGAGCGGACAATTGTTGAATGGAGCTTGTTCGCGGTAGACTATTAGCTTGTATGTTTGTTAGCGTGTCAATTTTGTTTGTTTTTCTATATGAACAATGTTTCAAAGCTATCTACAGATGAACAATGTTTCAAAGCTATCTAATTCATGAGTTCTGAATTCTGATTCACCCATGTTACTCCGTTTATGATTTTTTATTATTCGTGTAGAATTTGTCGTGCTGAACGGTTGATCGTGACAGGATCCAGAAATATAGTGCTTGCTAGATGTAGTTTTACTGGACAGTCAGAATGGACAACGGAGGTAGAGATTCATAGAAGTTGTGACTTGTGAGTTTAGCTTGCTATATCATGTTTACAAATTAGAACTCATGGTAACAAATTATGGGCTAATATTTTTAGCGGAACCCTTCTCAAAACACTATAATTACTAGCGCTAGAGCATTTAGCGTTATCTGAAGAAAACATGCAGTCTATAGCTAGGAAATCAAAAGATATTCAGAGGTTCAGAGCACACGATGCAGGCTATACATTGTCTCATCTATTACTTGTACTCATAGTCTCACTGTGCAAGTCAATTAATAAACAGATTTGCACTTGTGTCCACATTTTGTCTGTTTTTTGTGTGTGCTAATCAGCTGGAGGTTGGAATTGAACAATTTGTGTTAAGGTAGAAAACTGCCACTGCGATGCCAGATTTTTTTCTTTTATACAAAAAAAAGAGCAATCGGTGAATGGTGAATAATGGAAGGGACACACCTACTCATTTTTTTTTAAGAATTCATAGTTTCAGCAGATCTTTTGATCGCTTCAAATCGTAAAATTTGAAAGACAATGGATGAACGAACATTCCAGGTCACACATCAGACTACTGGAGAACACCACATTAGTATGGCAAATCCCATCAGCGCACTAAGAGTAAAAATGCCTAAAAATGAATGAAACATAGAAGTTTGCAGTGCATGAAAAAGTAGGGATGCAAATGTTAATTTGTTGAAGTGTGACAAAAAATAGTGGACATGCATGAATGTGGATGAGCGGCCCATGTGTTTTATTTGTGGATTCATACCAAAACCATGATGCATACTCAGGAGCAGCAGCAAGTATATATATGCATGAGTGTTATAGAACTACAGTGACCAGGAAGCATAGATAGACTTGGGAGGAACAAGCTGAAAACAGAGGAGCAACGTCTTGAGAACAGAGTATTTACATCCCTTTTGTTCACTTTGTATCGCTGTAGTGGTCAATAAAATGAGGATATGTGGAAGACAGACCCTTGAGGAGATGTTGGAGGAAGCTGAAATACCCAAGGGAAGTATGGCCAACTTGGATAGCAGGAGCGTCGAGCAGAAGGCACTACTTAGTGTGCGCACATGTCTTGTGGTACTAATTAGTCTAGAAGATCCTTCTCTTAGAGCATCCCGTTGGTATTCTCCTCTGCCTCCACGTGTTCGGTAGTTGTGCATGAGCACGGCCACTGCCACGGGATTTCTCCTCCATGCAAGAGCAGCTACTTCAGTAGCCAACGAATTATCTCAAACTCATTTATTTTAATTTCAAATTTGAGTCCACTTGGCATAGAAAGATTTAAACTTTTAATAGGCTCCGAATATCGAAATATGGGGAACCCTGTTTTGAATGTCGAATGTTTTGAGCATGATTTGGGAAAATCTAAGAAGTTGCAAGCCTGTGAGTTATATGTGATATTGTCAGTAATATATCTTCTTTCCCACTTTGATGGAAAGCAAATATCGAACAGTGATTCTCAGCATGTTTGTATGGCTGTTGTTTCATATTTCTGTAGTGATATATTTTCCCTTTAAGTGCAAACATGATATGCGAATCACTAGGGTGTCGAATATTGTGCAGTTACACATACGTAAGGGCATTATGTTGTGAAGTACTATTGTGTGACCACTGGAAGAGGAAGAGGTATTAATGATGGGATATGTGGTTGTTAACAGTAAAAAGAAACCGTGTAAAAAAAACAATGTCCCGTCCCACCATTTGACCCTATTTCAATCTAGGGAATGCATTCAAAGATGAAAAGCTTACAAGACATATCCTTTTCAAGATAAAATGGAGGAATTGTACATTATCAACTACTATATATTGAATATCTTTCTGCAACATCCCCTTTATAGTCCAGTGGTTTCTAAAATAGTGAAAAAATATTTTAACCTTATTACAAATATATATATATATATTATTCTATATAATATTCTATATAATATTCTACATAAGATATAATATTTATTACTGACCATTCTAGTCACATCGTGCAGTTATAAAGTTTTCCTAGATTTGAGGAACACTATGTTGGAAGGCAAGAACAGAACATTTCTTCAGTTTTACTTGCCTCAAAATCATTTAAGTTTGAAATATAATAGATGAATGACCTTCAATCCTTCAGGTCATGTTGTTCAGGAATTAAAATAGCACATGCTCCTCATGATTTTGATTTGCTGTTAATGGATACCAAACCCATGATGTACTTGCACAGGAGGGCAGGCAATATATGTGCATATGAGGCTAATCAGTTAATCCAATGAATAGGTAGCGTAGCTAGACTCGAAAGGAACTAGCAGAAAACAGAGGAGCAATATCTTTGTTCATAGATATCTCAAAGCAAAGTTTTAGAGTGATTCATTTGAGGATTTGTCATTTTCAAAAAAAAAAATGGTACAGGTAGTTTTATGTGTAATTGTGCAAAGTTTATAAGGCTATGGACAACTGCTGGATTTACAATGACCCAAAAAAACAGACAAGGGTGAGATTTTGGAGGAAGCTGAATTAGTCAGTCCATTTGTAGAGCAACGACCTTGGACACAAACTGCTCCTCCGCATGCAGACAAGACATGTGGCTGTCAAAAGGATTTGAAACCCCTTTGCTTCAGGCGTCATGTCCAGATTCTGCTTCAACTCAGCAGGAGCATCCCGAATGCATATGCATGACTTTTGTTGAACTACAATGATTCGGGTAGCATTGTTAGCTCCAAAGTAACAAACAAGGAAATAGAACAGCAACATCTATATTCATAGAGAACTTAGAGCAATAATGCCTTGAGGTGATTCCTTTGAGAATTTATTTATGTTGATATGTAGTATGTTATATTTGCAATATTATGTGTAACTTTGCATAACAATATGAGTTTACGGAAAAAATACATAACTAAATTGGCAGAGAAAAACAGACATATATATGAGGAGATGTCAAGGGAGTTAAAATGCCCAAGGAAAGCATGGTCGATTTGGATGACAGAACCGTTGAACAGAAGCCATTCCTCAGTTCACATCCGCACATGATGTCCAGAGCAGTACAGGCAACAGCCTCATTTTCTTCGACCATTGTGCCTCTATTGAGTCTATTCTGTTTTACTTGTGCCCCTGGCCTACATTCTGTTTTACCTGTGCCCCTGGTCTAACGGCTTAATAGTCAAGGAAAGAAAACTTATTCACTTTGCATATGGATCACAATATAATGAAGTTTTTTATACCAAACTTATGTTAACCACTGATCTGTTCAATGGACAGTATCATTCTAGGGACACCTAAAATTTTTTTGAGGAAGAACACTTGAGTAGATCTTTCAAATCACTTGAAATCTTAAAATTTGAGTGACGACAGATGAACGTGGATGCCTTCTGGGTCATGCCATACAAGAATTGAATTAGCATACGCTTCATGATTTTAGTTTGCCACTATTGCATTCAAAACACATGATGTACTGCCAACACTGGTGGGCAGGCAGTATATATTTTTATCAGTTACTGGAATGATCAGTTAGCATTGTAGACTCCAAAGGAACTTTTAGTAGCAGAAAGAGAGGAGAAACATCTCCGTTCACATATACCTCAAAGCAATGTTTTGTAGTTATTCCTTTCAGGATTTAATTTTATATACATGTAGCCATGTAGGATCCTGGAAGCAGTTTATGAACAACTGCTGGCTTTACATTGACATAGTGAAGGGTTAGATGTTGGAAGAAGCTGAAATGCTCAAGGGAGTACTATCACTTTTCATAGCAGAGAAGCCAAACCGAAGCCATTTATCAACAATAATTCATGATGTCAGGGTTGATTCTATATTGCGTTCGTCTTCTCCTGCTCCAGCATTAGCAACCCGATCTCCATTCCATTGTGGTGCTCACCTCAACAATCCCTTCCTTCCCAACATTAATGCATAGGACTTTGGAGCAGCCTATGTGAACATGAATACTGTTGTCAACAGGCACATCATTAGTGGTATCTGCTTGTACATGTGATTTTCTCCTGTCATTGGCCAAACCGGCTCCATTGGGAGCTCACCGTCATGCCCTGCTAGACCTCCATTTTCCATATAAACCTTGGCCGCCCCAGGTGTCCTCCATCATCTGCAGCCGCCGCCGGCCCGCAGCCTCGCCACCACACCCACACCCCGGCACCCCGGCACTACCACTGGTTACCTTCAGCCCGAAGCCTCCTCTCTACAGGGAGCTCACTGGCTAACCCCCAACCCCAGCAACCTGAAGTCCGAACCCTGATGGGAGATCACCGGTGAACCCCTAAACCCGACAACTTGTGTTAGCCCAAAAGGATCTTTTCCATTCAGCACACCCAAGGGTTCCTTGGTACATATATATAGACTGCCAACCAAGAGGTACCTTAGTGGCTAAGCATAAAGGGTAAAATAGAAAATAAAACTACTAAAAGACCTAAGCTACTAGACTTACTACTAACATTCTCCCCTAAGTCTAGCAGCTTTACATAGAGCAATAGAGCTTAGTGCACTTAGGCACGCCCATAGAACAATAAAACATTTATTCTTGATCCCGACTGAGCGGTGTTCCTAGAACGAGCCACCTCCTCGTCGTCTTCCACGACCTGCGATGTGGGCTGGCGCGCCTCGTCCGTCGTGGGCACCGCGCCTTGGCTGCTAGGGCTCGACCGCCGCCATGGCTCGTCGTGGGCCTGGCTGCGCTTGAGAAGACCGGAGCTGCGCCGAGCCCGAGCCGCCGCAGTCCTTGTCCCGCACGCGTTTGCCCACACGCCGGAAGGAGAGCCTTCTCTGCTTCCGCCGCCCGCACGCGCGCCGCGCTCCTCGTCGCGTGCGCGGAGCCCTTTGCTCCCACGCTGAGGTCGCTCGGGAGGTGTGCTCACTCGCGTCGCACGTCCGCCGGGTCCACGGATTGCCGAATCGAGCCGCCACCCTACCTTTGCCGCGGAACTCGCCCTCTCCTGCCCGCACACCACGCGCGATTCGCCGCCAGCGGAGCCCCTGGCACCGCCAGCCTCTTCCTCCCGCCTGCGCCTCCTCCAAGCAGCTCACCTCCGCCACCGCCGACGATTCCGCCGCTCCCCTCGCCGATCGCGCGCCCGCGGATCCACGTGCAGGGAGGTGTGGAGAACTCGCCACCGGTAGGATTAGGCCGGGGATAGGGAGTGCCGCCGCCGGTGGGCCCGCCGACGAGCTAGGGTTTGGAGCACGGGGAAGATAGAGGGGTGGGAAAGGATAAGGCTTTGGTACCAATTGTGAGCCCAAAAAGATCTTTTCCATTCACCACACCTACTGAAAAGGTCCTTGATACATATATATATTGGCTGCCAACCAAGAGGTACCTTGGTGGCTAAGCATAGGGGTAAAATAGAAAATAAAACTACTAAAAGACCTAAGCTAGTAGACTTACTACTAACAACCTGAACCCGACCCCGAAACTCCTAGCCATGGCAGCAGTGGCAGTTGGAGGCAAGCCAGCCATGAGATGGTCGGTACGGTGGTAGCGGGAGGAGGAAAACGACACACGCCTGGAGCTGCTTCGTTGACAGTATGCGATTTTGTCGCGTACGTGACATATAGTTGCGATGGGTAGCAACACGCTGGATTGAATTTGTGGCAGTGTATGTGGTCGAATCGAGGAATCACAAAAGAGCAATGACTTGGATATATTAGTTAGGTCGGCAGGTATATCTCAGTTGGGCTTGGGCTGGGCTGCTACCAAACACTGGTTAATCACTTATTATATGAACCAATAAATTCCTTGTTTCTTTTGAGATTAATGCATCCTTTTACTGGAAATTCTCAATGTATAAAAAAACAAAGTTATAAATAGATACTGAGAGAAAACAACATATGCATTCCTTGCTGAGTTGTTTCATGTTGCTAGCTAGGATGGAAGTAGTAGCATACTAATGTCCTCATGCTTTTGGTTTGCGGATCATGAATGCAAAACCAATGGTGTGCAATGATAGGAGGACAGACAGTACATAGAGCTATCAACTCCAAAAGAAACGCCACTTCTAATTGATTGTGTGTAAGAAGTTTAGACATGTGCAAGTATCCAGTGAATGAAAAAGCAAAACTAATTATTTTCTAGTATGATTTTTTCATGTTCACATGTTCTATTTGAAATGAAGGATTGAATTCGTGGTGATGGCAAAAGCATAACTTTACTTGAATTTCACTATATGAATAACTTGACATAAGTCAAATCAATGATCAATGACACGGGCTGCTATGCTTTTTTTAATGATGCACACTTCAGTGTCTCTTTTGAATTGCTCTGTGTAGTGTTTTTGTTTCTTGGCGCAATAGTTTCCTTTCACAACCAATCATCTGTACAAATGAGCAGAGAAGCTGCTTTAAGATCTGCCAAACAGACTCGAGACAACTGATGACTGCAAATGCATTCAAGGTCACTGTGTACTAGAATACAAGTAGTCCTTTTGTAATTTGCATTTGCTGCCAATGCATACAAAACCATGATGTACTTGCACAGGAGCGGCCAATAAGAAATATATAAGCATATGAGCCAAGTAGTATAAATAGACTCAAAAGGAAGGAAACAGAGAAACAACTGTCTATGTATTTTACACTCGAAGCAAATGTTTTGAAATGATTCGCTTGAGATTTAGTTTATATTTAGCAGTGGCACAGTACTGGTGGTGGTGGTGGATAAATTGAATTCAATTTCATATTTGACTGTGAAGAGCTATTTATCTTTACGGACAACAACAGCTTCACATAAAGGGCGAGGTTTTGGAGGAAGCTGAAATAATCTAGCAAATTCTGGCCAAATTAGAGAGCAGAGCCATCAGACAGAAACTACTATTCTCAGCGTGCACAAATGATTGGGGGCTTGGGGCAGAAGGTTTCGGAACCTTCTTCGCTAAGAGGAGTCTGTACCTAGCTTTGGGTAGTCCTGCATGATTTGAAACTCCTACAGAATTGGAACAAACTGCAGACAGAACAGATCAGTTTGTCTATACTATAAGCATAGATGTTTGGCACTAGCTAGCAAGATCTCTGTGTACGGTTCCATGCTATATATGGGAAGATTATGCATACTTTTGTAAACATTACTCTACTAGCAAGGACCTAATTGTTGATTAAGCTATAATTTCTACATTATTTTTCATTTCATACGGAAATTGAATTCTAAAATGATGAAATCATAAACCAACATCTATGAACAATCCATATAACACAGGGCACTTTGGACATTTGACCTCATCCATCCATTCATGAAAAATGCAAGAGAAGCCATTGGGCCAAATATTTTTTAAAATGGCTTCAGTTCCACAAAAGAAAATTGAGCCTTTCTAGGTACACGACAAAATATTTTTTTGGCAGGAGCTGTAGCATTTCTAAACAAGCCATGACACAGAAATAACATGAAAGTAAATACCATGAAGGTTAAAGGTTGTGATCAATACAACTATTGGGTCATACTTTGCGTGTAGGTGCGAGTAGGGGGTCAGTGACTACTGCAACCCATCTTTTCTATCAATGATGGGTGCGTCATCGTCTTATTAGTGCTACATCGCTGCATGTTTGTATGTGTAGGGTTATGGCAACACAAACCCAATTTTTAGACCACGCAACATGA
This sequence comes from Cenchrus purpureus, assembly GCA_022644695.1. Classification (NCBI taxonomy): domain Eukaryota; kingdom Viridiplantae; phylum Streptophyta; class Magnoliopsida; order Poales; family Poaceae; genus Cenchrus; species Cenchrus purpureus. Next base: position 90,391,392 of record CP053454.1, read on the forward strand.
TAGGGACAGTCAGAGACCTCACATAGGAGTGAAGCATTTTGGTGGTCAGGGTGTGGAAGTCGGGTCTCGGGGTCCGGTGCTAGTGTGGGCCTTAGAACCCAGCACAGATGGCAGTCCATCCTTTAGGCCTCGTTTGGGTAGGCGAGTTTTGGGGTGGAAAGACCCAAAACCCCGCGACACTCGGAATCTGGCCCGCGCAGGGGCGATTTCCCCAGCCAGCCCAAAAACCGTATTTGGCAAAGTGAGGATTGGATTTTGACCCAACCCAACCCCGTCCAACACACGTGAGAAACCCTCCACACAGTCACAGACTGGGACGACGCCTCCCCTCTCCCTCCCGCGCCGTCGCATCGCGTCTCCTCCCTCGCCGCGGAAGACGACGCCTCACCTCTCCCTCGTCGCCAGCGGCGAGCCAGCGCAGCGCAGGTGCGCATCCTCCTCCTCCTACAGCTCCCTCCTCCATCTTCTCCACCTCACCCCTTCCCTACTCCTGTCTTCTTGCTAGGGTTCGTCAGCCATTGGCGGCGGCGGCGGCGGCGGCGGCGGCGGCAGCAGCAGCGGAGGCTACTCCGACTACAACCTCGATTCGGCTTCTCCGGTGATTACCCCTCCTCCCTCCCCTCCTCCTCCCTTCTTGCTATGTTAGATCCGCGGCTTGTCGGGAGATGGGGTGGCGGAGGCCGGCGAGCCCAGCCCATCCTCGTGTGAGCTTCCTCCTGCTGCGCCTCTCCGTCAGTGCTCCCCTTTTACCCCGTCCGCAAGGCCGCCGCCCTCGTCGTGTTGGATTTTTGTTCCACTGCGGCTGCAACTGCCTGCTGGAGGAGGAGATCCTCCTCCTCGAGCCATGTGCCCATCAGCCCATGTGTTTCGTGTGTGTGTGCATCTCCGATGGCGAGAAGGAACCACTACAGAGACGGCCACTTCCCGAAAGTGCCAAATGCACTGGGAAGGCCCCAAACACTGGAAGGCTTCCCGAGTGCAACACTCGGGAAGGCCTACCGGGACGCTTCTCACGGGAAGAGGCCTTCCCGAGTGCCAAATCTCGTGCACTCGGGGAAGCCTTCCCCGAGTGCCATACACCCTCTCGGGGATGATTTAACGCCGTCGGCGCCATCTCCTCTGTTGTTTTTACTCTTCCCCGAGTGCAACACTCGGGGAAGAAATTTCTTTTTTTTTTGAAACCTCTTCCCCGAGTGCAACACTCGGGAAAGAAATTGCGTTTTTTTTAAACCTCTTCCCGAGTGCCATATGCCGGGCACTCGGGAAGCCCCTTCGATTTTTTAATATCCTTCCCAGTGCCAAGTGCCGGGCACTCGGGAAGACTTCATTTTTAAATAGCCTTCCCGAGTGCCACATGCCCGGGCACTCGGGAAGTATTGTTTTTCTTTTCGATTATCTTCCCGAGTGCCACTTCCACGGCACACGGGAAGCCCCTCTTTTGTTTGCTTTTTTCCTTTTGCTTTACGGTGTGACAAACAAAACATATATTTATACAAACCACAAATCGACTTCAATATCTCACAAACCACATTTATAAATGACAAACGACACATCCGAAAGCACACATCCAAAAGTATTTATAAATGACAAACGACACATCCAAAAGTGTGACCAAATATCTCAATCCAATATTACAAACCACACATCCAAAAGTACACATTATTCCAAGTTCACAAGTGCAATACATAAAACGAGTCCGCTGGGCGGCTCACGGCAACCGGGAGGGTTGGGATGTCCCAACGTCGATCCGGCGATGTTGTAGGCTGGGATGGCGGCGTGCGATCCCGGTGATGCTCCGGGATGCCCGACGTGCGACACCGGCGACCCTCGACATGGTTCGACAACGCCCCGAGTGCCGCTGAAAAAGAAAAGAAATTGCACGTGAGTAACAAGATAAAAATCTAAGTTGTAAAGAAAAGTTGAAAATTTTGACACCTCCTCTCGCATGGGAGGTTTCCAAAACCTGCAAGAAGAAGGTCGGCACGCGGCCGACAACCACATTTCCGCACGAGGCCGACAAATCAACAACTCCGCACGGCCGACATCAACAAATCAACAACCGCACGACGGCCACTAGGTTTGACACTAAGCATTAGCATGAGAAGTAGAACAATCGTACTCATACTCACCGGGTGGACTCTCGGCGAGGTGGTGGAGGTGGTCGTGGTGGTGCAAGCAGTTGTCTTTGGGATCGCCAACCTTGCTGCTCCCAAGTTGTTGCACGAATGCCCGGCAAACCTTGTGTATCGGACCTCCAAAGCTTGCATCCTCTCCTGCTCGGCCTCCCGCTCGGCCACCGAGCCTCCGCTCGCCGCCGGCTCGACCTCCTAAGCCCGGCGGGGCCTCCGCCGCTCCGAAGATCTTGCATCTCGGCCGCAACATTTGACACCAATGTTCCAATAATGCGAGCTATGGAACGTAAAGTCAAAGAACGACTAATGAAAGTGAGAATACTTACACGGAGGACGCTATCGCTGCCGACGTCACCGGCTTATGGGCACACTAGAGCTCGTGCTCTCGTGGCGGTCGAGAGGAGGAGTAGAGGCGCCGTGTCGAGGATGCTAGAACCGCCCATGCTTCTTGCCTTGCCCAATCCTCATCACTAGCTTAGGATCAAGGTGTTCCTCGGACCTCGGATCGTAGTCCGCCGCCCGTGGACTAACCTTGACGCCTGTACGAACTAAAGGCGGGTGTGGACGCTGGAGTTGGTGTACGCCTCTGGGCCCGCATCCGGGTTGTACTCGATGTTGGACTTTGCCGGGCCCATGTGGGCTAGAGCATACGCCATGAGTTGGCCAATTGGCCGCCACCGTCGCCGCCTCCTACAAAAAGGCAACATGTGGTTAGGAATCATGCGAATTGAACCCGCCTAGATTAAACAAGTGGTGGCGACTTACATATGTCTTTTTGTATTTCTTTAGGTGGCGCTGCTGATGGTGAGGTACACGACATCAGCATACGGTAGTCTTTTTCTCTTGGTGCACCTTCTCCGCCATGCGTCCAACCATTTCTCCACCATAGCAGCCCAGAATCGCAAAAGGTGACGCATCACTCGAATCACCTACAAGCCATCGGAAGATCAAATTAGGCATAGGTAATAATCTGAAAAGAGATCAATAGGAGATGTTTTGTATTTACCTGGAGGTACTGCTCCCTTGTTAGAATCTCTGTCTCACTTCTTGCCTTTCGCTGATTCTTCATTACGAGGGTGGCGTTGTAGTCAATGTGCGCTGCAGGTGCCTCATAATACAAGTTCGAGACACGCCTTTTACAGAAGCGTAAGCCACCGACACGCCCTTTCCTCCGCCCGGCATCCAAGAAGTCCTCGCATAAAGACACGAGGTATCCATTATTTTATTTCAAGAATGTACAATGAAAGCAATGAAATGAGGGCCGTAGAGCGAGAAAGGCTTACCCACAACTCGAAATCACCGATCCGCTAAGTTTCATGCGGTTCATCTGCAGGAAGAGAGAGCGTCTTGGTCAACGAGGGTAACTCTCCTCCACATCCTCCTCGACTTGTACACGGGCCGTGGAAGTGTTCCCTACACGTAAGTCCCAAGATCCCATTGACATTTGCGAGCCTCCACCCCCTCCTCAACAAGTATCCAGTTCCTGCACAAGTGGTTAACAATAGTTATTATTAGTTCTTATTCTGATTTTTCAAATGAAGAACATATGAAGTTACTTACCTATCCCCCTGTGCAATCGCTGGGCGGTCACAGAATCGGCCGCCGGAGTTGGCCAGACCTCACTTATATGGAATCGAGGCTGCAGAGGAAGTCGAACCCCCTGCCCCCTCCTCGGACACGTGCGGAACCGCCTCCTCGTCGTACATCTGCGAAGGGACGTCGTCCCTAGAAGAGCGAGAGGAGCCGAGGTCGTGGTCAATCGATGCCTCCAGCTTGGGCCTGCCCCTCCCCCTCCTCTCTGACGGCTCCGGCTCCGGCTCCCCAAGGCGGCTCCATCTCCTCCTGCTCGAGTAAGTCCTCCTAGTGGGCCCCATCACCGCAATTAAAACAAATAAACCAGTATTAGTCTAGATAAATGAGAAGTACTTAGCAAGGAAGCAAAACAAAGAAAATGTATTTACAAGTATTAAAACGAGAAGTTTTACATGTTTTTCTAATATTTACAAGTATTAAAACGAGAAGTATTACATGTTTTCTAATATTCTTCATGATCGGGATTATATGGACGATAGGTCTCGTCATCACTATCAAGAGCCTCCAAATCGTCAATCATCGATGCTTGTCGAACGACGGCGAACTTGCCACCCTTCTTCAACCAAATGAACTATAGAGCGCCTTGCATATCGGGCATGGAAACTTCCGTGGACACACCAGCCGAATATCCCATATGCCACGAAGTCATGCATGGAGTATACCAAACATACATTCTCAAGTTCTTCTTTGTAGCTCGGTCGTAAGTCAATACCCTTCATTCCAAGCCTTGGTCAATTCATCATAGACAGTGCATGTACACACCATTTTGTTTCCGGTGTCCGTGATTATCAACGTCAAGAATATGTTTTGCCTTTGAAGTAGGACCCCGGGAGGGAGATTTAGGGGGATAGCGAACACGGGCCAACAAGTGTATGGGGCCGACATCATTCCATAAGGATTGAACCCATCCGTTGCCGCAAACACGTACATTACGGGCCTCTCCATCTTTGATACGATTGTTGGCATTAAACGCTTCCATGCTTCACCATCTCTGGATGTACCATCTTGTCGATTGTATCGAACACCTTCCTTGTGCCATGTCATCTCTGCTTCGCACTCCTGACATGAATAGCCGTTGGAGCCTCGGTATGATCGGAAGATGTCTTAGGACTTTCATGGGGATGTTCTCATTACGCTCCTTCGTTCCATCACCCTTGTCTACCTCCACATACCTAGAGGATTTACACTTTGGACAGTACTTTGCATCCTTGTGTTCTTCCCTAAATAGGACGCACTCTGGACAACAATGTATCTCGATCATACGGCATCTTCATTCAAGGAGTCTCGTTGACTCGTACAAGTTGCTAGGAAGATGATGACCTCAAGCAGTCCCCAATAACTCATCATCAAGATCAAGCAGCCGAGTCATATTGTCTTGGGACTTCAACCCCAAGAGGGCGCCCAATGGCATCAAGTTGAGAAACCGTTGTCTTCTCATGTAGGAGCTTCGTGCCGACTCAACATGGCCAAGAACGCCTTAGCACTCGGCTCGCTCCTCCTCCTTATCATCCCCGCTCGTCCTCCGTGAGGCCTTTCAACAACGCCGATCCTCATAGTCACCTAACCATCCTGCTACCCCACCGTCACCATCAAATGCCTCCAAGTGTTGTCTCACGGCCTCCTCTCGGGACGATAGGCTTCACCATGGCACACCCACCGGGTATAGTTTGGCATAAATCCATACTTGCAAAGATCCTTCAACATGACTTCCCTTTTTTTTTCTTCTTGTTTTTACATTGGCTACAGGGACAAAACGTGTCTCCCGCTCCCTTGGCTTCCTTAAACGCATGGTCCAAGAATTTCTCGGTCTTATCCATCCATTCACGGGTGACTTGAGCCTGACTTGGGCGTCCCGTGTACATCCACTCACGGTTAGCCATTCTCTAGCATATACACATAACGCAGTAATATAACCATCAATCGCATCTGCACGGCATGTCTACTGTGTAATAGGTAAGGATAGGTCCTAATCCCACCCGCAGATGCGTAGATGAGGTTAGTTTCCATGCTCTACGATCCGAGAATTTGGCGCAGTACCTCCCGCTGCTCTCCCGATACACGTCCTGGAAGGGAGAGTGTGTATCCGGAGAACAACGGTGAGGTGGTGCCGAAACTCCATCTCGGATCCGGCGTAACATGGAAACTAACACATCTACGCATCCGCAGGCTGTCCAAAAAACGTGGACAATCCGAAACAGATACGGTCATAAAGATATACAAAGATTCGCATATCTCCAACCGTATCTGTTTCGGACGGGAAACGCCTAACTGGGCTACACCGATCTACGTACGACAACGGTAAGGAAAAGAGCTCAATTATACCTAGGGTGGCGGTGGAGACGATCAGGGTAGCCGAGGTGCTCCGGGTTCCCTCCGACGGGTCCTGCTCTGCAAAACAAGAAAAACAACACTATAAGTACAAAATTTAGTGAACCTCCCTGCACGGGAGGTTTCCAAACCTGCAGAAAGAAGTCGGCTCAATGGCCGACAACACATATAAGGCACGAAGGCCACACATCCACAATTCTGGCACGAAGGCCACACATCCACAATATGCCATGATTGGTCGGTTGTGCAAGCTGGTACTGCGCTGCCTCGTCCCTCCACATATAAGCAAAAACACGACATGGCGCTGCATGAGACTACTTAGGTGTAGCAATGTACATTTGAAGAAAAACATAGTAAATGTTCAAATAACACATCCTCCTGCTAAAAGACAGATAATTGCACTGCTGCTGATATGTTTGTGATAGGGAAGGAACACAAGATTAGTGTTGTAAATAAAAAAGTTCACTTTGTTAGCCACATGTTTCTCGTGTGCTCATCATCGACTAAAAAATGTAAAACATATAAGCTTGTCCTACCAACGAACTCTTTGCAGCTCTGTGAAGGTTGTGGCCTTTTATAAAGACATTTTTGGCACCAGAAACAACTTAATTCCTAAAAAAGACATATTTGAAGTCACATGATTTTGTCCCTGGCTCTACTACCAGCCTCATGATTTTGTATTTTGTTCCGATAGGGAGATCAATGGAGTGCACATAGCGAACTTTTTTGGGCAGGTGATATAAGTATAGTTTAGCTTATGGAAGTGCGCAGTTCACAACTGACGGGTACCTTTTCATTTTCCTAATGTAATCCCATCGACCTAACTTAATCACAACCTGACCCAGCAAATGCGAAGGCCAGAGCAACCGGAGGTTTCAGATTTCGTGATGCCAATTAGGGTGCTCGCATCACAAGTTTCAGTCCTTTTCTTTTGATGAGCTTCAAGAGATGTCAAAAGAGCACCACGAGCCAAGCACATCTGTAGCATTGTATGAAATGTGTGCAGTAAAACATTGAATGAAAAGATGATTCTTTTATATTCTTTGAGTGGCAAAACAAAGCAAGAAATTTTAGATAGGGGCTACAGAGGTGGACATAAGTCAAGAAGGTGCATGGACAAAAAGTGCGCAGTACAACCTTCATACCTGTGGCCGTTGCCGGAGCCGACGTCGGGGCGCGGCGGGCGGCGCAGCGGCGGCGGGCGGGCAGCGAGGAGCCGGCGGGCGCGGCAGGGCTGGCCGCAGGGCGGGCGCGCGCGCCGTGGCCGGGCGTGGCGGGGCGGCGCCGGCGGGCGAAGGCGCCGGCGGGCGCCGGCCGCGTGCGCGCGGGCCGGATGGCGCGGATCGGGCCGGACGCGGATCCGCGGGGCGGGTCGGCACGGCGCGCGGGCGGGCAGCGCGGGCGGGCGGCGGCGGCGGGGCTGGGCGGGCGGGCGCTTGCCGCCGAGGCGGACGGGCGCATGTGGTGGGCGCGGGCGCGGCGCGAGGTGTTTTGGCCGTGGGAGTTTTTTTTTCCTCAAAACCTTCCCGAGCCGCACCATGCACTCGGGAAGGCCTCTTCCCCGAAAAGTGCGGAAGGACCTCTTTATTTTTAGTTTTTTGCCCCATTTTTTTGAGGCCTTCACATTATTTAAAACTCCTTGCCCAAATTTGACTTACTTTTGAATTTTTGTTATATTTTGTTAGTTTTTTTTTTCTCGAATTTTTATACACTTCAAATTTGAACTACAGCATGAAATCATATAATTTGGCGATTCAAAATGATATTCATGATATTTGTGTATATTGAGGCCGATCCACATGAATGTCGAGCATCTGTTGCCGTGACATGACGACAACTACGAAAGTGTTTCTAAATTACAGAATCCGGACGGCGAAATCACGAAACTTGCCGGGCGTCGTGTTATCACATGTAGAGGTTGTGTGCAAGAATAGAGAAGATTTCGAGGAAGTTGGGACGTCGGGTGCCTAAAACCCAGACATCTCCAGGTGTGTTATCATATTGATCACATGTGGAGATGTATAGGTTTTAGGCACCAGACGTCGCAACTTGGTCGAAATCTTCTCAATTGTTGCACACAACCTCTACATGTGATAGCACGACGCCCCGACAAGTTTCGTGATTTTTGGACTTCGTCCGGATTTTCTGTAATTTAGAAACACTTTTCCTGTAAGTTGTTCGTCATGTCACGACAACAAGATGCTCGACATTTCATGTGAGTTACTGGATATGGCCTCAATATACACCAAATATCATGAATATCATTTTTGAATCACAAATTATATGATTTCATGCAGTTCAAATTTGAAATGTCTCAAAAAATTCGAGAAAACGAAAAAAATAACGAAATATACCTAAAAAATTCAAAATTGAACCAAACTTGAGCAAATAGTTTTAAATAATGTGGTAAGGCATCACAAAAAAAATGGAGCAAAAAAACTAAAAAAAATAAAAATATTTCCCCGAGTGCTTCCGCGTAACACTCGGGGAAGAGACCCTTCCCGAGGGCCGAAACGCACTCGGGAAGAGGCTCCTTCCCGAGTGCCGGGCATGGCACTCGGGAAGAGTCACCTTCCCCAGTGCTGAGCACGGCACTCGGGGAAGAGGTCACCTTCCCCGAGTGCTAGAGCATGGCACTCGGGGAAGACTTTTTTAATTTTTTGGCAAACGGTTCCATCCAATGTTGCCGTCAAATGCAAAATTACCTTTTGCGAGTTCCCTCTTCCCCGAGTGTTGCACTCGGGGAAGATGGCTTTCCCCGAGTGCCACTCTTCCCCGAGTGCCATTGGTTTATGCGACACTCGGAAAGCCTCTCTTCCCCGAGTGCATTTTTTCCCCGAGTGCAACACTCGGGAAGATTAACTTCCCGAGTGCCCGATCTTTGGCACTTGGGGAAGAGTTTGGCACTGGGAATTTCGGTTCTCCCATAGTGAACTCAAGGAAGCCAGCAGGAAATGTTCTGCCTGGTACTTGATCAGTTGTAGTTAAAACGTTTTCCTCTTATAGGTTCAACAATGCATATCGTTTTAGAATATTTTTTTAGATAAACGATTCTGTTGTGCATCTAAACATAGTGTGTATAAGTATAAAAAGACATGAACAATTCTGTTGCCCTAATGCTGACATGCGAAATGCCATACTTTGCCACTTTGCCACTCAAGAGGGGGCCAAAATACTCAACTTTTCTGATACAGTAGATAATCAACTAAAGTAATGAACATGTACCAAGTAAAATTATGTGCTTCTAGTTCCTACTTGTGCCATTTCTTTAGGCCTGCAGCTATATACTAGTTCGTCTGCTAGTTTCAGTTTAGTAGGCTAAGTCCGTCAGTTTCACTTACATGCCAATTATTCTGTTATATACTGCAATTGGTTGCTTATTCCTCCCAATGAACAGATAGCTCTCTCTTGCATGTTGAGTGACCTGAAAGTTTTGAGCTTTGTTAATTCTCTATCATGATCTTAATCTGAATAAAATGATATTGATGTACCAGAGGTTGGGGGGCCTTGAATTGCATCTTAGAATCACCCAGGCAATCTGAAACTGTTGTGTAACCCAGGTGGCATGTAGTGTTTTAACATATGCCACAAGATAGGTTTATTCCTTTTGCTATGCTGGATTGTTTACTTACATGGTGCTGAAATGTGATTGACTGTTTCTCACGAAGTATACAAGTATATAAAAAATATTTTTATATACAAAAAAGAGCCATAATATAAATACATATTTTTGTAGAAAAATGGGTTCGACAATGGACGATCTTATTAGGAAACGTGATGAGGAAGAGGATGAGGAAATAATGCTTTTTATCTTACCTGCCCTGTACCTTTTAACTAGTGATGAAGTATTCTTCCAGTGCTGCTGATGGATTTTTGCATTCGAAATATGAATTTTTTTTATCTTCTTATGATACATGATGTTACCACTCCGCCTTGCTGATGGATTGAGTGCAACTCATCTTGAGGCTGATGTATTGGCCTTGAGTTTCATTACATAACTATGTGAGGAGAAGAGATCTTTAGTTAATTTAGTTTCCAGAGTGCCTGGTATATTGGTTTTTATTGGTGGGTAGCTGCTATTCTGTCACTTCTTTTGTGGGTGTCATTGATCAGATCAAGGTGGTTGGCTGGTAGCACACAGTAATCACTTCTTTAGTTAATTTAGTTAGTTTCACTTTGTTTCCTTGTTTTTGTGCAAGTGCGTATTTTCACAACCCAAAAGAAAGAGGAAGCACACCTGCAGGCTGTAGTTTTATATTCCTTTATATCATCAACTCTGTCAAAATGCAATGGATTGGTATATGTATTTACCTCTGTCAGTGTTGCATTTTCGCTATTTATCTTTCATGTTTACTATATATCTCTCATATGTGTTGTTTTCAATTAGTTACATAATTTTATATATCTTCCTTTATTTCTATTACACATTTTACTTGTATGATCTCTAAATTAGTTACACATTTTACACAATATGCCTCTGAATGTGATCAATCACGGGGGGTGGGTCGGTGGGCGCGCAGTCAGGAATTTGCCACTGATATTGGTAGATCCGGGCCAGTGATGTCGATTACAATTGCAATTATATTTACAATGCTTGATGCCAAAATTATGCATGGAGACTGCATGGAAAAAGTTGCTACCTGTTATATATAATCCATTCCATGTTGCATCCTCTCTTTTTTTTAGAATCATGTTGCATCCATTGGTCCTCTCTGTTTAAGTCTACCTGGAAAAATTTGTGTGACATTAAGTCAAATAAGTTTGCTCTTGGAAATGCAGGTATAGGTTGCAAGGATCTTTTGTTGCTGATTCTTTTCTTCTCTTTGTCAAGAGCTTCACTACTCATTCCATTGCTCGTCCAGTGCGTCAAGTTGTCAATTGTTGATCGGCAGTGCAGTTTGTTTTATTAGTAGAATCATTCAGTACTTGAACTATTGCTATGTTAGCACCATTATCTGTAGGCAGTGAAATTACTTTGCTATGTTGGCATCATAATCTATAGGCATGTGATACATGTTCCTTTGTCATGCTTATTAACTACTTTACAATTTGCACCTGATAACTACTATACAGTTACAGTATTGATCTTTGAATTTTTTATGTTCTTGGTGAAATTTTGTATGAAAATATGTGTCGTCCTTTTATTTTTTTCATTTTTAGACAAAGAAAATATTTCTTTTTTTAATTTTTATATGGATGGATGTTGTATGAAAATGGATGCATGTTTCAGAGATGGATTTGCCTTTTTATTTCTTTTGAGCATTCAATATATTTTTCTCCAACTCTTACTTCTATTGATAATTAACTCACTAGTGAAATCAACTCAGCCCAACTCACGTTCCTCCAAACCCCTTCCAAACCCAACCCGGCAGCCACCAGCCCACCAGTGGAATAATCTACCCAACCCACGCGTGGCTTTGGTGGGCTGCGGGGATCACCCCAACCTCCCCTTGGAATTCTTCTCCGGTGGAATAATTACTGGACTTGCCAAACGAAGCCTTAGGGTTGGGACACCGATTTCGTCCAGCTTTTCAGGTCATGTGTAAATGAACCAAACTAGCATTCTAGTCATGTTTTTGTTTGCTGCTAAGACATACGAATCCTATGATGTACTTGTGTAGGACGCAAGGAACAATATATATGTAGTCTTGTAGTACTGCAATGATCACGATGCATAGACACACCCTAATGGAACAAGCAGGAAATAGAGGCGCGACATCATAGAATAGTGGAAGTATCATGTGAAACCATGCAAAACGATATGAGTTTGCGGACAAATACATATCTATACATTGACATAGAAAATCAGATGTAGGCGAGGAGGTGTCGGAGGAAGCTGAAATGCCCAAGGGAAGTATTCTTGATTTGGATAGCAGAAACGTTCATTAGAATCCATCAATCAGTGTGGGCAGAAAACGTCCAGCACAGGCCAACAACGTCATTTGCTTCGACCATCGCATCTGCATTCTGCTTAGCCTATGTTGTTGCATGTGAAAACTTCACACTGTTGCCAAGGGTACCTGGGGACAACTGCTTCAACAGCCAATTCAAACGTGCTACCTGGCCAATACGAATGGCAATGTCAAATATTTTAATAGCAAACAAATTTTAACCACTGATGTTTGAGCATTGAAATGTCGGGTTAACCCAGATCTGGAATGCTGAACATTCTGAGATAGATTTGCTCAAATCATTGGTCATTTTCAGTGCCTCTCAGCATGTATGTATGGGTTGTTCTTTCCTATTTATCTGGTAATATATTTTTTCCTTCAAGTAAAAAATCTGCTAATCACTTTCACGGTGTGGAAAACTGTGCAGCATACAAAACCCATTTGCAGATATATTTGATTGTTTTAGCTTCATCCAACGTTATATTTTTTATAAAAAATCTGCTAATCACTTTCCTGCAAATATATTTGTTATATACATGGAGGATACAAAACCCATGGCGATATATATATTTTTTGATTGGAGGAAACAGGCCCTGCAGCTGTCCGTCACATATATCTTGCACACTTCCATAAGCATTGCACTGTTAAATCTTGTGACGGAAAACAAATGTTAACTCCATGATGGGTCTCTGGGTAACGAAATATGGAGGTAATATTCTGGAAAAAAAAGCATATCACATTTGGATTTATTAGCTGAGCCAAATTGCACATTAACATGTGTCGCACAATAAGAAGAATATTTTAACCAGGGCATCCCCTGTGTTCATTTCGGGTGTCGAATTGCCTTTTGAATTAATAAAATTATTGTAATTCACATAATAACCTTCAATTCATAATACCATCATATATGAAGCCAGCAAAAGCCCCATTCAGATCTGTTTTTGGCTTGTAATATGAGAAAATTACCTAGGTAGCATAAAAAAAACATGTCCTTCCCTTTGTAGCACCAAAACATGAAAATTTCTCTATCTATGCACATCTAAAAATTTTGTTCCCTAGGTAGCACTTCTGTTAGTCTAGACACTATAACGGTGTTAACTCAGCAGAGAAAGACAATTTTGCCCACGCAGTTCTCCCAGGCTGGCCGTTCTCCTCCCGCACCCCGTCGTCCTCCACTGCCTCGCAACGCCGCCGCCGGCCGCCGCCGACCAAACCAGCCTGCTCCGGCCACCTCTAGCCACGTTAGGAGAAGCATCGCCACCGCTACGTCACGATGCAACCATCTTGCCCCGTTCCCCACTGTCTCCCTCGCTCCGCGACCGCCCGCAGCCAGCCGCCGGGCTGCACCCCTAGAATGTCGCCGCCGGCTGTCCCCAGTCGATCTACGAGCTCCGGTCGTCTCCTGCCTGGATAGAAAGCGCCCCGTGACCGCCTCGCCATCCTGTGTCCGCTGAGACACACCACCAAGTCCCTTGCCCCGCACCCGAGCATAGTTGCAGCCCCACCGCGACACCGCACCATGACGCCACGCTCTAGAGCACGAACCGAATACGTGCTCTGCAGGTCCAATTGCTCCCCCGCCCGCAGCTCGAGCAGATTATCATGGGTTGCTTTGTTTGATTTGGTACGTGTTTGCGAAGCTGATTTGAGGTTGAGGGCCTCGGGTCGGAGCTCAAGCCGCGAATTGAGTGCTTCGCTGCTCCGGGAATCGAGATAGGATTGGATTGGGTTGTGGCCATGTGGGTGGTTGATGGTCTGCTCGCCGGCGACCATATGCGTTCCGGTGATGGATGTTGCGTACAGTACAGCAGCCTGTCGGGCGCCGTCTATGCGCTGCTGGAGCACGGCGCGGGCAGCTTCCGTGGTGTAGCGAACATGGCAGCCATAGCCATTTGTTCAAGTATGATTTTGGTGATTCATGTGCAACACAATCATGGGACTAACAATATTGTCTAGCATGTCATTATAGCTATTTTAGATCTCATGGATGCAACCACACACAATACAAAGCATCACAAAAGAAGGATACGGCCGGGACAAAGAGAGGAATGAATTGGACTTGTCCCATGAATAATTATTCTTGGATTAATCAAGTGGGAAGGAATGCTACAGAATCATAAAGATCATTTCACAAGCTTTCCATAGAGTCCAAGATCATCAAAATCGGAATCCGGAGTGAAAAGTTATGTCCAAAATAAGGTGTGCTGAAAATAGAGAACCGGATGATCCGACACCATATTTTTTGTGAGCGCCGGATAAACTCCCGAGAAGAAGAAAACAAGTGTATAAGCATCGGATGATATGGTGGTACCATCGGATGATTGCATCGGTTCATCCTATGCTTTTTCGAAACATACAGAGAAGTATTCACGCGGAGAAGGCTAGCACCAGATGAACTGACGCTACCATCGGTTCATCCGACGCTCAAAAATCACTTAAATGCTCAGGCTTTTCTCAGAATCTTGTAGAAACTTTCATAAGCTTTCCAACAAGTACAAGATCGCCCAAAACGTAGTTCGAGCAAAGAGTTATGACCAAAATAGGGCAGCGATGTAGGTGACACGATGAACCTCTACCGTCGGTGCAACTTCAATCATCCGATGCTCAAAAATTTGTCAAATGGTCAGGATTTTTCCAGAATCTTGTGTAGAATTTCATAAGCTTTCCAACGAGTATAAGCTCGTCGAAACGGAGTTCGAGCAAAGAGATACGGGCAAAATACGGAAGGGCATCTGACAGCAGGATGATCCGACGCTACATAAAATGACACCGCCGGTTCATCCGCAGATATCTTAACTAGCCGTTAGAACAACGGCTATATTGATGTGTTGGCCTATTTATACCCCTTCCACTCTCCCATTTGAAGGTGCTAGAGTATGAGGAAGACCTGAGGAGTGTGAGACACATAGATGATCATATCCAAGCCATCCAAGTGCTAATTTGCTCATCCATAGACTTGCACATGCTTTGTGTGTGTGCTTAGTACTAGGCTTAGCTTAGAGCTGAGTGAGTGCAAGGTGTGCCTACCTTGTGAGGTGATTCTTGAGTGGATCAAGTTGTACAAGGTGCGCCGAAGCCTTAGGGCCTAAGTGGCTCACCGGCAATCGCCTTCGACCCTCCGACTTGGTGTGGAGTGGCGAGGACACTTTGTGCAGGGGACGTGGAGACCCCCTTCCTTGGTGGAGAAGCTCCTTAGTGGAGGCGGCATCAAGGTGACCAAGGGAGCTTGGTGAGTGCCTTAGTGGCGAGCCTTTGTGGCGAGTCAAGTGGTGCTCTTGGGAGAGACTTGGTGACTGAGAAGCAATATTCTTGGGTGAGTGCTTCAACAATGTGGACTAGGGGTGGCTTAGTGCCTACCGATACCAGGATAAATCGTGTGTCAAGAGTTTGCTTCCTCTCATCCCTTTTACTTTTCCGCATTACTCTCTTGCAATTTTTGCTTGCCTTTACTTTCCTAGAGTAGTATCATGCTAGGATTGACTATAGGTTACAAAATTTGTTTTGGGATGAGGGTTTCACACTAGATCAACCTTAGATTGCACATCTAGATAGAACTGATCTAGTTTATTTTATGCAAAGTAGTGGAAGCCATAGGATAAGTTTTAAGTTTACTAATTCACCCCTCCCCTCTTAGGCTACGAGCATCCGATTCTCAGGTGGTATCGGATCCGGGACTCACTTCCTTCACAAGGAAACGCCAATTCGATTGGTAAATTGTGAAAACCGACTCATTGGAACGATTAGGCTTCACCGCCTAGTGAGTTGCTCTATAGAGGAATGAAAGGGGTGCATACCTTAGGTTTGGCTACACATTTCGATGGCTATCCTGCCGGTGGAAGGTTCTCATGGAGGCCTATCCCAAGCAAAGGACCTTGATGTTTGGAGAGTCACCAAAGGGTGTGAAAAATGGTACTAAGAAGGAAAAGCAATTTGATGTGATTGCTAAGAGTATCATTTTATCCTCTCTAGATGTAGGTGTTTTCAATAGAGTTTTTACTTGTGAAAATGCTTATGAGCTATGGAAAACCGTGGACGCCTAGGTTTTCATTTACGCTTAATTAACACTAATGACCTAGCCAACCAAGTCAAACACGTTGACTTTGGTCAAACCTTGGTCAACCTGGGTCATCACCTCAAAAACCTAGCCAACAAACACTAATGGTCAACCCTTGGTCAAAGCAATGTCAAAATCCCTGGTTAACCCCTAGTGCACATAAGTCATCTCTGGAACTTTTGCCGCATTCTCCAAATTTCTTAAACACTTCAAATTATCCCAATACAAAAGTTGTGCAGTTTTCATGGACACAACTTTCATGTTGAGTGGCATTTCAAATTTGAAGTGGAAAAGGGTGAAAAAGCTTGGTCAACACCAGGAGTCACTATTCACCGGCGCTGAGAAAAATGCAAACTTGGCGTGCAGTTTATGCAAACTTTGTTGATCAAAACACCCATGAGCCTTTGTAAAAGTTGTAGATGGTCATGAGATCTACAACTTTTCTTATTACCTCTTGGATCACTTTAGTTCAAAAGTTGTGAGATAAGCGTGGTCAAACAGTGCTAAACCGAATGGATTTTGGTTGGAACGCGAACGTCGCCCGACGCCACATCGACCACCGCCGTAAGCCGTCGTACACACGCCAAGGCAGGGCTGCGACCGCCGGTCCTTGCGCTGTGCCTTGCGCTCCTGTGCGTGACGCGGGTGGACCTCTGGCCGGTGCCACGCGCCGCGCCCCCACGCGCCAGACGGCCGCGCCGCCTCCCCTTTGCCATCTGCGCCGCGCACGTCGCCACCGCCCTGGCGGCCACACTCTGCCCATACCATGACAATGCCGACGTGTGGAAGTGCGCGAACCACCTTTCCCCTCGCCGCCCATAAAAGGCCCTGCCTGGCCTCGCGCGTGAGCCGCCGTCGCTGTCCGCCATTGCCCCGCCACCGCCATTGGTGCTAGCAAAGGGGACTCCTCTTCCAGCATCACGCTTGCCCCACGAGCTTCCCCACACTCGACACACACGCACGGAACCTCCCCGAGCTGCTTGTTGCCCAGTAGAGCCGCCGAACTCGCCGGAGACGAGCTCTCCGGTCTCCGCTGCACACGCCGGCACCGCCGCCCCTCACCGGCCACCAACCCGACTCATCCAACCCCCGGAATCGAGCCCTGGTGAGCTCCACCACTTCCCCGCCGATCTGGCCACCGCCTCAGGACCCAATTGCTTGAGTACATTGGTTTCCAGGGGCCTTGGTGCAAACCGAGGGTATTTTGTGCATACGTAAAAGTTTCTAGGGCCTTCATGTAAATAAATTCTTCCCTCCTTTGGTAGCTTTGGATCGAATCTTGTAAAATTCGTAGAAATCACAGAAAAATCAGAAAACTGTAAAACCAATTTTGTTGGTTTCCTTGCGAGGAGTTCTACAACTTTTGCAAGGCATGACCCTACTTCTGAGTGATAGTTTTTGCATGAAAAATTGAAATCAATTTAAGCTAGATCTGCTGTAGTTCAAAATCTATATGTAATCTTGGGCTGATTTTTGGATATGTTGTGAGCAATCTCATGTAGGCTCTGCACCAAAATTTGCACAAAGTTGCTGAGTAAATCTTTTATTATGATTTATCTTGTATTTATGCTATTTGCCATAATGATTTTGTAGCTAAATATAAATAGATTTTTGAGCTCCACTTCTGAGTATAGTCTTAAAATGCCTAGATACACCTTTACTTAAATGATCATGATTTTAGGGTTGATAGAAATATTTGTTCCTGATTTATGCTTGGTTTTAATCATAAATGCTTAGTTCAAGATCTAAAGTAGCTCTTGATATGTTTGTTGATTTCCTAGCCTTGTTTTGAGTCAGAGGTGATGTAGGAGAAAATTTAAATCTAGAAGTGATGTATTTATTTTTGTATGCATTTATCTCATTTGTGGTAGCTAGAAATGTTATTTTGGGTATATTTATTTACATAGCTCAAACAAGTGTGCTTGTTGGTCCAGTGGACTTGTATAAGGTTAAAGAGCTCAGGAATGTCACCACTGCAAATTTTATAAATTAAATTGATGAATAAAAATGAGAAAGCCATTTTAAGCTTAACAAGGAAATTAATTGGAAAACCACCCTATCACCCCTAGGAACCCTATGGATGTGTTACAGAGATGAATTAGGAGTTTCAGATCACCCCTTGCTGTTTGTGCAAATAAATTAATTTATTTATTTAAATATGTACACAATCACTATAAAAAGAAGTAATTATTAAGGTACTTCATGATATTCTTTAAAAGGAAGAGTATGATGAATCTATTTTGTCAAGGTGAATGTGGTCAACCATGTACTTCTACTAGAACTTGAGCTAAAATGTTAAAGTAAGGATTCACTACTTAGTAGCTTTTTGGCAAAACAAACCCACTAGCCAAAAAGCCTTGCATGATTAGAGGTAAAGTCTTTTATTTTAGACGGGTAAACCTTGCTGAGTATTAGTATACTCAGCCTTGCTATTTAAATGTTGTTTCCAGGTAATGCATGTAATGATGTGTGGCCTGGAGAGATTCCACCCGGCTGGGAGCTGGAATGGGTAGATGATGACGAGTGATTGCATCATGGACGACCTCCTATGATGCTTGTCGCACTGCTTAGTTAATTACTGCTGTTTAATAAACTCGAACTATTTACTTTCATGTCAAGAACAATGGTTTCTAATAATGGACCCTACGGGGAAGATTTACTTTAATTTGTAAGGCACTCTAGACTCTCCTTCGTGGGAGTTTTAATGTATACGTTTCGATCCTCTATGTGTGATTCAAGTGATTTACCGGGCTATGACCCGGCAACACTCAACGGGATGATTCTTTATTTTCGCTTAATGACCAAATGGAGTGTCTTAGGCGATAGTATGGAATTATCTCGGATGGGGTTGTCACAAAAACCATCAAGGAGCAAAATGAGGGTTCAAAAGAAGTAGTTAATGAATGCTACGGTTGCCTCCTTGAGGAATTCAATAGATTTAAGCAACTTGAAAATGAAAATGCCGAAGCTATGTACTCACGCCTAAATGTTCTTGTCAATGAGATTAATGCTTTGGGTGTGAAGAACATCACAGACTTGATGTGACACCCTAAAATTCCATCACTAAAATTCACCTAAGCAACATGTTGTTATAGTTTTAAGGATTTAAATTTGCCTTGCTAATTAAATTGAGCTCTAGAGTATTTAATTTAATTTAATTAATTTAGAGACAACTAGTGTTTGTGCATCATTATTTGGATATGCATGGTTTTTGGTTGCATAGTGTTCTGTGTGAAGGTTTGAAGTTTCAAAAGTTTTAAATGTGTTTGAAATGTTTTGAAAACAGTTTGAAAAGTTTGAATTTTGAAAAGAGATTTAAAAAGAAAAAAAAAGACCTTACCTCCTTACCTTTCACTGGCCCATCAGTTAACAACCCTCCTCCATGACCTCCCCCGCCTCCTCTTTTTCTTTTCTGCGGTCACGACAGGGTCCCATCGGCGCTTCTTCCTCCCGCGCCTCCTTTCCTCTGTCTGTTCAAGCCGGCGCCGACACACCGCCTTGCCCGCACCTCCTCCGCTCCTCCTTTCCATCCGCGGGCTCCAATCAAGAGTTGTGATCCCCACGCCCGTTTCCCCTCCAAAACCGTCCGTTTCCCCTTTCCCTTCCATCTTTATGCCATGGCGCCCGGCCGTTAATGTAAGTCGCGCCGTCCCCCTCTCCGCTTCCCCTGCCTCTCTGTCCCTACTTAAGATCGAGCCCGAGCTCTCGCCCTTCCCTTTGCACTTGCATCACACCTACAGCGCCCGAGCACCAATCCCACCAAAGCCGCGCCACTGCTCCGCCATTGTTGTCGGTGAAGCTCTCGTCGTCGGTGAAGGGTCTTTCTTCCTTTCTTTTTCAGCTCGATGATGCACCGTCGCTCATGGAGCCCTCCGTTGCTGTGTTTTCATCCCCGTCGGATCGAGCTGCGCCCCCCGCCGGAGCGCCGCTGAGCCCGCCGCCGTCACGATCACCGTCGCCATCGCTCCGTCCCGCCGTCCATCTTCTCACCGTAGCTTCACCGCAGGGTAAGAAGGCCGCCGCCTTCTTTTTCTCTAGCCCGTGCACCTGTTGCCTTGGCCACGCATGGCCGGCCGCCCGCCGCCATGGTTGCCTTCTCTCGGCTAAGCCACACCCACGTGGTCACGGCCGTATGTTGTCACCACGGCGTCGCGTTAAGCTGCTCGATGAGCCAAACCGTGACCCGTAGCGTGATATCGCTCGTCGCCGCCGCCGCACGCCGGGCGAGCCACCGTCGCCACCGCCATGGCATCCATCCCCGCCGCCATCGCCAGGACGCCTCGACCGACCATGTGCATGCTCTCAAGCCGCATAGCAGCCACCCGCTCGAAATGATGGCGGGAACCTCTCCGAGCCTGCGCGGCGTGCGCCACCGCGCGCCGCCGTCGTCTCTTGTCCGCCGCGCGCTGCAGGGCCACTAGGGCGTGCAATCGCGCGTGCGGCCCTGATCTAAACGGGGGAGTACCGCTTCGACCGGTCCACCGTGGACCCGTGCACCGAGCTCACGGCGCGGTCCACGCCACCGCGGCCGTTGGATCGAAGATCCACGGCTCAACCGAGCCGTTTTCTTTAAAGAGCCCCTGAACTTTCTTGTTTTGCATGCGGTCCTTCCACCTATAAAAACCTTCACAAACAGGTCCTGATCTTTATGTTTTGACCCCTGTATTTCTTAGATTCCTTAACAAGAGGTCTTTTCGCTTCTTTTTACATATAAACCCCTCTGTTTTTATATGAAATTATGTTTTTAGTCCTGTAGGCTTAGTTTCCTTACAGAAAAGTCCCTGTAACTTGTTTTAATAATATCTTTCATGTTTTAACTCCGTTTTAGTGTTCTATATACCGAAATGATCGTCTCGTGAATAGAATCTTTTTAAACAGCGTGTTTTAGCTTTTGGAACTGTTTGGTGTACTGTTTATTTATTGTTTGTTTGTATATGCTTGTGCGTAGATATCGTGCCTATTTTTCGAGCTCCCGTTGGAGACGATCGGGAAGAGCCTGCTACTGAAGAAGAAGATACTCGATTGAGAGGCAAGTGGATTCCCCCCCCCCTCTGCATATTCTCTTTTGAACCTATATAACTGCATGTTGTTACACAATGTTTACTTTTACTTGTTGCTATGCATTAACTTGATGGGAAAACACCTTTTTAAGGACTTGACTAGATGTTTCACCCTGTTACCTTGATCAACCCTGTTTAACAAATGTTTTGGGTAGATAATTGCTTAGTTGCTAAACTTGGGCTGGTTATGTGGGTTATGTCTTGCAATCTGTTATGTTTATGAAATGTTGTTTAAGAATAAGACAAGATCATATATCTTAAATGGAACATGGAGAACCACCCAAGATAACAGTACAACCACAGTCCACATGGCTCTGGCTTAGCCAATTAATTAGGAGAGTGGATTTATCGATAGCCTTTTCCAGAGAGAGGGCACGGGCCGGAGTTGAAGGGTATAGCCCGGTTCTTTTGGGGTAGTAGCCTTTGCTAAGGTGCTTGACCATTAGGGAGGTTATGGTCCGCTCATTCTTTATGCTTGTCATGAGGCTGTTGGTTCTCTACTTTCCTTTGTAAAGGCTTCCCTAGCCACTCACCTAGGAAGTGTTTAAGGGTCTAGCTAACCCGGACAACATGGGGAACACGAGCTGTGGGTAAAGTGTCAAACCTCTGCAGAATTAAAACTGATCGATCAGCCGTGCTCACGGTCAAGAGCGGCTTGGACCCTCACATGATAATCAAACTTAAAGATGGATGTAAATCGTGGATCTTGTGGGTCTTTGGGCTTGGGATGTCTTTTAAAGCTTAAGTGGGTTGGTATAAACTTACATCTAGTAACTAGGTGCTGTTAACTAAAATTTGACCAACTTATAAAATGCTAACCGCTGCAAACCTTAGCCTATCCTTGGTAGCCTTGCATGTTTCCCCCACTTGCTGAGCTCCAATCATAAGAGTGCTCACCCTTGCTTACATTGCTCGATGAGAACAACGGTGAGAATCTTGGACTTTGAGGAGTTCTAAGGCATGCGGATCCCCCAGTCATATGCCTGTGGAAGATGAAGCTGAAGTTGCTCGTTTAGTTATCGTTTGTTTTTGGACCTTCGTGTCCACTGCCTGAGTGTAATAATGAATATTGTATCGGTTAAACTCTTGTACGTTTGAATTACTGTTATGGTATTACATTCTTTTGTCTATCGTATGTGTGTAATTTGATCCTGGCGCACATTTGAGATGCATTCGGTTTTCCTTGTAAAATCGGGTGTGACAAAGTGGTACCAGAGCCGTAATGACTGTAGAAATGGTCGAAATTAAGGATTCATGTTCTAGAAAGCCATGTCATGCTTCAAATTGTCTTATTTACGCATAAAAATCTAATTTATTCTTGTTTATTATTAAAACTCTATCATTTTGATTTATTCCATACTGAGTTCAGTTTTGTTTTGTCAGATGGCCAGAACAAAGTACACTGCACGCAAGAGCACTCGTGGCCGTGTTCCCGTGGTCGGGTTGGCACCCGCTACCCGGTGATTGCGCCAGTGCAACCGCAGAGCCGCAGCCAGAGGTTGAAGTTGAAGAGGATCCCGAAGAGGTGCAGCCGGAAGCTGAGGTTGAAGAAGACCCTGAAGAAGTGCAGCAGCAGGAGGATCCAGTTGAGCAGCCACAGCTGTATGATGGTACTGTCCTGTAGGCCGATGCAGATGGTGACATTGTGATTCCGCCGACCAAGCAGCGAAGATGCACCACCTTCGCCGATTGCTCCTGCACCCAATGCTATGGGTGGAGATCCAGATGACTCGGGGGATGACAGTGGTGAAGATGAGGACGATGAAGACAACAACAATGATGGTGAAGATCCCGAGGAGGAAGAGGATGATGATCCTCGCTATCGTGGGGCTGAGTACCACAAGCACTCCACTGAAGATGAGAATGGCCAGTTCTGTGTCCTACTGCAGGAGGTACTGCAGCACCTGGGGAAGCCACTCTATGTCACCAAGCATTTGATGAGCACGGTATGAGGATTACTACACCAGAGTCTACATCCGTGTGCCTTTGATTGACACCAATGGGTGGAGGAACCGCTCATCACACCACAGCACAGCTCACTTCTCCACTGATGAGGCTGCGGTCAATGATGCAGCTAGGAGGGCTCTCTGGTCACTCGCAATGCTCGGTGATCGTGCATGAGTCTCGAGTTCCGCCACGTTCCTCGTCGTGTGAGTGGCTCGGAGGATACCATAGTACCTGCTGGAGGAGATGACCGTATTGACATCACGGCTCGGGTGACAGCTGCACTAAACACTGACCTTGAAGGTGCAACGACGAGATGGATAGGTACCATGAAGAAGCTGCAGGCGCTCGGGGCTAGGATTGCCTATCTGGAAGCGACGCTGTCGCAGCGACCACACGAGGAAGCAATGCCGTGCAAACTACAGCCTCTCCTCTGCAAGAAGCTCCGTTCTGCACACCAGAAGCTACAACCCGTCTTGGCTAGGATCTTAGGATGCACTGCCTTTACCTTTTTAAGTTTCGATAGACCCGTTCTGTGAGGGCGTATGCTTGTAATAATGGTTGTTGCTTGAACACATGTTTGATTTGGATTTTGCTTGTGTGTGAGTTGTATGGTGGAGTGATGGCCACAATACAACAAGAAACCATTAAGTTAAATAAAGTTAGTTTGGGTCCAAATCTGGTTGTCTTCTATTTTATCTCTCATGCAAGATTGGAATGATGCAAATCTGTTCTCGCAGTTATTTGACATAGCAGTAATGTTTTAATTTTATCTCGAGCTACAGAGCTCCGTTTGATGTGAAACCAGTTGGGTTAGTTCACAAATTTTGAGGATGATTTTCTGTCAAAATTCAATATCATACAGTATGTATTCTGGGAGTTATGCACAAAGTATTGAGCACATCAGAATCTGTAATCTCTGCTGACACAGCTGCACTGTTTGAATTTTATCTCGAGTTGTAGACCTCCAATTGAGATGATTCCAGTTGCATTAGTCTCATAATTTTGCACTTCACAATCTGGTAAAATTCATGATTTTTGGATAATAGCACAGAGAGTTACACCTGAATTATTGATGTCAACAGAATCTGTCCTAGTTGGAAGTTTGTGTTGCTTAATCGTTTTGAGTTCATCTTTTTATGCATCAGTTCAATACCCCTCTCTGAAATAGATTTCTCTAACAATCAGATGGTAAAAACCAGGTCCGGAGGAGGTCAAGACGTTCTGCCTGTGATTCGTGCTCATATTGCTAATCAACGAACCAGCACCACCTCCGCCCGATCAATCAAGCAATGGATCCGGCAATGCAGCGGTTCTTTGAAGCACAAATGCAGCTAATCCAGAATCTCACCAACATTGTTCAGAACATGCAAGCTCAGCAGAACCAGCAACCACAGCCAGCTCCACCGCCACCCAGGGATAGGCACAAGGAATTCATGAGCCACAACCCTCCTACTCTCATTCAACCGATCCGCTAGATGCGATGATTGGTTGAAGAGATTACTAAGAAGTCGGAGATTGTTGAGTGTCTTGCTGTGGAAATGGTCTTGTATGCTCGGAGACTTGTTGGACAGGCTTGGTGGGATGCATATTCAACTGCACATCCCAATAGGCACAACATTACTTGGCAAGAGTTCCGTGACAACTTCCGTACTTATCACATACCTTCAGGGGTAATCAAGCTTAAGCAGAAGGAGTTCTTGTCACTGAGGCAGGGAAGCATGTCGGTCACTGAGTACTTGGACAAGTTCACTCATCTGTCTCGTTATGCACCTGATGAGGTGAACACTGATCCTAAGAGACAGGAAAGGTTTCTGGATGGGTTGATTGGGCCTCTCAACTATCAGCTGCAGAGTCACACCTTTCCAGATTTCCAGACACTGGTGAACAAGGCAATTGGACTGGAGAGCAAGAGGAAGGAACTGGGCGAGCAGAAACGCAAGTTCCAATCACATGGGCGATCAGCGGTAACACTCATCCTCGCTACAGTTCACAGCAGAGCTCGTCTCAGTATCGTCCTGGTGGACAAGGAGGAAAGTATCCACAGAACTTGCAGCTGCAGCGCTCGTTTCAACCACAGCGTTTCAACCCTCAGACACCACGAACTCCTACACCTCAGCAGAATCGCTCCAACAATGGCTCAGGGCACTGTCGAAACACTACCCTGTTCAGCCCAAATGGGTGTTTCAAGTGTGGAGAGTCGGGACACTATGCTAACAACTGTCCTAAGAGAGCGGTCTGAGACCCCTCGAGAGGATAATAGTCACAGTGCAGGTAGTCATCTTCACAGCCTCGCACTCCACAAGCTCCTAGCAAGAGAGGCTAGCGAAACTATGCGTGGCGGGTTAATCATGTATCGTGGAGCAAGCTCAGAATGACTCTCCGTGGTATTGGGTGCGTTTCCGTCAACTCTATACCCGCTCTGATATTCAGAGCATCACATTCTTTCATAACTGATCAATTTGTGACAAAACATAACTTACGTATGAGTTCCATGAAGAATCCATTGATAGTTAGCTCCCCGGGAGGAGAAATGAAAACTGGTTATATATGCCCACAAGTAAAGATTAATATCATGGGAGTAGACTTTCTTGCTAATCTGGTAGTCTTAAAATCATGGGGGATAGATGTCATTCTAGGGATGGATTGGTTAAGGAGTTGTGATGGAGTTATTCAGTGCCGAAGAAGTCGATTATTAACTGTCCACAAGGAGAGAGAATAGAATATGTGGGTACACCTCATCCAACAGGAACTGTGAATTGATGAAGGCAAGGCCTTGGAGGATATAAGAGTAGTGAGTGAATTCCCTGATGTATTTCCAGAGGATCTGCCAGGTATGCCACCTGACCGTGACATTGAATTTAGTATTGAACTTATACGTAATCGCTCCTATATCAAAAGACCTTATAGAATGGATGTTAAAGATTTAGCTGAACTAAATAAACAAATAGAGGAACTACTTAGTAAAGGGTTTATCCGTCCTAGTTCATCACCATGGGGAGCCCCACACTCTTCGTTGATAAGAAGGATGGATCTAGGAGATTGTGTATAGATTATCGATCTCTTAATGAGGTTACTATCAAGAACAAATACCCTTTACCCCGGATCGAGGATTTGTTCGATCAGATGAGAGGAGCTAAAGTATTCTCCAAGATAGATCTTAGATCAGGTTACCATCGATTGAAAATCCGAGTGGAGGATATACCAAAGACATTCACATCTAGATATGGGTTATATGAGTTCAACGTGATGTCTTTTGGCTTGACCAGCGCTCCTACTTCATGTACTTGATGAACAAGGTGTTCATGGAGTATCTTGATAAGTTTGTTGTGGTATTCATTGATGATATTTTGGTATTCTCTCGGAGTGAGGAAGAACATGAAGAACATTTGAGGCTTGTCTCGAAGCTCGTGAACATCAGCTTGTATGCCAAGTTCAAGTGTGATTTACGGTTGAAGGAGGTCTCTTTCTCGGACACATTATCACCGATGGAGGAATTGCGGTGGATCCAAGCAAGGTTCGGGATGTGTTGAACCTGAGTCCGCCTAAGAATGTCCGGAGATCGAAGTTTCCTTGGACTTGCAGGATATTATCGTAGATTCATTGAGGGATTCTCAAAGATTGTGAAACCCCTTACAACTTTACTTGAGAAGGGTAAGGAGTTTAAGTGGGATGAAAAGTGTCAAGCTAGTTTTGAGGAATTAAAGAAAAGATTGACTACAGCTCCTATATTGATAATGCCAGATATACACAAAGGGTTTGATGTGTATTGTGATGCTTCTCGGCAAGGATTGGGTTGTGTGTTGATGCAGGAAGGAAAAGTAGTAGCATATGCTTCAAGGCGATTAAGGAAACATGAGCGAACTATCCCTACACATGATCTTGAGCTAGCAAGCTTGTTCATGCTCAAAATCTGGAGGCATTATATGATTGGGAATAAGTGTCGATTTTCACCGATCATAAGAGTCTGAAGTACATCTTTATACAGAAGGATCTTAACCTAAGGCAACGAAGATGGTTGGAGTTAATCAAGGATTACGATCTGGATATTCAGTATCATCCTGGTAAAGCAAATGTGGTAGCGGACGCTTTGAGTCGGAAGAGTCGTGCCAACATCTTTGATAGATCACTTGTTACCTCAGAGTTATGTTGGGAAATGGCACGACTCAACTTGGGAATAGTTGCTCGAGTGAGACTTTGACATTGAAATTGAGTCGACACTTGAGCGGGATATTAGGAGAGGCGTTGTTGATGAGAAGATCGCGAGTATAAGAAGTCGATAAAGATGGGTAAAGTTCCGTAGTTCGTGGAAGATGAACAAGGAACTGTGGTTCAAGAACATAATCTGTACACGAGATCAAGGAGTCTGAGAAGCTATTTTGAAGGAAGCACATGATTGACTTACTCTATTCATCCGAAGTACCAAGATGTATCAAGATCTAAAACAAAGGTATTGGTGGTATGGGATGAAAAGGATGTAGCTCATGTAGCTTTGTGTGACACATGTCAAAGAGTGAAAGTCGAGTATCAAAGACCAAGCAGGATTGCTTCAACCTTTAAAGATACGAATGGAAGTGGGAAGAGATTGGTATGGACTTCATAGTGGGACTACCTCTTACTCGTGATGGGTATGATTCTATATGGGTTATTGTGGATAGATTAACCAAGGTAGCACACTTTATTCCGATGAAGACAACTTATACAGAGTCAAGTGGCGTAATTATATAATTCAAGGATAGTGTGTTTACATGGGGTACCAAAGAAAATAGTGTCGGATCGAGGCACTCAGTTCACTTCACGGTTTTGGCAGAAGTTATATGAATCAATGGATACAAAGCTAAATTTCAATTCAGCATACCATCCTCGAGACGGATGAATGACGGAAAGAACAAATCAGATCCTTGAGGACATGTTGAGAGCTTGTGTTGAAGAATAGTGGCAGCTGGGATAAGAGTTTGCCTTATGCGTAGTTTGCTTATAACAACAGCTATCACCCGGATCAAGATGGCACCGTTTGAAGCTTTGTATGGAAGAAAGTGTGCACACGTTGTTTTGGAACCCGACCGAGAGAGTCACTCTTTGGACCGGATAGCATAAGAGAAGCGAAAGACAAGTTGAGATCATTAGAGAATCTCAAAGCCGCATGATCCGTCAAAGAGTTATCGATCCTCGAAGAGAAGTGGTTTTGGAAGTTGGTGACTATGCATACCTCGAGTGTCACCTATCCGTGGTCTGTGAAGGTTCAATGTCAGAGGGAAGTTATCACCTCGGTTCATAGGTCCTTTCAAGATAGTGGAAAGAAGAGGAGAAGTAGCCTACCAGTTGGAATTGCCAGCATAGTTGTCAGGTGTACATGATGGGTTTCATGTATCACAGTTAAAGAAATGTACGAGTGAGGTCAGGATAGAACCGATCACTGGAAGACATAGAAATGGGAAAGGATTTGACTTACAAGGAATACCCTATCAAGATCTTGGATACATCGGAAAGGGTTACTAGAAGCAAGGTCATCAGGATGTGTAAGGTACAGTGGAGTCATCATACTGAGGAAGAGGCAACCTGGGAAAGAGAGGATGAACTCAAAGAAGATTTTCCTCAACTATTCTCTAAATCTTCTGAATCTCGGGGCGAGATTCTCTTTAAGGGGGTAGGATTTGTGACACCCTAAAATTCCATCACTAAAATTCACCTAAGCAACATGTTGTTATAGTTTTAAGGATTTAAATTTGCCTTGCTAATTAAATCGAGCTCTAGAGTATTTAATTTAATTTAATTAATTTAGAGACAACAAGTGTTTGTGCATCATTATTTGGATATGCATGGTTTTTGGCTGCATAGTGTTCTGTGTGAAGGTTTGAAGTTTCAAAAGTTTTAAATGTGTTTGAAATGTTTTGAAAACAGTTTGAAAAGTTTGAATTTTGAAAAGAGATTTAAAAGAAAAAAGACCTTACCTCCTTACCTTTCAGCCCGGCCGCCCATCGCCCAACAACCCCCTCCCGCAGCCGCCCGCTCCCTCCTCTTTTTCTTTTCTCAAGGGTCGACAGTAGGCGGTCCCACCTATCGGCGCTTCTTCTTCCTCCCGCGCCCCTCCTTTCCTCTGTTCAAGCCGGCGCCACGGGACACCGCCTTGCCCGCCTCCTCCGCTCCTCCTTTCCATCCGCTGGCTCCAATCAAGAGTCGTGATCCCAGCGCCTGCTTCCTCCAAAACCTTCCGCTTCCCCTTTCCTTCCTTCTTTATCTTCGCGCGCACGTTAATGGCAAGTGCGCGCCTACCGCCCTCTCCGCCTCGCCTCTCTCTGTCCCTACTTAAGATCGAGCCCAGCTCTCGCCCTTCCCTTTGCACTTGCATCACACCTACACGCGCCCGAGCACCAATCCCACCAAAGACGCCGCCGCCTTCGCCATTGCCGGTGAAGCTCTCGTCGGTGAAGGGTCTTTCTTCCTTTCTTTTTCCGCTCGATGATGTACCCGTCGCTCATGGAGCTCTCCATGCCACAGTTTTCATCCCCGTCGTCGGATCGAAGCCGCTTCGTCACGCCGGGCGCCACCGAGCCCGCCGTCGGCCGATCACCGCCGCCATCGCTCCATCCCCGCCATCCATCTTCTCGGCCGTAGCTTCACCGCAGGTAAGAAGGCCGCCTTCTTTTTCCTCAAGCCTGCACCTGCTGCGCCGCCGCGACGCATCGCCGCCGCCCGCCCGCCGCCATGGTTGCCTTCTCTGGCTAAGCCACACCCTTGTGGTCACGGCCGTGTATGTTGTCACCACAGGCGTCGCGTTAAGCCGCCGATGAGCCAAACCGTGACCCGTGGCGTGATATCGCTCGTCGCCGCCGCCGGGCGAGCCACCGTCCCGCCACCGCCATGGCATCCCGCCGCCGCCAGACGTCTCGACCCCCGACCATGTAAGCATGCTCTCAAGCTTTGCATAGCAGCCACCCACGAAATGATGGCGGGGAACCTCTCTCGAGCTCCGCGGCGCCACCGCGCGCCGCCTCTCGTCTCGCGTGCACGCCGCGTGCTTGTAGGCCACCGTGGGCGGCGATCGCGCACGGCAGCCCCCGATCTAAACGGGAGTACCCTTCGACCGGTCCACCGTGGACCCGTGCACCGAGCTCACGGCGTGGTCCACGCCATCGCCGCCGTTGGATCGAAGATCCACGGCTCAACCGAGTTTTCTTTAAAGAGCCCTGAACTTTCTTGTTTTGCATGCGGTCCTTCCACCTATAGAAACCTTCACAACAGGTCCCTGATCTTTATGTTTTGACCTGTATTTCTTAGATTCCTTAACCAGAGGTCTTTTCGCTTTCTTTTACATATAAACCCCTCTGCTTTTATATGAAATTATGTTTTTAGTCCCAGAGGCTTAGTTTCCTTACGTAAAGTCCTCAGAATTTGTTTTAATCATATCTTTCATGTTTTAACTCCGTTTTAGCGTTCTATATACCGAAATGATCGTCTCAGCGAATAGAATCTTTTAAACAGTGTGTTTTTAGCTTTTGGAACTGTTTGGTGTACTGTTTATTTATTGTTTGTTTGTATATGCTTGTGCGTGAGATATCGTGCTGTTTGTCGAGCTCCCGTTGGAGACGATCAGAAGAGCCTGCTCACGAAGAAGAAGATACTCGGTTCAGAGGAAGGCAAGTGGATTTCCCCTCCATATTCTCTTTTGAACCTATATAACTGCATGCTGTTACACAATTTTTTACTTTTACTTGTTGCTATGCATTAACTTGATGGGAAAACACCTTTTTAAGGACTTGACTAGATGTTTCACCCTGTTACCTTGATCAACCCTGTTTAACAAATGTTTTGGGTAGATAATTGCTTAGTTGCTAAACTTGGGCTGGTTATGTGGGTTATGTCTTGCAATCTGTTATGTTTATGAAATGTTGTTTAAGAATAAGACAAGATCATATATCTTAAATGGAACATGGAGAACCACCCAAGATAACGACAACCACAGTCCACATGGCTCGCTTAGCCAATTAATTAGGAGAGTGGATTTATCTCGATAGCCTTTTCCGAGGGGTGAGTTGAAGGGGTATAGCCGGTTCTTTTGGGGTAGCAGCCTTTGCTAAGGTCTTGACCATTAGGGAGGGTTATGGTCCGCTCCATTAGAATCATCATGTCGTTGGTTTCTCTACTTTCCTTTGTAAAGGCTTCGTAGTGGACCCCTAGCCACTCACCTAGTAAGTGTTTAAGGGTCTAGCTAACCCGGCAACATGGGGAACACGAGCTGTGGGTAAAGTGTACAACCTCTGCAGAGTTAAAGCTGATCGATCACGTGCTCACGGTCAAGAGCGGCTTGGACCCTCACATGATAATCAAACTTAAAGATGGATGTAAATCGTGGATCTTGTGGGTCTTTGGGCTTGGGATGTCTTTTAAAGCTTAAGTGGGTTGGTATAAACTTACATTTAGTAACTAGGTGTCCGTTAACTAAAATTTGACCAACTTATAAAATGCTAACCGCGCAAACCTTAGCCTATCCTTGGTAGCCTTGCATGTTTCCACTTGCGAGCTCCAACCATAAGAGTGCTCACCCTTGCTTGCTCGGATGAGAACAACGGTGAGGAGTAATCGAGCGACTTGAGGAGTTCTAAGGCATGCGGATCCCCCATATGCCCGTGGAAGATGAAGTCGAAGTTGCTCGTTTAGTTATCGTTTGTTTTTGGACCTTCGTGTCCACTGCCTGAGTGTAATAATGAATATTGTATCGGTTAAACTCTTGTACGTTTGAATTACTGTTATGGTATTACACTCTTTTGTCTATCGTATGTGTGTAATTTGATCCTGGCGCACATATGAGATGCATTCGGTTTTCCTTGTAAAATCGGGTGTGACACTTGAACATCAATCGCAAGATCCTTCAAAGTCTCCGGAAGCCCGACTATGACTTGGTGAAAGCCATCATCTATGAGTAGAAGCTCGAAGAAATAAAGCCATCTCAAATCTTGAGGAAGATCATGGCACATGAGCTTCAAATCATGCCCAAGTCCAAGAAGGTGCCCCAAGAAAAGCCCCAAGAGCTATCTTCTCCAACCACAAGCCATGCTCTTTCAAGCCAACAAGAGAAGGAGATGCGGAGAATGGCAATCCACGGAAGCTCAAGTGAAGAAGATGATGATGATTACGATGAAGGCTCCTCATGTGATGAAGAGATCGAGTCGATGGTTGCCATTTACGTGAAGAAGATCTTCAAGTATGTAAAGAAAATAAACATATACGGCTACAACTTCCACTTGAGAGAAGGGCGTCATCATCAACACATCATGTTTACCAAGATCAAGCACAAGACCAAGAAGAAGGTGGTCAAGGAGAGGAGGGCAAAGCAAGAAGCAATTGTCACCGTCCGTTAGTGGACAAGTGGTGGAGAATCAAGTTCTTATAGCTCAAGTGATGATGGATCCGATGCCACCTCTCTCGATGATCTTGTTGAGCTAGTCCATGAGCAAAAAGGAATGCTTAAGAAACAAGCTAATGAAATTAAAGAAGTCAATACTCTCAATGATCTTAGTGCAACCCTTGCTACAAATTATGAATATTTGTTGTGCAAATTCAATTTGCTTAGCAAGGAGTGTGATGAGCTAAAATCTAAGCATGAGAGAAATGAGACTAAAACAAGTGTTTCCTTTGAGCTTGATGAATCATCTATCCCTTGTGCAATTCCTATCTCTAAGGTAGATGCTTCAACTTCTTGCATTGATTTGATTGATGAATCTTGCTCACCACCTTGCAATGAGAATGTTGTTGTAGAAACATGTGATTGTCTCATAGGCAAGAAGAATGATGAGCTCAAGCAAGAAGTGAAATGGCTCTGAGAGAAGTTGGTTAGCTTGATGGGAAAGGATAAGAACAATGAGGAACAAGTGGACATCTCTCAATACATGAAGAGCAACGTCCAACCTTCTCAAGATAACCGTGATCCCATGGTGAATAAGCTTGAGAAGGGTGCAACCGTGACTTGCTACAAGTGTCACGGAGAAGGGCACAAGTTCTACAAATGCCCTAAATTTGTCAAGAAGATGGACAAGGGCGAGAAGAAGAAGAAGATGATCCTTACCATCAAGATCTCCCTCATCTACACCAAGCCCAACCGCAAGAACAAGACCAAGAGCAACACCTACGTCATTAAGAAGAAGACTAATGGCAAGGTGGTTGCACACAAGGTTGGGAAGATGAAGACGGAGCGGGGTTAGAACCAACCCATTTGGGTGCCTAAGGAAGTCATCACCAACATGAAGGGGCCCCAAATTGTTTGGGTTCCAAAGGCCACTTGAAGGCCATGAGTTCGGGGACTTGGGAGGCTTGGCACATAGAAGAGATGAGAAGATTCAAGCCTAGAAGCCAAGCTTGCAAGTTGGACATGTGTTACCCAAGTTCCCCGGTTGATGTAATGGAAACTAAAACCAATCTCATGTATCATTGTAGCTCCATTGCCTTGTCTAGGTTTGCATTTGTTGCTATGCCTAGTTGTCTACATATGGTAGGTTGCTTGTGTCATGTGCTAACCCATGAGCAACCTACATGGTTTGATTAGTGTGTAGGAAAGCTACACTTATTCTCTCATGGTGCATGTTTCCATATATATCGCTTTGCATCATGAGCAAGCTATAGGGTTAGCTTCCCTTTTGTTGTCACAAACAATGTGCATACTTTTGGTTGGTGATTCAAACACTAAATGCACACATTTAGGGGGAGCTCATCCTATAGTTTGATTATGGGACTAACATTATTTCAAGCCTATTTTGTGTAGTCCCTTGGTGACGCGTTTCGGTGCGGTGCTTCATTCTAAGATAATGCTATTTCACTCTCAATGTGATCTAACAACTCTAAAAGAGTGAACATAGCAATATGAGCTTCATGCTATTGAGTCATGTCCTTGCGAGCTTATGTCTATATATAAGTTCAAAGGCAATGTATTCATACATTCCTAATCCTTGTGGTACCCTAAGTGTCTTCTTTGCAATCTTCCTTCAAGTGGTGTCACCTCCTAGTGATATCGTTTCCAAGTGGCTCATCTCAACATGGTGCCAACAAGGTAGAGAGGAACAACCCCCGGAGGTATGCAATGCTCAAAATCTACAAGTAGTAATGTTACAAGAACTGTCTTGTCTTATCTCTTTTCTTTTAAGCTACCTCCTTGCATGATATGCTCTAAGCTTCCTTGTCTTACAAGTGTTTGTAGAGATTTTCACATTATCATATTGTGCACTTGATTTTCACATTATCATATTGTGCACACACTTAGGGAGAGCTTAGTTTGTATCAACCGCGTGGTGCGCAGACAGCAGCCCGAGCTCGACCTCTTGAAGGTCAACTCCTCCTTCCCTTTGTCCGATCTCCCGAATGAACCAAGGGATTGCTACCAAATCATAGGTGAAGGTGAAGCGCCTCTATGAGATGGTATGCCTACGAATTTGTAGCCCCAAACCCACTGAATCGAGAGGAATCGAGATTCAACCGAGCTCACACAAAGAGCTAGGGTTCCAACCGAAATCCTTCAATCGGAGGCCAAATCCGGAGTTTGAGGGGTCATGATCAAGCACAAAGATGCACAAGACATCTATCCATGATCCCCACCGACAAATCCGAACCCAAACACCTCAGAATCGAAGGAACAAGGCCGCGCATGAAAATCCAACAAAAATAGCTCGAAAAAGACACGAAAATCACACAAGCTAAAAGAAGGAGATCGACGCAACCATGAAAGCTTCCATACACTCGGAGGTCAAATTCTTTACAAACCGGTGAAGAAAATCTAAACATATGAAATTGAGAAATGGGAAGCAACGATGGATGGTTTGCCCAGAAACCCTAGAGTTAATATATATATTATTTTCTAGATTGGGTGAATGACCAAGCTACCCTAGCACTTAAGTTGAGATACAAACCCTCAGGGCAAATAGGTCAAGTAGCACTCCTCTTCATCGCACGCCACGCGCACCAGCTCCTCCTCCCGACGCAAGCCTCGCTCCCGCCACGTGTCCGCCGCATCAAAGCTTCCAGTGCGCCGGATCCATCTCCGCCACGAGCCTCCGGTCTTGGTTTTGTGGTTCAACCAAGTAACCGCCGGTTTTGTGGTGAACGCCGCAAACCCTGCGTGCAGCCGGTTGTGAGCCGCTACCGCCGATCTCCGACTTCGTCTTGCTTTTCTTGCCACCATGCGGCCCGCACTTGACCCCAGCCACCGGGTCCCTCGAGCCGAGCCTACTTGTCTCTCCACTCCTCGAAGGCCCCGCAAGGCATAGACCTTTCGCGCCTGCTTTTCACCTGCACCAACGCAAATCAAGCCGCAACACCGCACCGCAATACTCGGCCAAGAGTCGGCCTGACACCACGTTGTCAATCACTCATCACACTGAGGAGCGACCATCCACCGGTCCTCGGACGCTCCGGTCCTCACTCTCCCCCTTGATGAGTGCATTGACAACACACACAGTAACCAATTCAGAGAAAGAAAGAAAAAGAAAAGAAATGAACCAAAAACTCAATCAAGTGATCAAAAGCCAAACAAAAGCCAAGAAGATCACTTGAAAGAGAAAGTCTCGGTCCCCTAAGGCAAGGGCAACGGCTCAACACAACCGAGACAAATTGCTCCAAAATTTGCCGACTCCTCAAGGTGAGGCAAATGGGCTCAACACCATTGGCAAACGAGCACAAATAAAATCAGGCGAAAAAGAGCTCCAAAATGCATGAATGTAAGCTCCCCCTGACCAAATGCTTTCTCCCAAATTTCCCAAAATTTTCTTCCCCTTGATGCAAAACTCCCCCTGAATGCATGAATTGGGTACTTTCCTCCCCCTTGTTGGTAATGCATGAATCAAGCTGAAATGAAACCTAGAGCTTCTCAAATAGACAAAATTCAACACAAGGTGCTACACATGTCCAAATGAGCAAGTGAGATATTCTATAGCTTCTTATGCACATTAGCCACAAGATTACCAAGTTTCACATCCATTGAGCAAAGCTAAGATAGACATGAGCAATTTTTCAAAAAGATCACTCTCTCACAAGCAAAGTCCTAAACATGAGCAAAACATGTCAAAATGGCAGAGCCATACAAACTTCATGCTAGGACAACCATTCTAATCATAAGATCATCATAAACACCCTCAAGCATCTCATGTCATGTCAAAGCCACCGAGCCATGTGCCTACTTCTATGTATGAGACTTCTCATTGGTAGGCATCACGCAACGGTTTAGCACCCAAAGCTATAAAAATTAAGCACATATGACATGGGAGCACATTTTCCAAGCAATTCACATTTCATTTTCAGATTTACAAAGGTACATGAAATGTCTTTGCAACAAAAAGGAACTTATGCTCCTCCACAAGATGAAGCAAGCGGGCTAAACATTCATGATGACAAATGAGCCTTTGGCCCCATGTGATCAAAATAAGCTATCCAACCACAAATTAAGCATAGCAAAGCCCCAAAAACATGTCAAGCTCATATAAAAGCATTTACCCACAAGAGAGCATACATGTAGCATTTTCAAAAGCATAGCTAGCAACCATGGGCATAACCAAGATCATCCAGAGCTAAGCCAAACTAACCATAGCATACCAAACTAGCTCAAAAGATCATGTATAGCACATCATGGTGAACAAAGTATATAGGAGCAGCTCATCTCTATAGCATATGATACAAATGCAATCTATGATACAAAGATGCAAGCATGATATGATACAGAAATGAACATGCAACATGTGTATGTACATGAGATTCCCCCAGCCAAAACTCAAAAAGGAAAAACCACCAAGCTCACCCATAAACGTGCAAATGTAGCTTGGTCCAAAGGTTTTGTTAGGATATCGGCGAGCTGTTTCTCGGTTGGGACATGGATGAGATCTATGTTTCCCTTCTCAACATTGTCTCTCAGAAAGTGGTAGCGCACTTCTATGTGTTTGGTTCTTGAGTGGAGCACGATTCTTGGCTACACTTATGGCAGTCGGTGTCACACATGAGAGGTACATGGGAACACTCCTCACCAAAGTCACTCAAAGTGTACGAGATCCAAAGCAGCTGGGAGCAACAACTAGCGGTAGCAACATACTCGGCTTCTGTGGTAGACTGAGCTACACTTGACTGCTTGCGAGATGACCAAGAAACAAGCGAGGAACCCGAATTGCGTAGCACCAAGTTGATTTACGATCAACTCGACACCCCGCAAAATTGGCATCCAAAAAACCAAGAAGCGAAAGGGAAGAGGACGCCGAGTACCAAAGACCGAGCTCAGGAGTGTGTCGAAGATACCTGAAGATCTGCTTGATGGCCTGCCGATGTGAAGTCCTCGGCGACGCCTGAAAATGAGCGCACAGACAAACAGAAAACTGGATGTCCGGCCTCGTCGCCGTCGAGTACAAGAGGGAGCCGATCATGCTCCGATACTCCTTCTGGTCCATGGGCTCTCGTCTCGTCCCGCTACCGTAGTCATACTCATCGGTGGCGACAGGGGCTTCGAGTCGTCCATCTTGAACTTCTTGAGGATGTCCTTCGTGTACTTGGCTTGATGCACAAAGGTTCCCTCCTTCACCTGCTTGATCTGAAGCCCGAGAAAGAACTGCAATTCTCCCATCATGGACATCTCGAATTCTTTGCTCATATCCTCTGCAAACCTTGCAACCAAAGAGTGAGACAAGCCGCCAAAGACAATATCATCCACGTACACCTAAACAATTAGGATATCATCGCCCTGCCTGAGGAGAAAAAGAGTCTTATCAACCTTGCCCATCTCAAACCCCTTGCTGAACAAGAACCCCCTCAAACGGCCATACCAAGCACGAGGAGCTTGTTTCAGCCCATACAACGCCTTCCTCACTTATCTTCTGTGGGGAAACTCAGCACTCTCAAAGCCCGGTGGTTGCTTCACATAGACTTCCTCCTCTAAAAAACCATTCAAGAAGGCACTCTTCACATCCATTTGGTACAATTTGAACCCTTTAGCCACGGAAAAGGCTAGAAGAATCCTAATTACCTCCAAACGGGCTACAGCAGCAAATGTCTCCTCATAGTCTATCCCCTCCTTCTGACTATAACCCTGAGCAACCAACCTCGATTTGTTTCTCACCACCTGACCATTCTCTCCGTCTTTGTTCTTCCACACCCATTTTGTCCCAATAGGTTTGCAATGTGGTGGTGGCTCTACCAACTCCCAAACTTGGTTTCTCTCAAAGTTCTCTAACTCCTCATGCATTGCGTTCACCCAATTAGGATCAGAGAGAGCATGTCCAATGTCTTTCGGCTCAAAGGTAGCAACAAAAGCCGAATGAGCAAAGTGAGAAACATTCCTGGACCTTGACCGCGTTGTACGTTCGTTGATGTCGCCGATGATTCTCGAGGGAGGATGATCAACTTGAACGCCTCGGTGCCTCTCGCCTGGAGACGACCTCCCCCTCAGCTGCAGCCTCCACTTGATCTTGCTGGATCGTAGTCGGTGTAGGGGATGGGCCATCCTGCACCGTAGTCGTCGTAGTGGAAGTAGTGGGTACATGCGCCGCTGGAGCTTCACCATCATCACCATCATGCTCTCCAGCATCATCCTCCTCATCCTCAAAGATCTTGTTGCCAACTTGCCGCCACCGCACACTCAAAGATGACAACCGCATGGTCGGGTCTCGTCGAAGGTAACTTCGCAAGTTTCCATGACTAGGTTAGTATCAAGGTTGAGCACACGAAATGCTCTAGAATGACTCGCATAAGCCAAGAAAATCCCATCGGAGGACCTCGACTCAAACTTATCAAGCCTACCCTTCTTGAGAATGAAGCAATCAACAACCAAAGCCTCAAATGGCTCACTCTAGGTGCTCGCCCGTGCATGAGCTCATAGCACGTCTTGTTCAAGAAGGCCTTGAGAAAAATCCGGTTCCCAACATGGCAAGCGGTATTCACCGCCTCAGCCCAATATCTCCTCGGAGTTCTATTCTCGTCGAGCATCGTCCGAGCCATCTCACAAAGGGACCGATTCTTTCTCTCAACCACACCATTCTGACAAGCCACATAGGGAGAAGAAAACTGATGTTCGAGACCCAAATCACGGCAAAAGGTTTCGAAATGAGAGTTTTTAAATTATGTGCCATTGTCGCTACGAATAGCTCGAACAGCATCTCCATGCCTCTCGTTCTTCAACCTCAAGATAAGATGCCACACAAAACCAAACGTCTCCCCCTTGTCAGCCAAAAAGAAGACCCAAGCATAGCGAGAATAGTCGTCCACAATCACAAGGACATACCATTTCCCACCCGCCGAGCACACACGAGCTGGACCAACCAAGTACATATGGAACAGCTCGCATGGCCTCTCTGTCATAACGGATGTTAGAGGTGGGTGAGAGGAGGCAACCATCTTACCATGCCTACATGGAGCACATACCAAATCCTTTTGGTACTTCAACTTTGGCAATCCTCGGACCAAACCTAGCCCACTCAAGCGTGACAACAAGTCAAAACTCAAGTGACCTAGTCTCCTATGCCATTTCCAAAGCTCCGCTGAAACACTAGCAACCAAACAACGAGAAGAGCCAACACGATGAGAAAAATCGGCTCTGAAAATCTGACCCTCGTGGACGATCGTGCACACAAGATCACCTCGAGAATCCAAAACACGAGAACAGCCTATTTTGAAACAGACTTCAAAACCCTCATCAAGAAGCTGGGAAACCGAAAGAAGATTGTAACCCAAGGACTTGACAAGAGAAACACGCCGAAGAGTCACAGACTCACTCACCTTCACCGTGCCCACTTAAAGCACTCTACCTTTCCCATTGTCCCCAAAAGTGATGTACTCTTTGGTCATCACCGGGTGAGGTGGAGAACCACCGTCGATCTCCCATGTGTCGAGAGCAACCGAGTCGATCAACCAAAAGCCCTCCATGCCTCCCTCCCGCAAAATAAAAACGAGAAGAAGAGTGAGCAAACCGACTCAAAGCACCAGGGTTAGTACGTATGAATCAAACCAAAGGCTGCCATGCCATTTGCTCAAAAAGTGGGGTTAGAAAATTCCATCCTATCTCTCCTAGGTGGAACACCCACACGCCCCTTGGAGGACTACAGCGTGCACGAAGTGAGGAGCCGTGAGCTCCTCTTAGGACCCTAAAAGTCGATCGCCCCCATACTGTATTGGACACGAGCGAACGGCCCAAAGAAACTCACCACACCCGAACCCAACACACTTACCACCATCTCTCCTGCGGTGGCTCACCACGAGGCACAAACTCACTCTCCCGAGGGTAGATGGTACGCACCACACCCTCACCTTTCCCACCAACCTAGGCTCGTGCACACCACGAGAAGGGCGGTACCTGCCCTTGTTTGCCATCTCCTAGCTAACCTCTCCTCACGCTTCCTCCTGAAGCAAAACTCAGTTTAGGTGACCATCCTTCCCACAATGGTCACAAAGTGGAATGGGATGGGTTTTGGCTTTGGCTTTGGGTTCTCTCGGTGAGGCTTCTCCTCACTCGGTTTCTCTCCCTTCTTCCCAAAGAACTCGCTCCCAAGTCACTCTTGAACTTGATGGGTTTCGAAGTTGTCGGTTTGTGGAGGAAACATCGGGTGGAGCTGGGGTTGTGTCTAGCTAGTTCCTAAGTGGGTTTGGTTTAGGAGCATAGGCATTTTGTGGTGGGTTTTGGTGGTTCCGGGATGTCACCCGATCTTCCTCATTCTCACCCACTTCCCTCACCAATCTTGTCCACCCAAGCGCTTGCCCATCATAGCGCTTTGTATGACTCAATCATCATCCCGAGTGAGGCTCATGACCGCATAAACCAACCCATCATCTTTCTCAACTCATCATTCTCATCCGCAAACGATCAACATAATGCAAGCTCCATATTCTTCACAAAGATTTAATTCACAAGTGCAAGATGTAGGAATAGGAGCTTTCAAAGTAGCCTCTAGTGATTTAGCATAAGCAAGCGACACATCAAGCTTCTCATGCAAACAGACAAGAAATGCAAGCACCAAGCAAGGAGGGCCTAGATTTCATCTCATCTAGCTCAACCCTAAGCACATCTAGTTCCTCGACCTTGAGAGGCATACTTTTCCTTGAGCACACATCACCAAGGAAAAACAAACAATCAAGGTGCATTCAAAGTTCATCGGTCACAATGAGGCAGACTTGAGAGAATCTATTTGAGCCCTAGCATCAACAAGCAAAGACTCCTAGCTCAACCACCTTCTCATAGCCTCTCCAAGCAAAGACCTATACTCTCTTCTCCTTGTTGGTCTTTCTAAGAACATCATCACGACTCAAGCAAGTCATCCAACCTAGCATTCTCCTCTATCAAGAAGGCAGGATCATTGTTTACCTCATCCTCGGAGCGAGACGGACTTGTTGCTCTTCTTGCTCGGAGCTGTGTGCCATGCCTTAAAGCCTTAGGCCGAGAGAAAGCACAAGCTCGTTTATGTTCTTGCTCCTTTGCCCTTGTTCATCTCTTCTTCATCGCAGCTCGATGAAGAGTAGCGAAACTCGAAGCCGATGTCGCTCTCCGCAACCATCGCCGCTCTTCTTCTTGTGACCACCACTCCTTCTCGGCCTCCGCTCACTTGTTCTTGCCCTTGTGGTCATCCCTCAGCAGCTTGTGGTGAGTCCTTGACGTGCTTGGGCTCGGGATCTCCATGGCCTCGGGCACTAAGCAATAAAGTCATCCTTGCATGCCGTAGCACATGCCCGAACTCCTCCGAGTTCTTAGGTCTGTCACATTCGACACGCACCCGACAACGAGATCCTCACCCCGGCCGCGTCAAACTCCTCATCTGGCACTGGACACAAGACAAGACAAAGAGAACTATCTCGAAGGCTCGTTAGCATTAGTCCTTGGTCCAAATGAGAGCTGAACTATGAGGGTCGATCGGTTGTCGATCCTTGCCATCCGGTCCACCTCGGATGACTTGAGCTTGGAGAACAGCTCGTCACCATGAGGGTCTTATACTTCTCGAGAATGGCTTCCGACATTCTCACCCCCACCAAATACGTCCGGAGAATCGAGCTTGAGTAGCCCCTGTCATGGTCATCGTGATGGGAGCACGGCCCATTAGCCCCTCATGTTGTTACCACAATCCCAGTGAACCGCTAGAACATGGCATCTATGGACTCACCGGGATGAGTGAAGTTCTCATACTCTCTCCGTGGGTCACAAATAGCCGAGAAACTGACACAGGCGTTCAGAGCATGAGAATGCTCCCAAATCCTCGCCGCCAAGTCTCTGGTCCCAGAACACGTCGGATTGACACAAGCTAACAGTAGTCCATGTTGTTGTTGACATGTCCCTCGATCACTGGAGTAAGAAGTTCCCGCGGATGAACATAAGCATGTTCACCGCGTGACATCCCAAAGGATCAAACCCGCTGAGGAAAGCACCATCCGCCTCTGCCACATCTGGTAATTCTTACCATCAAAGTGTGGAGACCCGAACCCCATTCCTGATCAACCATCTTTTGGATCTTAGACTGGTTAGAATCACGAAGATCCATAACGCAACCGCAAGCTGATTGAAGGGACAGATTAGGTGACCGCTAGGGCGAGAGGGAGTGAATGAGCTGATAAAATTCTTCCAGAGGATGAACTCGGCCTATGCCCCAAATTCACAACCAAAAGGATTCCATGAGTTTGCCAAGGTCACGTAGTCACAACTGACCTACCAACCCTAGGAACAAACCCCCAACTCAAAGCAAATACGGAAGCGCAGCTCAAGAAGCAAGACTTAAGGTAATCTGCGGTGCAAGGGCGGACCGTCTCATGGACCGCGGGCTCGTGACGGTCTGGCGGATCTGTCCGCGGGTTCACGGCGGACCGCCCGAAAAATGCCACCCGAACCTCCAGTCTTGCACCGTAAACACGGACCGGTTGGTACTTTGCAGGATCGTCGCGGAAGAGAGCGTCGCACTCTCCTGCGGACCGCTCAAAGAAACTCGTGCAACCAAAGCACCGCATAAAATGGATCGAAATGAGCGGTTTAAGAACGCCCCGCCTAAGAACATGATGCCGCTGCTGCCGGGAAGCCTCTCGCTGGACGCCGCGCAGATGGTCTTGTGGGCAACGAGCTTTCGACTTCTTGAAGTTCAACTCCTCCTTCCCTTTGCCCGATCTCCAGAATCAACCAAGGATTGCTGCAAATCATAGGTGAAGGTGAAGTGCCTCTATGAGATGCTATGCCTCCTAATTTGTAGCCCCAAAACCCCATTGAATCGAGGAGGAATTTCGAGA
The DNA here is from genome assembly GCA_022644695.1 of Cenchrus purpureus. NCBI lineage: Eukaryota > Viridiplantae > Streptophyta > Magnoliopsida > Poales > Poaceae > Cenchrus > Cenchrus purpureus. The sequence continues at coordinate 90,434,602 of CP053454.1, forward strand.
TTCAAAGAAGCTCACACAAAGAGCTAGTTCCAAAGAGAAACTCAATCAGGTCGAATCGGGAGTTTGAGGGGTCATGATGAAGCACAAAGATGCACAAGACATCTATCCATGATCCCCACCAAAAATCCAACCAAACACCTCGGAATCGAAGGAACAAGGCGCGCAGAAAATCCAACAAAATAGCTCAAAAAGCCACGAAAATCACACTTCCTACAAAGAAGGAGATCGGCATCCATGAGCTTCCATACACTCCTGGGAGGTCAGATTCTTTACAAACCAAGAATGAAAATCTATACCTATGGTGCGAGAGAAATGGGAAGGCAGTCGGATGGATGGTTTGCCCGAAACCCCAGAGTTAATATATATGATTTCCTCTATTGATGCGAATGACCGCTACCCTAGCACTGTTGAGATACAAACCTCGAGGAAAATAGGTCAGAGCACTCCTCTTGATCGCATGGCCATGTCGCATTGCCGCGTGTCCTCCACTAGAAGCCAACTGCTCATGCGTGATCTGCCGCATCGAGTTTCCGCAATCTTTGCTTGAATCCTGTCTCATGCCGAGCCTCCGGTCTTGGTTTTGTGGTTTTGGGCCCGAGGGTTTCGTGGTGAACGCCGAAACCTGGCGCCGAACTACAGAGACGCTATGCACCCGGCCGTGATGCGACGTCTGCTGCCTTTGACCATGCGTATCCGCGCAAGCCCCATTGGCCCTTGGGTCAATTTTTGTAAATTTATGCTTGCTTTGATTGTGTTATCATATAAATCAACAAAAGTCGGAGATTCTTGAGTGATATCAAGGCCGCCATAGCCATGTGTTCAAGTATGATTTTGGTGATTCAAGTATGTGAAACACAATCATGGGACTAACAATATTAGTCTATGTATCATATGAATCAAGTTTCCAACTATTTTCGTCGATGGATGCAAGCTGGTATACCTGGCAAAGAACATGTAATCGAGTCCAGAGATGGACCACTTGGACAAGAGAATGCTACAGAATTATCCGATGATTATTTCACAAACTATTCTGTGGATTCAATTGTGAGGTGGAAGAAAAGCTGATAAATTATAATGAGCACCCATCAAAAACTTTCCCAAGATTATCAAAATCGGATGATAGTGAAAAAAAATAGGTTCTTTGAAAATAGAAGCACGGATGATATGAATCATCTATCCTTTGTGCAATTCCTATCTCTAAGGTAGATGCTTCAACTTCTTGCATTGATTTGATTGATGAATCTTGCTCACCACCTTGCAATGAGAATGTTGTTGTAGAAACATGTGATTGTCTCATAGGCAAGAAGAATGATGAGCTCAAGCAAGAAGTGAAATGACTTCTTGAGAAGTTGGTTAGCTTGATGGGAAAGGACAAGAACAATGAGGAACAAGTGGACATCTCTCAAGACATGAAGAGCAACGTCCAACCTTCTCAAGATAACCGTGATCACATGGTGAAGAAGCTTGAGAAGGGTGCAACCATGACTTGCTACAAGTGTCATGGAGAAGGGCACAAGTTCTACAAATGCCCTCAATTTGTCAAGAAGATGGACAAGGGCGAGAAGAAGAAGATGAACCCCACCATCAAGATCTCCCTCATCTACACCAAGCCCAACCGCAAGAACAAGACCAAGAGCAACACCTACGTCATCAAGAAGAAGACTAATGGCAAGGTGGTTGCACACAAGGTTGGGAAGATGAAGACGGAGCGGGTTGGAACCAACCCATTTGGGTGCCCAAGGAAGTCATCACCAACATGAAAGGGCCCCAAATGGTTTGGGTTCCAAAGGCCACTTGAAGGCCATGAGTTCGGGGACTTGGGAGGCTTGGCACATAGAAGAGATGAGAAGATTCAAGCCTAGAAGCCAAGCTTGCAAGTTGGACATGTGTTACCCAAGTTCCCCGGTTGATGTAATGGAAACTAAAACCAATCTCATGTATCATTGTAGCTCCATTGCCTTGTCTAGGTTTGCATTTGTTGCTATGCCTAGTTGTTCATATATGGTAGGTTGCTTGTGTCATGTGCTAACCCATGAGCAACCTACATGGTTTGATTAGTGTGTGGGAAAGCTACACTTATTCTCTCATGTTGCATGTTTTCATATATATCGCTTTGCATCATGAGCAAGCTATAGGGTTAGCTTCCCTTTTGTTGTCACAAATAATGTGCATACTTTTGGTTGGTGATTCAAACACTAAATGCACACATTTAGGGGGAGCTCATCCTATGGTTTGATTATGGGACTAACATTGTTTCAAGCCTATTTTGTGTAGTCCCTTGGTGACGTTTGGTCGGTGCTTCATTCTAAGAGAATGCTATTTCACTCTCAATGTGATCTAACAACTCTAAAAGAGTGAACATAGTAATATGAGCTTCATGCTATTGAGTCTTGTCCTTGCGAGCTTTTGTCTATATATAAGTTCAAAGGCAATATACTCATACATTCCTAATCCTTGTGGTACCCTAAGTGTCTTCTTTGCAATCTTCCTTCAAGTGGTGTCACCTCCTGGTGATATCATTTCCAAGTGGCTCATCTCAACATGGTGCCAACAAGGTAGAGAGGAACATCCCCCCGGAGGTATGCAATGCTCAAAATCTACAAGTGGTAATGTTACAAGAACTCTCTTGTCTTATCTCTTTTCTTTTAAGCTACCTCCTTGCATGATATGCTCTAAGCTTCTTACAAGTGTTTGTAGTTGTGCACTTGGTTTTCACATTATCATATTGTGCACACACTTAGAGAGAGCTTAGTTTGTATCATGCTAGTCTCATGAGCTTGTGATCCACCTTAGTTATTTATACATGTGGTATCTTCATTGATATCATACATATGGATCATGGTTTATGTAGCTTTCTCCCTAGGATTTAACATTTTTCTTGAGCTATGTTTGCTAGGACTTGCTAAATTTCCTTTAGAGACCCCTTTTGTTTTGGACACTTTTTGGAGATTTTATTCCAAAGGGGGAGAAATTGGAACCAAAGCAAGCTATGTGTGAACATGCGAAGAGAAGATCAAAAAGGGGGAAGTATGATCTAGGGGAGGTTGGATGATAGTAAGCATCCAAGCAAGTGTAAGTGGTTCAATTTTTGTCAATTTTTGCAAATTTATGCTTGCTTTGATTGTGTTGTCATATAAATCAACAAAAAGGGGGAGATTGTAGCGAACGTGGCCGCCATAGCCATGTGTTCAAGTATGATTTTGGTGATTCATGTGCAACACAATCATGGGACTAACAATATTGTCTATCATGTCATTATAGCTATTTTAGATCTCATGGATGCAACCACACACAATACAAAGCATCACAAAAGAAGGATACGAAGCCGGGGCAAAGAGAGGAATGAATTGGACTTGTCCCATGAATAATTATTCTTGGATTAATCAAGTGGGAAGGAATGCTACAGAATCATAAAGATTATTTCACAAACTTTCCATAGAGTCCAAGATCATCAAAATCGGAATCCGGAGTGAAAAGTTATGCCCAAAATAAGGTGTGCTGAAAATAGAGCACCGGATGATCCGACGCCCTATTTTTTGTGAGCACCGGATAAACTCCCGAGAAGAAGAAAACAAGTGTATAAGCACCAGATGATATGGTGGTACCATCGGATGATTGCGTCGGTTCATCCTATGCTTTTTCGGGAAACATACAGAGAGGTATTCGCGCGGAGAAGGCTAGCACCGGATGAACCGACGCTACCATCGGTTCATCCGATGCTCAAAAATTGCTCAAATGCTCAGGATTTTCTCAGAATCTTATAGAAAATTTCATAAGCTTTCCAACAAGTACAAGATCGCCAAAACGGAGTTCGGAGCAAAGAGTTATGACCAAAATACCGAAGGGCAGCGACGTAGGTGACAGGATGAACCTCTGGTACCGTCGGTGCAACTTCAATCATTCGACGCTCAAAAATTGGTCAAATGCTCAGGATTTTTCCAGAGTCATGTGTAGAATTTCATAAGCTTTCCAGCGAGTATAAGCTCGTCGAACATGGAGTTTATTCGGAGCAAAGAGATACGAGCAAAATACAGAAGGGCATGTAGCAACACAGGATGATCCGACGCTACATAAAATGACACCGTCGGTTCATCCGATGGTATATCTTCACTAGCCATTAGAGCAACCTTGTGAGGTGATTCTTGAGTGGATCAAGTTGTACAAGGTGCGCTGGAAGCCTTGGGGCCTAAGTGGCTCACCGGCAATCGTGTTCGACCATCTGACTTGGTGTGGAGTGGCGAGGACACTTTGTGCGGGGACGTGGAGACCCCTTTCTTGGTGGAGAAGCTCCTCGGAGGCGACATCAAGGTGACCAAGGAGCTTGGTGAGTGCCTTAGTGGCGAGTCAAGTGGTGCTCTTGTGAGAGACTTGGTGACCGAGAAGCAATACTCTTGGGTGAGTGCTTCAACAACACGGACTAGGGGTGGCTTAGTGCCTACCGATACCACGGGAGAAATCGCGTGTCAAGAGTTTGCTTCCTCTCATCCCTCTTTACGTTTCCGCATTACTCTCTTGCAATCTTTGCTTGCCTATACTTTCCTAGAGTAGTATCATGCTAGGATTGGCTATAGGTTGCAAAACTTGTTTTGGGATGAGGGTTTCACTAGATCAACCTTAGATTGCACATATAGATAGAAATGATCTAGTTTATTTTATGCAAAGTAGTGGAAGCCATATAATAAGTTTTTAAGTTGCCTAATTAACCCCCTCCCCCTCTTAGGCTACGAGCATCCGATTCCTTGCACTTGGCACGGTGACTTGCGCGGCGCGGGCGTCCCGTCACGCGACCTCACATCACCACGCAGGAGGACCTCGTCCGTGAGCGCGTGGATGGCATGGTCGTGGGGGAGGGTGCAGTCCAGGCGGCAGTGGCGGGCAGGCCCAGGGATGTGGGGTGGCGTGAATCACCAACGAGGAGCGGCGGTTCGCGGGAGGTGGTGCCGAGGTACACCGAGCAAGATCAAGCCGCTGTACATGAAGGTCTCCCGCGATGCGATGCGAACCAGTGGAGCTAGAGTAAAATTGTGGGGTGCGACACTTCAATAAAAAGCTTCTCTAGCTGAGTTGTATGTTGATTTTGTTGAGCCGTGGGTGCATCACATTAGTCCGACGGGGTGCATAAAGGGTGAAAATCGTTAGCAATCACTAAATCTCGTTTTGGGTGTGGTGCGGCCACACCACAGCAGCTACCGTGAGGCGAACGGCTTTGTTTTGGCGGTGACGAGACGACGCTGAACCCGACCTCCCCGCGCCTTCGTCGCAGTCCCAGCCCCCGACGGTGGCGGCGGCGGCGCAACAGCAGTCGGTGGTGGTGGCGTGGGACTATGCGCGTGCATCCGCCGCCGATGGAGAGCGGAACTCATGGGCACCTTGGTCTTCCATTGGTGGGCCCGCTTTGTTATTGACAGTGGAGAGGGACGGGAGCAACGGAAGTGCTACGCAGGGAACAAAAATTTTATAAGTGCATAGATAAGGAAGTTTTCAAATTTTGGTGCTACAAAGGGAAGGAGAAGTTTTTTTTATGCTACCTAGGTAATTGTTTTATTGGATCAGTAAACCAAATTGAGTCACAAAACTTTGTTCAAGGGTTTATACTAACAATCTGAATGGCTTAAAATAAAATTATCCTCTTTCTCTTAAGGAATAAAATGTATGATTGGTGGATAAAATAAAAGTGTTGTGTGAGGTCACAGCATATCCATGCCTTCCTGATGACAACGATAACCATTCATTCCAAGTCAACATGATTTTCAAAGATATAGTTTGACCAACACGAATGATGTATTGATGCATAGGACAGAGTATAAGTTTTGTACGAAAAATTCCCATACCTGCATGAGACAGCAGAACTGTGACTATTGTGTATATCTATGAGTAAAGCAGTTTATGGCAAACAAAATTTACAATGAAGAGAAACACCAATTGCACTGGAAGAGAAACACTAATTTACAATGGATATGATAAAAATAAATCTTGGAAGCATGCTAAAAATAGGAAAAAAAATCTTATGGTGTCACTTTCAAATACTTCAGTCGACTATAATATATAGACTAGAATATATAGCGTGTTGAAAATAAAATGAGAAACAAATTTCTGGTGAAAGCATCTCCAACAGTTTGCCAAATCGGGTTGTCATTCTTGATTTTTGGCAAAAAGGTTGAAAACACCATCTCCAACAGTTTGGCAAAGAACTTGGCAATTTTCGGTAACTTAGGAAAGCCTCCAGTGCTCAAAGATACGAGCACGTGACTTGGCATCTGCGTTTCTCCCCTGGATGAAGCCAAGTAGGAGGATGAAAAAGCGAAAGGGCTTGTAGCCTAGTGGTTATCAAATCCTCGGTAGCACCTCATGTCCTGGGTTCGACTCCCCATGGGTGCGAATTTCTTAGGATTTAATGGTGTTTGTGCTTTCAGTGGTAGGCGACGTTCTGTCGACTGCGAGGCACCCGTGGTGATTTCGTCAATCTTGAGGATTTGCCGACCCAGTCTTCGAAGATGCTCATAGGAGTATGGTTTGCGTGGTGGTCGAGGGATGAGTATCGTGCGTTGTGAGAGTCTCCGATGTCTTGTGTAATTCACAAAAAAAGTAGGAGGATGAGAAAAGAAATAAAGGCTACGAAGGGTTCACGATGAAAATGTATAAGAGAAAAGAATAGTTTGCCAAGTTAAAAATAGCAAACTCTATGAGATGCATTCTTTTTTATTTGGCAAATCTTTTTAGGAGTTGGCAAATCACAAAATTTTCCAAGTAAAAAATAGCAAACTCTAAAAGATGTTTCTTCCAATTTTAAATGTGATGAAAAAGAAAAACCTACAATATTGAATACGAACAAGAATTTTACTAAAGTACTACTCCCTCCGTCCCAAAAAGAATGTCATTCTAGAAATTTTAAGACATATTATTAAGGAGGTGAATTGACCTCGATTGCCCCTATTTATTTGCCATATTAGGTGCTAATTGATTGTTGCATGGCTACATGCACATGCACACATGCCAAATTAAGCAAAACGTCATTCTTTTTGGGACAAATTTTGAATCCTAAAATGTCATTCTTTTTGGGACGGAGGGAGTACAAAACGTGGAGAAGCATACAAAAAGAGAGAGACAACAAAGATTGATCGAGTACGTCGACATCAAGACTAGTGATTAAAGCAGAGAAAGCACTTTCATCAAATCTAGTGGTCAAAGTGAAGCTACACAAGAACTATCTAAATGATTTTGTGGTGAGCTGTATAAATAGCACCAGAAGCTATGTCTTCAGCAACAAATTTTACATGAGTAGGGTACACACAATGAGCTATGGAATATATATGTCATGTGGGTCATGCCGCGCAAGAATGGAATTAGCATGCTCGGCATGATTTTGATTTGCTACTAAATCATACAAAATAAATGATGTACTTGCACATTAGGGCAGGTAATATATATATATACCGGAGTCTGTTCAGTCCAATTAATTGTGCAATGCACATAGTGGAAAGCAAAGGAACAACATCTACGTTCACGTAGCACTTAACCAAGTCTTTTGAGTGATTCTTTTGACACTTTAATTTTTGTTTAGATGTAGCACGGTACTGCAAGATAAAATGGAGGAAGAGTTTTACGTTCAATTTTGTACACCTATTTCAGATTATGGACAGCTGCAGCTTGATAGTGACAGAGAAACAGACAGTGGTGATATTTTGGAAGCCAAAATGGTCTTTGGAAGTATGTGCTCAATTTGGACAGCAGAGCCATCGAAAAGAAGCTGTTCCTCAGCATGTAGACATGGAGCCTGGTAAAATTGGGTCTCGAATCTCATTCTCTTCCAACGCTGCGACTGCATTCTCCTTCCCTTGTGCAACAGGGTGCCCAATCTCAATGTTATACTGTCTGGCATCAAGCGGCCGAGTGGGACATAGCAAAGAAGATGATGACCAGAAAAAATGATGACTTGCTCCCGCGCACGTGGATGTGGGTGGTATGGTAGATTAATTGGACTATAGCCCAATAGATAGACGTCAGTCCAACAAGGTAACTGCCCTGAAGCCTCAAACATTTTGGGTTGTGTGCTGATTTATTTTAGCAACAGAAGGACTTTCTGATTTATTTCAAAATTGGCAGGTTTGTTCTTTTAGCTCATGGATTCTCGTGCATGTTCAATTCATAAAATATATTATGGTGTTATAGACGTATAGCTAAGGGAGCTAGATATCACCTTCAACATTTAAATGGGCTATTCAGTGTCTTCATGGGCTTCCACATATATATAATTGATCCTCATCCAACACTGCTACATCTACTACACCGGTTACTTTAACTACTTCCACTACATGCGGAGTTTCTCTCACGAGCACTAGCCAAGATGCCAGGTCTAGGTGTGTACTAGAGGACCAGTCCATTTTAATTGCCTTGAACTCATGAGAGAAGCCTTAAAGACACTGAAGCTATCATCGGCTGTGACTACATCGATTCTTGAAGCAAGGCATGCCGATTGAACTCTGGAGTGAAGGCATAACCTGGAAGATTTATTGCAAACCTGAGTTTGAATTGTAATCGGGCCTCGTCACACAGGAGCAACTTTTAGACCTTGTTGTTCCAGCCAAGACCGAATAGTTGAAGGGCTACCGTTGGTGATGCGCCTTAGATCGGCTAAGGCTAGGGATCCCATTGTGCGCAAAAGAGTCCCAAAATAGGTGTATCAGGGCTGAATTGTTACAATGAAGGAAAACCTATATATTTACAATATCAGACCCCACCAATGAAATGCACATAAACAACCACCTCCTCCTCCTATAAATAGAGCCCTAGGGCTTGGATGAGAGAAATTTTGACCATTTATTCACTTGATCGCTTATTCATTTGGTTTTCTCTCTCCCTCTATCACATTCTTTTTGTCTGTTCGGGATCTTCAATCCCAACTTAGAAATGAACTCAAAAGGAACTAGAAAAAGAGAGGAGCAACTCTCCATCCATAGAGCACTCAAAGTGTGGTTTTCAACTGATTCGTTTGAGGATTAAGTTTATATACTGACGGATAACATGAACACATGTTTAACTGTGCAAAGCTATGTAACTTTAGGGACAACAGCAACTTTACAATGATACAATCATACAAAAAGTAAACAAGGGTGAGATGTTGGAGGGAGCTGAAATGATCTAGATAGTTATGGTCAATTTCAAGAGGAGAGCCATCGATCAGAAGCTGTTCGTCGGCATGCACATGAGTGCGACAGAAGGTCCAAAAACCTTCTTCCCGTAGAGAGTTGACCTAGCATAAACAAAGGAAGTGTAAGAACCTTCTTCCCGTAGAGATAATAGAAATAAAGGAAAAAATTTACGAACCCGAATAAAATGCACATACACTACTACATAATCGAGCCTTAGCCACACGAAGTCTTAGAATTGTGTTGAATATTGTGTAATAGTTGGTTACATTTGGATATGGAGTTGTATTGCCAGTTGGGTGTAGAGTCTGTATCAAATTCTTGTAAACCGGGCTCCTCATTAAACTGAGAGGAGGACCGCTGTTGTATCTATGACGACATAGTGACAGGGTAGCAGGGGGAGGTGGCGTAATACCGGGACCCCACGAGTGGTGCCGTGATTTAGAGAGGAGCGTCCCTAGTCATACCCCAGGGATATAGGATTCGGTGTTTTTTGTGATTTGTATATATACATTATCTCAATAGATCAATTGTTGCTTCCTCGCTTTCTATATTTTTCTAACATGAAGAAAGGTGAAAAATATGTGAGTAGTATAGTTATTCCTCACGCGGAAGAGATGGAATGGCAAGCACAGTCTGTCCACATGCTTAATTAGCTGCTGTATAAAGGAGGAGTACCTGGAAAGTTTGTAGGTTGTGTTCCAGCTCTCCTTAGATCATAGACATGCGATGCATTCGTACCTCAAAGAATCTAAAAAAAGAAATTATGTGAGATGGGAGTATAAGATGTTGAAGCAATCTGAATACACACAACTCCACACAAGATAGGGTCACACGTATTGAATAGAAAATTCCCAGTCTTCTGCCATATAGGAGGATGAAATTTTTAGCAAACTGTTCCATATTCTACTCATGCTAAACATTCTTACCATTACAAACTGTTTACAATGATAGAGCTTTATGCTTGCTCTGTTTCACAACAATGTCTGGAGCAAAATCTTTGTTTATCATACTTCTTTTACTGTAGTTATTTTTGGTCTGTTCATGACAATTTGATTTTGGTATGAATTCATCAAAGATAAACAGCGTTTGCTATGAAAATGGTACGCACATAATCACATTCGTTCATATGTTGCTTAACCAAAATTAAGTAGTGTTATACTAGCACTACCATATAAAGATTGGTACCAAAGTGACATCTCAGAAATGCTGATCCAAAACGTGTTTGATCTTTGAATAACGATGAGAGGAGAAAAATCATATACTATTCTGCAATAAATCGTCTGGATATTGCAAAAACCTTATGTGTACAACATGGGAGATTTGTGCATCCTCTTGAAGAGAACAGATTGCCTGGCGGCCGCGCCTGTTCATGCTGCAACAGCAGGGTAGTGGAGAGGACGCCTATTTGGTGCCAGGACTTTACACGAGATGCGGTTAGCATGGGGTCCGATTGTTCTATGATATGTGAGACTTGTGCATCTTGATTCCGAATGTATCGACATATTGTTCTTATCCCTTGCGGAAAAAGATGATAGGAAGGAGATGGTCAGTGTGTGGGCGGCACCCTGCAAGATGACTTTGCCTGCTATAGGATTCGGCTAGACAAGGAGGAACGCGCTGAGAAACAGTCATTTTTTTAAAGACGTGCATAGGCTGAGAAACAGTCATGCCGTGACGGTTACAATACTGAGCGGTGGATCTCAGAATTCTGGTTTCAGCAGGCCGCAGAAGCCTCAATCACGTGATTCGGTTGCTTGACACTTGAGATCAGTAGTCAGGTGAAAAGTTGAGGCATTCCTTGATGAGTATTTTTATTGCTCACAAAGAAGGGATGGGATGGCCTGTAGAGCCTCTCCTTTGGCGTTCCTAATAATTTACTGAATGAAAATCCAGCACAAGTTGCATGCTTTGTGATCTACAGAAACTCAAACTACAAACAAATAACATTAGCGGCTTTATAAAAGGGTCTCTGGTAGTTTGTAGGTTCTGTTCCTTAGGGTGATATTAACTGCTACTCCGTAGAAGTTTGGCAGTTTGTTTCAATCTTTCTCACACTTCATTCCTTTATTCTTTTTCATGGCTGTCGACAGATTCTAGCCTGCAAAGGACAGACGGTGGAATCTTCACCCAGCATTCTTCCAGAGCATATGTGGGGGAGGCCCAAGCACATGATGTACAAGCCAACTGCATGTCGCCACTAATCAGCAAAACTGCGGCCATACCATGAAAAATAAATTGGATTAGGGACTAAAGGTGAATAACTAGTATGTACACTTGTTAGAAAACTGGAAGGATTAAGTAAACCAAAACAAATTGTACAGATATCAAGACTTTGGTCATCTTATGAGTAATTCATACATCTTCCTTAAAATAAATTCTGTTCGGAGGAGCATATGTAAATGGAACAATTATGAAAAGCTTTTTAAGGTTTTGACATGATGAAGTACGGCAAGTTTTTTACCATTCTAGAGGCCCGATAGAGCGCCTAGGCCCTCACTTTTGATTTCTAATGTTCAGTTATGTGGCTCAGCTTTTCACCATTGGTGATCGGTAATCTTAAATTAGTGCTCCCACTGACCCAGTCCAACCTCTATTTTTATAAGTGTGTCCTGCCTCATTTTTTTTGTTTTTGGGTCCGCCCCTGATTCTAGGTAGGTAGGAATACTTAGACTGGTGCCCTGGTGGCATTAAATTAAATTTTCACAGCTAAGCCCATCTGCAAAGATACAGTTCGGTGTTTGCATGCTTTTCTGATGATGTGGAAGGGAATATCATGCTGTATTCATAGAGTTGTAGGTACACACTGCATGTTATACTTGTGGAGAAGGGGAATGCAATATATACCTGCCATAAAAAATGTTAGCAACCCCGTTCATATGTGTTTAGCTATCCAATTTTCCACAGTAAATGAGTGAGATGCTGGTGGAAGCTGAAATGACCAACGTATCCAGCAAACCAAGGCTGCAACACATGTCAGGCGATTAGAGTTTGCTACACCCCAAATCCTCGATTTACGAATTGCAAACAACTGGTCTCTTGGAGATACTGTAATAACAAAAGTATGTCTTGTAGTATTATATTGGTAAAAGCAATATAGATATATGCATCACCTGTTGCGAAATGTGACGACTTGAACAATGGTGTATGAGTGTATCTAGCACCACCTGAAGTCACCTATTGGGATGTGGGTATGGTATCTTATTCAAGCAAAAATGGGGTTGAAACATCGATATTTCTTGACTGACATGTTTGCCATGGTTCCTGTGGTGGATGGATTAAATGACACGAATAAAGAAGTTCATTGCCTTCTTAGGTGTTGCCATTGTATGAAATCTGGGTAAATTGTTCCATACATATTACATTTTAATTAAAACTGCTGGCATTTGACCACTCAGGTGATGGATACTTCAGAAGAACCAAGTGCTGTTTCTAATTCCTTTTTGCACTCAAACATCTCTTAAATTTATGTTAGACATTCAGAGAAACGACCTGAGCCTTACTAACGATCAGTGTCAAATGCTAGTGATGAGGGCCTTTTCCTAAATGAATGATATTATTCTGTCATGAATAACTCTCACTCTTCCAAATTTCTCTTGCTTTCCTCGCCATACAGATTGTTCGGATTTGGTTACATACCAGAGTATGGAAGTAATCTCCTTAATTGGAGTTTAGACTATAATTATCTGGTAGCATTCTTGTGTAGTTTCCACTATGGAGGAAAAGGATCCTTTGTAATTGGGAAAAAATATCTTCGCCACACTGTTGTATGTTCCTGTTAGTGTGAGGTGTTTCCATAATTCATCTTCTATCAATGGGATGTAAAAGAGTTATTTTCTCTTCCATGCAAACATTACGGTAACAGATTTGTGAGGATCTTTTCAGGGTGGGAATGTATCGAAGTTGTGAATTCCAGATAGAGCATATACGAATGCTTTTGTTGTGATCTGCTGGTTGCAAATTACATGATACTCATCATGTTCTCCACCCATCCTGAATACTAACAGGAGCGAAGACAGTATGCCAGTACATATAGGTACATGTATCGTCCTTTCTGAACGAAGAAGTGTTGATACCTATAAGATCCAAAGGAGAAAGTGGAGAAGAGAAGAGGCAAATCTTTATTCATATAGCAGTCCACACAACGTGTTTAAAAGAATCTTATGTGTACTATCTAGAAGTTTCTTTTGAGAAGCATAGGTGTGTGAGATGATGGAGAAAGCTGAAACGACCAAACGACTAAAGGCGTGGCGTTTGACTGTATGTATTGTTGACGAATTGTTTAATATGGCAGAAAATGTTAAAAAAGTATCGACGGGAAGAATTGATCCACATGCTAAAAGAAGTTGGAATTTCTTTCAAAAAAAAGAAGTGGCAATTAGCAAATGTACCTTGTTCTTTCAGCATATGCTGGCCTTACATGTTTCAGATGATGCATATGCTGCAAGAACAAAGAGAAGCTGATAATTCCTTCCTGGAATGAAGCATCTAATGAATTTCTACAAGAAAATCTGTTGGGTGAAGTACTACATTAAAATAGCATACTTTGCACATATCAAGCCATGGTCACTTCTCATCCTTTTGCTACCAATGCATGCTAAACCCATAGTATATTTGAACACCAGAAATACATGTTTGTGTGTGCGTGTGTGTACATCTTACGTCAAGAATTTAAACTTTTTAAAATAAACGTAGTGGAGATCAACATGAACGTGCTTTGGTGTGAGGCGAATGTGACAATTATATTTCCATTAATTCAGACATTGCACTAGTTATCCGATTTGTTCTACTTCTGAATAGCTGAAATATTAAAAGTATTGCAATGTCACTGACCTCTGAACTCAAGGACGGATTATTATGCTCAAGCTCACACGTCAAAACTTTCATTGTTCACAATGGTGAGAAGTTATGTAATGCAATGTTATTGTGTAGATATGACATATAGCAAACTTCACCAATTGCAGTATGCCGGAATGTTGGGAGTTTTGAATTGGAGAAGAGCATACTCATGCTTTCCTTCATTCCTTATGATGTGGTAGCATGTAATGTGACAGCCATGCATGCTCCACCTCGTGAATTTTAGCAGGAGGGCCAGTATACAAAATATTGCATCCTTTCTGCTAACCGATCCGTTGATACCTGTCATCTTTATGAGAACAGTAGAGAACAGAAAAGATACATCCCTGTTCATATAGAAGCCCACAAGAAATTATTGAGAAAATTATTTGAGTGGAGAATAAAATAAAAAATACAAGTAGCAATTACATATTTCTAGAGAAAAAAGCATGCCGGGTGTGTGAGAACCATGCATGCATGTCGGGAGAACCACATATATATCTCTGTGGTTATCAGGGAATGTTGCTAATGCATGTAATTAGCACCACTAGTATCCCGTGAATCTATCTAGACCACATATCTTGCACCCTCTCATACTTATATATCACAGACATCAAGGAAAGAAACTGCATCCTCATTCCACACCGAGCTCAATAGAAACAACACAATGGCTAAGAACAAGACCGTTGCAGTTGCCCTAATCTTTGCCACTCTGGTGGTGGTGCCTGCATCATCCAAGCTAATAGACGAAATACAAGCCTCATGCAGCACGGAGTGCGCAAAGGAACATAAAGATCCCGCCGACATCAAGCAATGTGTCGACTTCTGCACCTTCTCGAGCAAGTACCTCATTGTGGCATATGTGGCGGCGGAGACAGACACAACCAAGAAAGTGGGGAAATTCAAAACCATATGCACTGAGGGATGCCCTAAGGAATATAAGGATCCCGCCACCGCCACGAAGTGTGTAGACTTTTGCAATGTTGTGGCTAAGGAGCTTGAAGCGATCTTGGCGAAAGAGAAGATGGCATAGGTGTATCCCCACATTCATGTTGCAGTACTTCCCCATTCCTTCATCGATGCATGATAAAGCAGCTACGTACACACAATGGTTTTCGACTGATGGCTTTTTACACTGCACCATTATTATTTTTTTGTTTCTTTTCGTTTGTTACCATTTCTTGTTTCTAAGACTCCTGTGTGACCGACGATCTATGTATTTTCCTTCCAATAATGTTATTAGAATATATGTAACCTTTTGCTTGATTAAATAAATCAAGGTGGCTTTGTCTTTTACCACAAATTATTTGTTGAGTACACATATATATTTATATACAATTAGACATGCCAAGTTATCTATAACAACTATATAATTGGTACCCACTAAAAGTCTCTTTCCTATTTCTCCCAATCCTCCGCACACGTCATCAGCTGATGTCCCAGCCCCTCCCCCCATGCGACCCCTTTGGATCCACCCGCGCCTGTCCGATGGTCGATGGGGAACCCCCGCGTTGTCCCCATCCTACGTCGTCGTTGTCCCGCCGCCACCCCACCACCGCCCTCTCACCTTCCCACCGCTGCCCTTTACCCTCCCCACCAGTGGCCCTTGCCTCCCCACCGCCGCCACCTCGCTTTGTCTTAGTAAAGTTGCCCCCCTTCTCTTTTCTCCATCGGTCGACGTTGATCTCGCTCCCCGCGTGCATCCCTGCCTAAGATGAGGAGAGGAATCAGTTCCGCTCGCTCCCCTCTTCGTTTTGCCCCCCCCCCCTTCTCGGTCGTCGTCGTGCCCGCCTGCCCGGAGTCATCACCGAGAGCGCCGCCGATTACCCAGACCGGCTTCTTTCCTCTGCGCCCACCGCCGTCGATCTCACTCCCCGCGTCATAACTACCCAAGGTGAGGAGAGGAATTGGTTCCCGTTGCTCCCCTCTCTATTAATTTTGCCCCTCTACCTGGGCATCGTTGTGCCCGGAGTTCGCGGCAGGAGCTACGCTGGTTTCTCAGGCCGGTTCTCTCCTTTACGCCTGCTGCTGGAACCGATAATAGGGTTTCATTTGCTATTAGTTGCTTTCTGTCGGAAAGATAAAACCAAACATGAGTATCTGTTCCATGATGTGTTGATTTTTGGTCTTTTCTCATATATATTATTTGGAAGTACTCTTCATAGTATTTGTTTTTTAGTATGGCTTAAAGTGTAAATCGAGCTTGCATAACACTGAAAAGAATATAAGAGTATACAATTTACAATGGAAACAAAAATTGCAATGGTGTCTCAGGAAGGTGGGTTTCCTCATCGAAAGTTGTCGAAAGTGCAAACTAAGATTAATGGGTCACCTTTTTTTCTTAGGAGCATGAAGAACCATAGTGAAAGTGACCAAGAGCAAGACTTTCAAATTTCTACATGAGAGGTGAGTCCGGTCCTAGGCTTTGGAATTGGATGAGTTCATTGCTTTTAATCAATACACAATGTTATAATCTGAAATGCCGCACTAGCACATTAGGGTGGTCCTGTTAACAAAAGTTAGCTGATGCTCCTGTTGATTTTCATTCAATTTTGTGATAAAGCATTTTCTCAATTTGTTATTAGTTTCTTTCCGTCATAAAGGTAAAACCAACACGAGTATCTGTTCTATGATTCATCCTTCTGCAATGTTTTTTACCATCCCAAGATGATTCCCAATTTATATGTTTTGTTTAATCTTGATAAATAATAAAATGTTGTTAGTTGGATCAGTGTCAGCAACAAGCAGAGGCAATTACCATGATGTATCTGCATCAAAACCTTGAATTGTTCCTCTGTGAATTCTATCAGTTTAGCATGCAAGAGATTTGATTTTTATCATTGGTTCAGAAAAGGTTTGATCTTTCTTTTTCTCTAAATCTTTTCCGGATGGTGTATTGGAAGCAGTCACAAAGTAATGCAATTGTGCAAACGGAATCACCAGCACCAAGGAGAAGCGCAGGGCCCGGTACCTGCGCAGTTCCCTGAATTTAAAGTTATGAATTTGGATCATGCTTTCCTCACAGTAACTATCCCACCTTACCATGAGCAAACCAATCGTAAGCTCGCTGTGTGACAGGGATTGTTCCTCATCTGCTGGGTGGTTTGGTCAAAGCAACAGACAATTGTGAGCTGACCCAACTTACTGCTGCTCAGTGGTGGCCCAAGTAATACAGCGGTACTTGGAAATTGGAAGTTGGAACTGCATTAGCTCAAGGTCAATTCGATCAGGCATTCAGGCTTTATTGTGTTGTTTACTGAAAATGAGCTAGCCAAAATGCCAGATCCAATTCTGTCTTCAAAGAATAACATGTATGGAACTGTTGATATATACCTATATGGCTCTACCTCCTGAAGAATTGCAAGATTCTGACTGCGGTTTACAACCAGACTACACAACAGGAAATGGTAGCTTTATGATTCATGGATATTGTTATCCAGTTATTCCCTTAGTCACTTTCCCCAAGAGGTGTCTCTGATCTTCAGGCTTCAGGTTCATTATTTCTATACCACTAAAAGATTTTAAAATGCCTTATAAAGTTTTGCAAAGACCTTTTTCTGTTGCCCCAGAGCTTCTGAGTTACTCCTACAGGTCAGCCACTGTTGAGTATTCTTTGTCCTCTTTCAAATCCCGCAGCAACACGCGGGGAAGCCTAGTAGTCGTAACTACACATATTACCAATGGTGCATGAGTCGAGAAAGAAAACAAGGAAAAGAAGTATTTTCAACAAAAAAAACTGCAGCATCCAAGATTATCGGTCCTTTGCCAACATTGTTGATAGAAACATCCATGACCAAATTTGGATAACCTCTCCGCTAGTAGTCCTCTGTGAGTCGACATCCATATTTTCAATACCTCCCCCTTCTGTTTTGGTTTGTAAACTTGCTTCAAAGGAGGCGGTCTGCAGGACGGAGCTACAGTGATGCCCATGTCGGAATACCCAACTTTTTTGAGAAAACAAGTATACTTCAAGTGTATACATATACACATATATTAGTGGACCTAAATTCTAATTCTTGCCCAAACAATCGATCTGGCCTTCCTATCATCCGCGGCACAGGCCCAGCCGCCACCCCAGTCCCGCCCTCGCCTGCTCCCTCAGGTTGCGCCGCACGTCCGCACCAGCTAACTACCGAGTACCGGCTCCCCCAACCCTAGGCTAGGCGACACACAGACACCAGCACACCGTGAGGCGCGATTCGGTGGGCCTGACGGCGGTGCCGCCACGGCACGACGGCCGGTGAGCGGAGGGTGGCGTCGACGCCGGGCGACCCGCGACCGGGTGGGTGCACAGGCGGTGGTGCAGGATCCGCCGATCCGGAAGACTGGGAGGGAGGGAGGGGCGCCCCGCATCGCGAGGCCGGCAGTCCTGGTCGGCCGCCCGCCGGCGAGGCCGCGAGGCTCATGCAGGCCGCTGCTTAGACCTGAAGCCCTGGACAGCTGGACCCTGGTCCCTGCTGGACCAGCATATGTGAGCACCCACTGTCCCACTCAAGATTCAGCCAACAAATCAACAATCCACACTCAACTGAGTCAATGTCAATCCTGCCATCTTGAATTCAGTCGCAAATTAAAGTTCCTCTTCCAAGACATGAAGAAACCAAATAGAAAGTTAGAGAGGTGCCAGGTAATTTCCTTTATGTATTTTGTAACTTTGCTTTGTATCACGAACCATCTTAGAATTGAATGATTTGTGCTTTTATTTCTTCAATGATCTATATTGACATACCATGAACAGTAAATATTCTTTTTTACTATGAACTTTTTATGTTGGTTGGGAATACCCAACTTCAAAATCCTGGCTCCGCCATTGGCGGTCTGACCGGTCGGGTCTGATGACCTTGACTACATTGACGAGACGTCAAACTGTCTTGAATAGGTGAAGAGATCCCATCCATAGCTACTCTCCTTGATCCGCCCCATCCAGGATGGCAGGATTGTTGATACGACACCCGCATAACCCCATTATCATCATAATCTGGGTGAGGCGGAGGATTTGAACTTGACGGTGTCCAAGATGGAGTAAAGTTTGGCCTTTGCTGATGTGAATCACCCTTGAACCTTGCAGCTGATGTAACGGCCTTTTGTTTGAAATACTTGTCAAATAGCATGTCAAAGTGATTTTGGCTTAAGGCCACTCCCTTGATTCTTTGCTACATTATGCTTCTAGTTTCCAATCTCTGGATGACGTGGCTTGAGCATCTTTGGATGGCCTTCAGGTACACCGGTTTGACCGGTCACCTCCACTGGTATGACTGATCTGGCTTGATCAAGCTCAAACGGTCATTAATCTGTGGGTGCGGACAACCCTTGCCCCTATGTCCATTAGCCCTCACAGTAATCTTGAAAGTCTCTCTGCCATGGGGAGTCTTTTCATGAGCAACTTCTCACATAACTATTTTCCTCTCATATCGGGCTTCTCTTCTCGAGTCACAACATTTTTGCCCTTAATTGCTTCAAGTTTCTGGGGCCGAACCAA
The DNA here is from genome assembly GCA_022644695.1 of Cenchrus purpureus. Classification (NCBI taxonomy): domain Eukaryota; kingdom Viridiplantae; phylum Streptophyta; class Magnoliopsida; order Poales; family Poaceae; genus Cenchrus; species Cenchrus purpureus. Next base: position 90,454,063 of record CP053454.1, read on the forward strand.
GATCTTGGGCTACTTCAAATCCATATCCTCTTCATGTTGAACATCGTGTAATTTGAGAAAAAAGGAGCAGCTAGCTGCAAGTTATTTAATATAAACTCAAAACAAAATAAAAGAGCCGTAGGGACGGAAATGCAACGGAACAATCAGTCGTGCATGAGCCAATGGGCTAATGTTGGCCTATTATAACTGCGTGAGTCCACTAACATAAATTAATCAAGGCAATTAGTAGGGTAGTTAGGACATTCTCTATGGTGCTCTAGAAGTATGAGGGGCCAGGCCCCTGCACACCCCCGCCTTGGGTCCGCCCCTTGGTCAACCACTCCGCAGCTTTGGAGGACTTTGTCGCCAATGTCACAAAGGCCATTCCAGAGTCATGTGTAGAATTTCAAAAGCTTTCCAATGAGTATAAGCTCATCGAAAATGGAGTTTATTCGGAGCAAAGAGATACGGGCAAAATACGGAAGGGCATGTAGCAACACAGGATGATCCGACGCTACATAAAATGACACCATCGGTTCATCCGATGGTATATCTTCACTAGCCATTAGAGCAACCTTGTCAGGTGATTCTTTAGTGGATCAAGTTGTACAAGGTGCGCTAGAAGCCTTGGGGCCTAAGTGGCTCACCGGCAATCGTGTTCGACCCTCCGACTTGGTGTGGAGTGGCGAGGATGTTTGTGCGGGGACGTGGAGACCCCTTTCTTGGTGGAGAAGCTCCTCGGAGGCGGCGGCATCAAGGTGACCAAGGGAGCTTGGTGAGTGCCTTAGTGGCGAGTCAAGTGGTGCTCTTGTGAGAGACTTGGTGACCGAGAAGCAATACTCTTGGGTGAGTGCTTCAACAACATGGACAAGGGGTAGCTTAGTGCCTACCGATACCACGGGATAAATCGCGTGTCAAGAGTTTGCTTCCTCTCATCCCTCTTTACGTTTCCGCATTACTCTCTTGCAATCTTTGCCTACCTATACTTTCCTAGAGTAGTATCATGCTAGGATTGGCTATAGGTTGCAAAACTTGTTTTGGGATGAGGGTTTCACACTAGATCAACCTTAGATTGCACATATAGATAGAAATGATCTGGTTTATTTTATGCAAAGTAGTGGAAGCCATAGAATAAGCTTTTAAGTTGCCTAATTCACCCCCTCCCCCTCATAGGCTACGAGCATCCGATTCCTTGCACTTGGCCTGGTGACTTGCGCGCACGGCGTCGTCGCGACCTCACATCACCACGCAGGTAGGACCTCGTCCATGAGCGCGCATGTGGATGGCACAGTCGTGAGGGAGGGCGCAGTCCAGGCGGTGGTGGCAGGGCAGGCCCAGGATGTGGGGTCGGCGGGAATCACCGCCGAGGAGCGGCGGTTCGCGATGGAGGTGGTGCTTAGGTACCTGTTGACACACCTTATCCTATATATTTATAAGTCAACTAAGCATGAGAAAAGGGCATAAATGTTAATATCAACTTAGAATAGGTTGTCACTAACAGTTTTTCTGGAGATTTGGTAAATTATATAAATCCAGGAACCATTCGGGAAAAGTGCTAAAAGAATCAAATCTAGAAGGCTCGGAACTCAATGTGACTTGGCACCCAAGAAAGAAGCATAGACCACTGGTGAAGTGGGCCCCGAGGGGCCACCCGAATCGGCTGGTGGTGGGGCGGTCGGCCTCCCGGTGCCACCTCAGCCCCTACTTCCGAAGGTTCTTCCACCACCTATGAGGATCAATCTAAACCACTCGTTAGGTCGGTTTGATCAAGCGGCGCGCGTCTACCCCTCGGGGCTATATAGCGCGGCGAGGCATCTCGAAACACGAGTTTGCATACACCGATCAAGTCATCAAGTCGAGATACTACGCCTAGAAACACCATATAGCGAGTAGCTAGCTAGTCTAGATCTAGGAGGAGGCAACACGTCTACTTGGCTCTGCTCGTCAGAGGCTGATCGAGATCTTGATCTAGCTTCGCTCTTGTAAGTTCTTATCTAGTTCCTTACATTTGTTATATAGACATATGTTCTTATCAATGATTATATTCGACATTATATGCTTTGGTGTTTATTATGATTACATGTTTAGCATAGTTTATTATATGGAGTCGTATAGCCCTCACCTAGATCATTTGTTAACATGGGCGAACGGTAAAGACAGTGTAAGCGTGGTGCTTATATTGTATTTATCTGCGATTGCACCCTATATGCCGGTCGTGTGGTAGATCGTGGTGGTGACAAGACTATTGAGTCCTTCTGATCCACCCGTGTATAGGACTAGTGGAGCCTTATCTGTTGGGTTGTTTCAAGTTTCGGCCTTGATCCTCCTGGATAGTCTCCCCATGCATTAATATAATAGTTCATCTTCCATGATTGTTAAATGTTTGCACTAATCATAGTTTGCACTGACATATAGTTTAGAGTTACCGAGGAGTATCCTCTCTAACTAGACTTTGCTATGTTTCTCTTGCTATAATGACACTTTCTAGCTACTCATGATGTTATGACTTGAACAATGCTATCAATATCTTTATCTTTATGTGACTTACCCTGCTTATAGCAATTGATATATTTTGGCCACTCTACATTATAAAACCGAGAGATGAGCATGTATTAGCTATTATGGATTAGAAAGACTTCTTTCCTGTGGTAGAATATAACACGATACGGTTTTACACCGTTAAAATGCTACAATGGTATATTCATATATGTGCGCTATGATTCGGTTATATATATCTTCTTTTCTAGAGATCCAAGGCATATGTAAGAGTACCATATCCATGTGTTTTCTGGCACACTAGTCGTGACAACCTATATCGAGTTGTGCTATGAATCGTGTCGAGTTCACCTTTAGTTTAATCTGAAAGCAACATCGATATACACTTAGCATCATGTTAAGATATACCTTTGCATTTCGGTGCTGGCCGATAGAGATGGATCTTATATCCGTTTCTAGTCGATGGCGTTAGCAATGTCAACAAGCATTTTGGCGTTCTAGGGAAAGAAAGTCTATAGCCTAGATGAAAAGTTTCAATAGCATGCATGCATCTCTCACACATAATGTATCGAGAACCCAAATTATCATTGCTTAAACAGCTTACCCTTGTTCTTTCCACTTTTGTCTATCTTGTTTCGGTAATGTATCAATAAGAATCTTCCAGAAAACTTCGCTTCAGATCCAGAGAAAATCTTAAGGAAGGCGTCTCCCGATTCTCGGCCCACAACTTCGCCTTGGGAGATTCAAGCTTAACACCCACGTTGAAGTAATGGCAAACAAGTCCTCGGAATACTCCGACCGACCTTTGACAACATTCAGACCGGGTCCGATGTCAGAAAATGCTGCTTTTGAGCTCAAGCCTCAGACCGATCAACATGGTACAAGCTAGCCAATTTTGTGGAAAAGCTCATGAAGATGCCAACAAACACCTTCAACATTTCTTGGAGATATGTAGCACCTTCACGATCAAAGATGTGCCAAGTGATGCAGTCCTACTGTTTATTCCCATTCTCATTATTGGCGGCGAAGCAATGGTTTTACTCCAACAAAGACAAATTTACAACTTGGACATTGTGTTCTCGCCTTTACGGCAAAGTTCTTTCCTATAGGCAAAACCAATGCCTTACGGGGGAAAATTTTGAGTTTCCAACAGCAACACGAGGAATCTGTCTGAAGCATGGAGCGCTTTCAAGACTACATTTCGTAATGCCCACATCATGGAATGAAAACTGGTTGCTCTTGCAGACCTTCTACCACGGGCTCTCTACCAACACCCATGAAACGATGGATGCTGCAGCTGGAGGTGCTTTCCTGTCCCTTACACTTACTCAAGCTACTAACCTTATGGAAAAGATGGCGTCCAATCAAGCTTGGAACGAGGAATGTCAACCCCGCAAGAAAGAAAGAGGAATGCACCAGCTCAAGGAGGTAGACATGCCGCCAAAATGGATTCTATCGATGAAGAGGCTTGAAGACAAAGCCCACGAGAAGAAGGAAGTCATGCAACTCTTGAATCCCATGACTGTGAATAGTGTGGAAACACTGGACACTCAGGGAGTCAATGCCCTCAGCTGGAGGAGGACGTGAACTACATCAACAATAACAACCAATATCGTCCCAGCAGAATCAAGGATGGACTCAGCAGAGGACCAACTACCTGTAACTATTCGTAGTTATCAAGGTAATAATTCTTCCAATAATTTCTCACCTTTAAGAGACTTAGTCAAAAACCTAGAATTATGGATAACTGTCCTAAGAAGTTAGCTTCCAATGATAAAATACTCGAAACTATTAGTAATAAAATAGAAAGCTTTTCTTCTGCCATCAAGAACCAACATAGCTTTAATAAAATGCTAGAATCTCGATTTCTCGCATCATCTGCTCACGGCTAACCCAGTAAGATTTGCCAGGAAGAATTAGAATCTGCAAATCTTGTCGATATCTATTCTGCAGATATGTGTTCGAGTAAGACAGAAGAAGGCCCAAGATGGATCGACCGGGCATGCCCGCCAAAAGAGTAGATCCAGGAAGGCCCATCATCACCATCACTATTGGAGCCTACACCTTCAAGAATGCACTTTGTGACTTTGGGTCTAGCATCAACATAATGCCTAAGGTAATATATAAGAAAATCAATGGTTCACCTTTATTGTATACAACCATGTGCTTGCAGCTTGAGACACTGTCACTATGCTACCTGAGGGCATCCTAGATGACGTATGTCCGGGGTAGGACGCTCCTACGTGGCTGCCGACGTTGTTGTTAGACCGGGGAAGTGAGAATGCTCCAATCATTTTGGGACGTCCTTTCCTTGCCACTAAAGCCATCATCTATGCCGACGCCGCTAAGATCATCTTCACCATCAATGGGAGAAAGGAGAGATTCAATTTCAAGAACAAGATCCTAAAAGCTCTGCACACCCCGATATCCTTACCCCAAGAACACGAGCCGGTTGTCGAGAAGAAGAGAAGAGATAGAAGGAGGAATAAGAAGAACAATCGACCTCAACCGCATGTGGAGGAAGTTTGGATGATCAACACGATTCAATCGAGAATGAGAACTGTTCCTTCACCATTACGCCAAAGCTTGAAGACCCGAGTTCCATCAATCCACCGCTCCATCAATCAATGGAACTTCCAACGAGTTGTCTGCGACACAAGATCGGGCACCAACCTAATGTCTAAGGTAACCTACGAATTAATATATGGTGACCTGCCTTTGTATTCCACATATATAATGTTGCGATATGGCGGATCAATCACAACAGTTCAAAGGAATTGCACGAGATGTACCTATCAAGATAAAGGACCACTATGTCTGCCCGACTTTTTAGTCATAGACATGGGAGATGAGCAAGATCTTCCCATCGTGCTTGGAAGACCGTTCTGAACACAACAAGAGCAATCATCGATCGGTGAGATCCACTTCGAAAAGGTATCTGCTACTTCAATACTTATACGATCATGAGCCCAAGAAGAACAAAACGCGGAGACGCCTTCAGAAATTACAACGCAAGCAAAACACAAAGTTGACGGATGTCAAGAACATTGAAGAAGAGATCAATGAGAAGTCACGGATTCAACTGTTACTCGAAAGGTCTCCACAAGAAACAAGTTTGGAGGAAGAAAGATCAAAGTACACCTTGGAAGACCAATCGACCAGCGTAATGAAGATCAATCAATGGCCACTACATCTACGCCATGGGAGTAAGTACTCTAAACTCTCACGAGAGGTAACTCGGTATTTATCTTTATATTCTCATATTTATATTAGCATGTTTATTTCCCTATACGCATTGAAAAAAAGAGATCATAAAAATATTTTCGCTTTTGCATTCTTTAAGGCCCCATGTACTGTCTGTGGTGGCATAAAAAAATTGCATTCACATGTTTTGTTTTAGCATCCCTTTTGCATATAAAATTACAAAAATATGTGGGCACATGAAGGTCCACACATTTAAAAACTCAAAAGAAGTGGGCACATGAAGGCTCACGATAATCCTAGAATTTGTTCCTTGGCATGTGCGAGACTAATATTTACAGGAGAATTTAATAAGGACCTGAAGGCAAACAAGTTCCAAGGATGAATCAAGAATCACTTCAAGATCCGCTTGGGGAGAGCACCGATTATCATGATAAGTATCACTATCCTAGGTGTTTAATATTAGCTAGTTATTTGAGTATTAGTTAAAAGTCTTAGTTTGAATAAAATGCTAGAGTCTGCTAGTTGGCTTTTCTCTTAATAATGATCTTGATGATATATGCTTGGAGATGATGAATAGTTGCTCATGTAATTCCTTTTAAAAGTGCTTAGTTTTCGACCTAGATTCTCCTGAAGCTTAAATGCTTAATTTGCTCTAAACCCAAAACCTGTGCAAGTACATGCTTAATCTGAGTCTAGGCTTTGAAAGATGATTCGTGAAAAGTTGAGTTGCTATTGATCATTTTCCTAGAGAAGCTTGATTCCTGGATTTATCTTAAAAATCATGAAATTTTATATAATGAGTTCCTGTGTCTATGATCCTTAAGAGCTTGTCATACACATCAAGATCATTCCATTCCACCATTTATGCTGCTTCTGACATGGAAGTACACATTTTCTATCAAGCCATATAGCTCATGCAACTCTAGGATATATCTCTCTCAATGTTAAAAAGGATTCTAGGGCTACATTCGAAAAAAAAGAGGAAAAAGTGAGAAGAGAGAGGGAGAGAAAAGGACAAGTGTCATACTAGGCGAGAAGGGCCTACCTCCCTAAAATAAATTTAGAGATGAATAATGGACACGTGTCCGAGGGCGAGTAGAGCCCACATCTCTAAGGAGAGAGAAAAATGGACAAAAGTCAAGTAGTAGAGCCCACCTCTCCAAGAATGGAAAGCCCAGATCTTAAAAATCTTAGAAAGAGAGATATAGTCCAAGAGCTAGGCTAAAAGGCTTAAAACCTTTCACCCTCATCCATCCAACACTATCATCCATACATATCTTGCCAAGTGTGACTCCATGCTTGAGAATGTCATACACAGGATCTTTGAGTTTAATGAAAAATGTGCAAAACCCGGGATGATAGTGATCAAAGAATTTGAGATATCTGCTTGACTTGATTGTTTTGTCTTTTATTTGCTCAAGATTTATGAAAAGGCTATGCTTAAAGGTTGAAGGTAAGAGGGAGCAATCTTGTTGAGGAGAATTGGTTTTTGAAAACCATAGTTCTTTTGAGGTGTGAAAGTGTTGTAGCAACTCGATCCTCAAAAGCATATCTTTGCTAGGGACTAGCAAAGGGTAAGTTTGGGGAGTTTGTTGACACATCTTATCCTATATATTTATAAGTCAACTAAGCATGAGAAAAGGGCATAAATGTTAATATCAACTTAGAATAGGGTGCCACTAATGCTTTTTCGGAGATTTGGTAAATTATATAAATCCAGGAACCATTCGGAAAAGTGCTAAAAGAATCAAATCTAGAAGACTCCAAGGCTCGAACTCAACGTGACTTGGCACCCAAGAAAGAAGCATCTAGAAAGCGACGGACCACAAGTGGGCCCCGAGCCCACCCAGCCTGATCGGCTGGTGGTGGGGCGGTCGGCCTCCCGCGCCACCTCAGCCCCTACTTCCGGTTCTTCTATCGCCTATGAGGATCAATCTAAACCACTCGTTAGGTCGGTTTGATCAACGGCACACGCCTACCCCTCGCTATATAAGCGACCCCGCCGGCAGAGGCATCCGAAACCCGAGTTTGCATACACCGGATCAAGTCATCAAGTCGAGATACTACACCCTAGAAACACCGTAGGCGAGTAGCTAGCTAGTCTAGATCTAGGAGGAGGCAAGGTGTCTACTTGGCTCCCCGATCGTCTAGAGGTCCGAGATCTTGATCTAGCTTCGCTCTTGTAAGTTCTTATCTAGTTCCTTACATTTGTTATCTGGACATATGTTCTTATCAATGATTATATTCGACATTATATGCTTTGGTGTTTATTATGATTACATGTTTAGCATAGTTGATTTGCCTTTATATTCATGTATGGAGTCGTATAGCCCTCACCTAGATCATTTGTTAACATGGGTGAACGGTAAAGACAGTGTAAGCGTGGTGCTTATATTGTATTTATCTGCAATTCACGATGGAGGTGGTGCTGAGGTACCTGAGCAAGATCAAGCCGTTGTACATGAAGGTCTCCGCCAGATACGGCGAACTGTATGAGCTAGAGTAAAATTGTGGGGGTGCGACACTTCAATAAACAGCTTCTCTAGCTGAGTTGTGTGTTGATTTTGTTGAGCCGTGGGTACATCACATTAGTCCGAGGGGGTGCGTAAAGGGTGAAAAATCGTTAGAAATCACTAAATCTCATTTTGGGCGTGGGTGCGGCCACACCCACAACAGCTACCGTAGGCGAACGGCCTGCTTTCGCAGGCGACGAGACGGCGACGAACCCGACCTCCCATGTCGCCGTCAGCCTCCCGCCTCCGACGGTGGCGGCGCGCGCAGCAGCATCGGTGGTGGTGGCGTGGGACCGTGTGCGGCATCCGCCGCCGATGGAGAGGGCGGAACTCGGGGCACCTTGGTCTTCCATTGGTGGGCCCGCTTTGTTATTGTGATGGAGAGGGACGGAGCAACGGAAGTGCTACGCAGGAACAAAAATTTTATAAGTGCATAGGTAAGGAAGTTTTCAAATTTTGGTGCTACAAAGGGAAGGAGAAGTTTTTTTTATGCTACCTAGGTAATTGTTTTATTGGATCAGTAAACCAAATTGAGTCACAAAACTTTGTTCAAGGGTTTATACTAACAATCTGAATGGCTTAAAATAAAATTATCCTCTTTCTCTTAAGGAATAAAATGTATGATTTGTGGATAAAATAATAGTGTTGTGTGAGTTCACAGCATATCCATGCCTTCCTGATGACCACGATAACCATTCATTCCAAGTCAACATGATTTTCAAAGATATAGTTTGACCAACACGAATGATGTATTGATGCATAGGACAGAGTATAAGTTTTGTACGAAAAATTCCCATACCTGCATGAGACAGCAGAACTGTGACTATTGTGTATATCTATGAGTAAAGAAGTTTATGGCAAACAAAATTTACAATGAAGAGAAACACTAATTGCATTGGGAGAGAAACACTAATTTACAATGGATATGATAAAAATAAATCTTGGAAGCATGCTAAAAATAGGAAAAAAAATCTTATGGTGTCACTTTCAAATACTTCAGTCGACTATAATATATAGACTAGAATATATAGCGCGTTGAAAATAAAATGAGAAACAAATTTCTGGTGAAAGCATCTCCAACAGTTTGCCAAATCAGGTTGTAATTCTTGATTTTTGGCAAAAAGGTTGAAAACACCATCTCCAATAGTTTGGCAAAGAACTTGGCAATTTTCGGTAACTTAGGAAAAACCTGCCTCTAGTGCTCAAAGATACGCGCACGTACTCGACTTGGCATCTGCGTTTCTCCCCTGGATGAAGCCAAGTAGGAGGATGAAAAAGTGAAAGGGCTTGTAGCCTAGTGGTTATGAAATCCTCGGTAGGACCTCATGTCCTGGGTTCGACTCCCCATGGGAGTGAATTTCAGGATTTAACGGCGTTTGTGCTTTGGTGGTAGGCATTCGCTGACCGAGGTACCCGTGGTGACTTCGTCAATCTTGAGGATTTGCCAACCCAGTCTTCGAAGATGCTCATAGGAGTATGGTTTGCGTGCGTGTGGTCAGAGGGATGAGTATGCGTGCGTTGTGAGAGTCTCCGATGTACTGTGTAATTCGCAAAAAAAAGGAGGATGAGAAAAGAAATAAAGGCTACAGAAGGGTTCCTGATGAAAATGTATAAGAGAAAAAGAATAGTTTGCAAGTTAAAAATAGCAAACTCTATGAGATGCATTCTTTTTTATTTGGCAAATCTTTTTAGGAGTTGCCAAATCACAAAATTTTCCAAGTAAAAAATAGCAAACTCTAAAAGATGTTTCTTCCAATTTTAAACGTGATGAAAAAGAAAAACCTACAATATTGAATACGAACAAGAATTTTACTAAATTACTACAAAACGTGGAGAAGCATACAAAAAGAGAGAGACAACAAAGATTGATCGAGTACGTCGACATCAAGACTAGTGATGAAAGCAGAGAAAGCACTTTCATCAAATCTAGTGGTCAAAGTGAAGCCACACAAGAACTATCTAAATGATTTTGTGGTGAGCTGTATAAATAGCACCAGATGCTATGTCTTCAGCAACAGATTTTACATGAGTAGGGTACACACAATGAGCTATGGAATATATATGTCATGTGGGTCATGCCGCGAGAATGGAATTAGCATGCTCGGCATGATTTTGATTTGCTACTAAATCATACAAAATCCATGATGTACTTGCACATTAGGGCAGGTAATATATATATACGGAGTCTGTTCAGTCAATTAATTGTGCAATGCACATAGTGGAAAGCAAAGGAACAACATCTACGTTCACGTAGCACATAACCAAGTCTTTTGAGTGATTCTTTTGACACTTTAATTTTTGTTTAGATGTAGCACGGTACTGCAAGATAAAATGGAGGAGGAGTTTTACGTTCAATTTTGTACACCTATTTCAGATTATGGATAGCTGCAGCTTGATATTGACAGAGAAACAGACAGTGGTGATATTTTGGAAGCCAAAATGGTCTTTGGAAGTATGTGCTCAATTTGGACAGCAGAGCCATCGAAAAGAAGCTGTTCCTCAGCATGTAGACATGGAGCCTGGTAAAATTGGGTCTTGAATCTCATTTTCTTCCAACGCTGCGACTGCATTCTCCTTCCCTTGTGCAACAGGGTACCCAATCTCAATGTTATACTGTCTGGCATCAAGCGGCCGAGTGGGACAGAGCAAAGAAGATGATGACGGAAAAATGATGACTTGCTCCGCATGCGTGGATGTGGGTGGTATGGTAGATTAATTGGACTATAGCCCAATAGATAGACGGCAGTCCAACAAGGTAACTACCCTGAAGCCTCAAACATTTTGGGTTGTGTGCTGATTTATTTTAGCAACAGAAGGACTTTCTGATTTATTTCAAAATTGGCAGGTTTGTTCTTTTAGCTCATGGATTCTCGTGCATGTTCAATTCATAAAATATATTATGGTGTTATAGACGTATAGTTAAGGGAGCTAGATATCACCTTCAACATTTAAATGGGCTATTCAGTGTCTTCATGGGCTTCCACAAATATATAATTGATCCTCATCCAACACTGCTACATCTACCACACCGGTTACTTTAACTACTTCCACTACATGCGGAGTTTCTCTCACGAGCACCAGCCAAGAGGCCAGGTCTAGGTGTGTACTAGAGGACCAGTCCATTTTAATTGCCTTGAACTCATGAGAGAAGCCTTAAAGACACTGAAGCTATCATCGGCTGTGACTACATCGATTCTTGAAGCAAGGCAGGCCGATTGAACTCTGGAGTGAAGGCATAACCTGGAAGATTTATTGCAAACCTGAGTTTGAATTGTAATTGGGCCTCGTCACACAGGAGCAACTTTTAGACCTTGTTGTTCCAGCCAAGACCGAATAGTTGAAGGGCTACCGTTGGTGATGCGCCTTAGATCGGCTAAGGCTAGGGATCCCATTGTGCGCAAAAGAGTCCCAAAATAGGTGTATCAGGGCTGAATTGTTACAATCAGGGAAAACCTATATATTTACAATATCAGACCCCACCAATGAAATGCACATAAACAACCACCTCCTCCTCCTATAAATAGAGCCCTAGGGCTTGGATGAGAGAAATTTTGACCATTTATTCACTTGATCGTTTATTCATTGGGTTTTCTCTCTCCCTCTATCACATTCTTTTTGTCTGTTCGGGATCTTCAATCCCAACTTAGAAATGAACTCAAAAGGAACTAGAAAAAGAGAGGAGCAACTCTCCATCCATAGAGCACTCAAAGTGTGGTTTTCAACTGATTCGTTTGAGGATTAAGTTTATATACTGACGGATAACATGAACGCATGTTTAACTGTGCAAAGCTATGTAACTTTAGGGACAACAGCAACTTTACAATGATACAATCATACAAAAAGTAAACAAGGGTGAGATGTTGGAGGGAGCTGAAATGATCTAGATAGTTATGGTCAATTTCAAGAGGAGAGCCATCGATCAGAAGCTGTTCGTCGGCATGCACATGAGTGCGACAGAAGGTCCAAAACCTTCTTCCCGTAGAGAGTTGACCTAGCATAAAAAAAAGGAAGTGTAAGAACCTTCTTCCCGTAGAGACAATAAAAATAAAGGAAAAATTTACGAACCGAATAAAATGCACATACACTACTACATAATCGAGCCTTAGCCACACGAAGTCTTAGAATTGTGTTGAATATTGTGTAATAGTTGGTTACATTTGGATATGGAGTTGTATTACCAGTAGGGTGTAGAGTTTGTATCAAATTCTTGTAAACCGGGCTCCTCATTAAACTGAGAGGAGGACAGCTGTTGTATCTATGACGACATAGTGACAGGGTAGCAGGGGAGGTGGCGTAATACCGGGACCCACTAGTGGTGCCGTGATTTAGAGAGGCGTCCTAGTCATACCCCAGGGATATAGGATTCGGTGTTTTTTGTGATTTGTATATATACATTATCTCAATAGATCAATTGTTGCTTCCTCGCTTTCTATATTTTTCTAACATGAAGAAAGGTGAAAATATGTGAGTAGTATAGTTATTCCTCACGCGAAGAGATGGAATGGCAAGCACAGTCTGTCCACATGCTTAATTAGCTGCTGTATAAAGGAGGAGTACCTGGAAAGTTTGTAGGTTGTGTTCCAGCTCTCCTTAGATCATAGACATGCGATGCATTGGTACCTCAAAGAATCTAAAAAAAGAAATTATGTGAGATGGGAGTATAAGATGTTGAAGCAATCTGAATACACAAAACTCCACACAAGATAGGGGCACACGTATTGAATAGAAAATTCCCAGTCTTCTGCCATATAGGAGGATGAAATTTTAGCAAACTGTTCCATATTCTACTCAGCTAAACATTCTTACCATTACAAACTGCTTACAATGATAGAGCTTTATGCTTGCTCTGTTTCACAACAATGCCTGGAGCAAAATCTTTGTTTATCATACTTCTTTTACTATAGTTATTTTTGGTCTGTTCATGACAATTTGATTTTGGTATGAATTCATCAAAGATAAACAGTGTTTGCTATGAAAATGGTACACACATAATCACATTCATTCATATGTTGCTTAACCAAAATTAAGTAGTGTTATACTAGCACTACCATATAAAGATTGGTACCAAAGTGACATCTCAGAAATGCTGATCCAAAACGCGTTTGATCTTTGAATAACGATGAGAGGAGAAAAATCATATACTATTCTGCAATAAATTGTCTGGATATTGCAAAAACCTTATGTGTACAACATGGGAGACTTATGCATCCTCTTGAAGAGAACAGATTGCCTGGCGGCCGCGCCTGTTCATGCTGCAACAGCAGGGTAGTGGAGAGGACGCCTATTTGGCGCCAGGACTTTACACGAAATGCGGTTAGCATGGGGTCCGATTGTTCTATGATATGTGAGACTTGTGCATCTTGATTCCGAATGTATCGACAGATTTTTCTTATCCCTTGCGGAAAAAGATGATAGGAAGGAGATGGTCAGTGTGTGGGCGGCACCCTGCAAGATGACTTCGCCTGCTATAGGATTCGGCTAGACAAGGAGGAACGCGCTGAGAAACAGTCATTTTTTTAAAGACGTGCATATGCTGAGAAACAGTCATGCCGTGACCGTTACAATACTGAGCGGTGGATCTCAGAATTCTGGTTTCAGCAGGCCGCAGAAGCCTCAGTCACATGATTCGGTTGCTTGACACTTGAGATCAGTAGTCAGGTGAAAAGTTGAGGCATTCCTTGATGAGTATTTTTAATGCTCACAAAGAAGGGATGGGATGGCCTGTAGAGCCTCTCCTTTGGCGTGCCTAATAATTTACTGAATGAAAATCCAGCACAAGTTGCATGCTTTGTGATCTACAGAAACTCAAACTACAAACAAATAACATTAGCGGCTCTATAAAAGGGTCTCTGGTAGTTTGTAGGTTGTGTTCTGACTCTCATTTCTAGATCATAGACAAGAGATGCTTTTATTGGAGTATATGTTCGTTCTATCAACTATAATGAGCCTTAAATTATTGGAGCTTTCCATATATGTAGAAGCCTAACTACAAGTTCCAAGGGGAGAAGAATGAAGAAGGGTGAGATGTTGGTGGTAGCTGATCAAGGTAAGCTATGGTGAAATGCTGGGGCACACAACTTGTGATTTTGCAACCAGTGTACCTGCAAGATAGACAGGTTTAAATGTATCCCTACCGCTGGCAAGGTGTGGAGATGGGGTGCAGCTTATGACAACTACCAATGATAATCAGCGAAATTAAACATAATTTGCGGTGGCAAGGCGTGGAAAGGTACAGTTGTATCATTTCTTATGGTGTTATTAACTGCTACTCCGTAGAAGTTTGGCAATTTGTTTCAATCTTTCTCACACTTCATTCCTTTATTCTTTTTCATGGCTGTCGACAGATTCTAGCCTGCAAAGGATAGACGGTGGAATCTTCACCCAGCATGCTTCCAGAGCATATGTGGGGGAGGCCCAAGCACATGATGTACAAGCCAACTGCATGTCGCCACTAATCAGCAAAACTGCGGCCATACCATGAAAAATAAATTGGATTAGGGACTAAAGGTGAATAACTAGTATGTACACTTGTTAGAAAACTGGACGGATTAAGTAAACCAAAACAAATTGTACAGATATCAAGACTTTGGCCATATTATGAGTAATTCATACATCTTCGTTAAAATAAATTCTGTTCGGTGGAGCATATGTAAATGGAACAATAATGAAAAGCTTTTTAAGGTTTTGACATGATGAAGTACGGCAAGTTTTTTACCATTCTAGAGGCCCGAGAGAGCGTCTAGGCCCACACTTTTGATTTCTAATGTTCAGTTATATGGCTCAACTTTTCACCATTGGTGATCGGTAATCTTAAATTAGTGCTCCCACTGACCCAGTCCAACCTCTATTTTTATAAGTGTGTCCTGCCTCATTTTTTTGTTTTTGGGTCCGCCCTGATTCTAGGTAGGTAGGAATACTTAGACTGGTGCCCTGGTGGCATTAAATTAAAATTTCACAGCTAAGCCCATCTGCAAAGATACAGTTCGGTGTTTGCATGCTTTTCTGATGATGTGGAAGGGAATATCATGCTGTATTCATAGAGTTGTAGGTACACACTGCATGTTATACTTGTGGAGAAGGGGAATGCAATATATACCTGCCATAAAAAATGTTAGCAACCCCGTTCATATGTGTTTAGCTATCCAATTTTCCACAGTAAATGAGTGAGATGTTGGTGGAAGCTGAAATGACCAACGTATCCAGCAAACCAAGGCTGCAACACATGTCAGGCGATTAGAGTTTGCTACACCCCAAATCCTCGATTTACCGAATTGCAAACAACTGGTCTCTTGGAGATACTGTAATAACAAAAGTATGTCTTGTAGTATTATATTGGTAAAAAGCAATATAGATATATGCATCACCTGTTGCGAAATGTGACGACTTGAACAATGGTGTATGAGTGTATCTAGCACCACCGCGGAAGTCACCAATTGGGATGTGGGTATGGTATCTTATTCAAGCAAAAAATGGGGGTTGAAACATCGATATTTCTTGACTGACATGTTTGCCATGGTTCTTGTGGTGGATGAATTAAATGACACGAATAAAGAAGTTCATTGCCTTCTTAGGTGTTGCCATTGTATGAAATCTGGGTAAATTGTTCCATACATATTACATTTTTAATTAAAAACTGCTGGCATTTGACCACTCAGGTGATGGATACTTCAGAAGAACCAAGTGCAGTTTCTAATTCCTTTTTGCACTCAAACATCTCTTAAATTTATGTTAGACATTCAGAGAAATGACCTGAGCCTTACTAACGATCAGTGTCAAATGCTAGTGATGAGGGCCTTTTCCTAAATGAATGATATTATTCTGTCATGAATAACTCTCACTCTTCCAAATTTCTCTTGCTTTCCTCGCCATACAGATTGTTCAGATTTGGTTACATACCAGAGTATGGAAGTAATCTCCTTAATTGGAGTTTAGACTATAATTATCTGGTAGCATTCTTGTGTAGTTTCCACTACGGATGAAAAGGATCCTTTGTAATTGGGGAAAAAATATCTTCGCCACACTGTTGTATGTTCCTGTTAGTGTGAGGTGTTTCTATAAATCATCTTCTATCAACGGGATGTAAAAGAGTTATTTTCTCTTCCATGCAAACATTACGGTAACAGATTTGTGAGGATCTTTACAGGGTGGGAATGTATCGAAGTTGTGAATTCCAGATAGAGCATATAGGAATGCTTTTCTTGTGATCTGCTGGTTGCAAATTACATGAAACTCATCATGTTCTCCACCCATCCTGAATAGTAACAGGAGCGAAGACAGTATGACAGTACATATAGGTACATGTATCGTCCTTTCTGAACGAAGAAGTGTTGATACCTATAAGATCCAAAGGAGAAAGTGGAGAAGAGAAGAGGCAAATCTTTATTCATATAGCAGTCCACACGCAATGTGTTTAAAAGAATCTTATGTGTACTATCTAGAAGTTTCTTTTTGAGAAGCATAGGTGTGTGAGATGATGGAGAAAGCTGAAACGACCAAACGACTAAAGGCATGGCGTTTGACTGTATGTATTGTTGGCGAATTGTTTAATATGGCAGAAATGTTAAAAAAGTATCGACGGGAAGAATTGATCCACATGCTAAAAGAAGTTGGAATTTCTTTCAAAAAAGAAGTGGCAATTAGCAATGTACCTTTTTCTTTCAGCATATGCTGGCCTTACATGTTTCAGATGATGCATATGCTGCAAGAACAAAGAGAAGCTGATAATTCCTTCCTGGAATGAAGCATCTAATGAATTTCTACAAGAAAATCTGCTGGGTGAAGTACTACATTAAAATAGCATACTTTGCACATATCAAGCCATGGTCACTTCTCATCCTTTTGCTACCAATGCATGCTAAACCCATAGTATATTTGAACACCAGAAATACATGTTTGTGTGTGCGTGTGTGTACATCTTACGTCAAGAATTTAAACTTTTAAAATAAACGCAGTGGAGATCAACATGAACGTGTTTTGGTGTGAGGCGAATGTGACAATTATATTTCCATTAATTCAGACATTGCACTAGTTATCCGATTTGTTCTACTTCTGAATAGCTGAAATATTAAAAGTATTGCAATGTCACTGACCTCTGAACTCAAGGACGGATTATTATGCTCAAGCCACACGTCCAAAACTTTCATTGTTTACAATGGTGAGAAGTTATGTAATGCAATGTTATTGTGTAGATATGACATATAGCAAACTTCACCAATTGCAGTATGCCGGAATGTTGGGAGTTTTGAATTGGAGAAGAGCATACTCATGCTTTCCTTCATTCCTTATGATGTGGTAGCATGTATTGTGACAGCCATGCATGCTCTTCACCTCGTGAATTTTAGCAGGAGGGCCAGTATACAAAATATTTGCATCCTTTCTGCTATCCGATCCGTAGATACTTGTCATCTTTTGAGAACAGTAGAGAATAGAAAAGATACATCCCTGTTCATATAGAAGCCCACAAGAAATTATTGAGAAAATTATTTGAGTGGAGAATAAAAAAATACAAGTAGCAATTACATATTTCTAGAGAAAAAGCATGCCGGGTGTGTGAGAACCATGCATGCATGCCGGGAGAACCACATATATATCTCTGTGGGGTTATCAGGGAATGTTGCTGATGCATGTAATTAGCACCACTAGTATCCCGTGAATCTATCTAGACCACATATCTTGCACCCTCATACTTATATATCACAGACATCAAGGAAAGAAACTGCATCCTCATTCCACACCGAGCTCAATAGAAACAACACAATGGCTAAGAACAAGACCGTTGCAGTTGCCCTAATCTTTGCCACTCTGGTGGTGGTGCCTGCATCATCCAAGCTAATAGATGAAATACAAGCCTCATGCAACATGGAGTGCGCAAAGGAACATAAAGATCCCGCCGACAGCAAGCAATGTGTCGACTTCTGCACCTTCTCGAGCAAGTACCTCATTGTGGCATATGCGGCGGCGGAGACAGACACAACCAAGAAAGTGGGGAAATTCAAAACCGTATGCACTGAGGGATGCCCTAAGGAATATAAGGATCCCGCCACCGCCACAAGTGTGTAGACTTTGCAATGTTGTGGCTAAGGAGCTTGAAGCGATCTTGGCGAAAGAGAAGATGGCATAGGTGTATCCCCACATTCATGTTGCAGTACTTCCCCATTCCTTCATCTATGAATGATAAAGCAGCTACGTACACAATGGTTTTTGACTGATGGCTTTTACACTGCACCATTATTATTTTTTTGTTTCTTTTCATTTGTTACCATTTCTCGTTTCTAAGACTCCTATGTGACCGATGATCTATGTATTATTTTCCTTCCAATAATGTTATTAGAATATATGTAACCTTTGGCTTGATTAAATAAATCAAGGTGGCTTTGTCTTTACCACAAATTATTTGTTGAGTACACATATATATTTATATACAATTAGACATGCCAAGTTATCTATAACAACTATATAATTGGTACCCACTAAAAGTCTCTTTCCTATTTCTCCCAATCCTCCGCTTGCCACGTCATCAGTTGATGTCCCAGCCCCTCCCCGTGCGACCCTTGGATTCACCCGCGCCTGTCCGATGGTCGATGGGGAACCCCGCTCGTCCCCATCCTCGTCGCCGTTGTCCGCGCCGCCACCCCACCACCGCCTCTCACCTTCCCACCGCTGCCCTTTACCCTACCCACCAGCGGCCCTTGCCTCCCACCGCTGCCACCTCGCTTTGTCTTAGTAAAGTTGCCCCCCTTCTCTTTTCTCCATCGGTTGTCGTTGATCTCGCTCCCCGCGCGCGTCCCTGCCTAAGATGAGGAGAGGAATCAGTTCCCCTCGCCCCCCCCCCTTCTCGGTCGTCGTCGTGCCCGCCTGCCCGGAGTCATCGCCGAGAGCGCCGCCGATTACCCAAACCGGCTTCTTTCCTCTGCGCCCGCCGCTGTCGATCTCGCTCCCCGCATCATAACTACCCAAGGTGAGGAGAGGAATGGGTTCCCTTTGCTCTCTCTTTAATTTTGCCCTCTACCCGGGCAGCGTTGTGCCCGGAGTTCGCGGCAGGAGCTACGCCGGTTTCTCAGGCCGGTTCTCTCCTTTACGCCTGCTGCCGGAACCGATAATAGGGTTTCCTGATGGGTTTCATTTGCTATTAGTTGCTTTCTGTCGGAAAGATAAAACCAAACATGAGTATCTGTTCCATGATGTGTTGATTTTTGGTCTTTTCTCATATATATTATTTGGAAGTACTCTTCATAGTTTTTGTTTTTTAGTATGGCTTAAAGTGTAAATCGAGCTTGCATAACACTGAAAAGCATATAAGAGTATACAATTTACAATGGAAACAAAAATTGCAATGGTGTCTCAGGAAGGTGGGTTTCCTCATCGAAAGTTGTCGAAAGTGCAAACTAAGATTAATGGGTCACCTTTTTTTCTTAGGAGCATGAAGAACCATAGTGAAAGTGACCAAGAGCAAGACTTTCAAATTTCTACATGAGAGGTGAGTCCAGTCCTAGGCTTTGGAATTGGATGAGTTCATTGCTTTTAATCAATACACATTGTTATAATCTGAAATGACGCACTAGCACATTAGGGTGGTCCTGTTAACAAAAGTTAGTTGATGCTCCTATTGATTTTCATTCAATTTTGTGATAAAGCATTTTCTCAATTTGTTATTAGTTTCTTTCCGTCATAAAGGTAAAACCAACACGAGTATCTGTTCTATGATTCATCCTTCTGCAATGTTTTTTACCATCCCAAGATGATTCCCAATTTATATGTTTTGTTTAATCTTGATAAATAATAAAATGTTGTTCGTTGGATCAGTGTCAGCAACAAGCAGAGGCAATTACCATGCTGTATCTGCATCAAAACCTTGAATTGTACCTCTGTGAATTCTATCAGTCTAGCATGCAAAAGTTTTGATTTTTATCATTGGTTCAGAAAAGGTTTGATCTTTCTTTGTCTCTAAATCTTTTCCGGATGGTGTATTGGAAGCAGTCACAAAGTAATACAATTGTGCAAACGGAATCACCAGCACCAAGGAGAGGCGCAGGGACCGGTACCTACGCAGTCCCTGAATTTAAAGTTATGAATTTGGATCATGCTTTCCTCACAGTAACTATCCCGCCTTACCGTGAACAAACCAATCGTAAGCTCGCTGTGTGACAGGGATTGTTCCTCATCTGCTGGGTGGTTTGGTCAAAGCAACAGACAATTATGAGCTGACCCAACTTATTACTGCTCAGTGGTGGCCCGAGTTATACAGCGGTACTTGGAAATTGGAAGTTGGAACTGCATTAGCTCAAGTTCAATTCGATTAGGCATTCAGGCTTTATTGTGTTGTTTACTGAAAATGAGCTAGCCAAAATGCCAGATCCAATTCTGTCTTCAAAGAATAACATGTATGGAACTGTTGATATATACCTATATGGCTCTACCTCCTGAAGAATTGCAAGATTCTGACTGCGGTTTACAACCAGACTACACAACAGGAAATGGTAGCTTTATGATTCATGGATATTGTTATCCAGTTATTCCCTTAGTCACTTTCCCCAATAGGTGTCTATAATCTTCAGGCTTCAGGTTCATTATTTCTATACCACTAAAAGATTTTAAAATGCCTTATAAAGTTTTGCAAAGACCTTTTTTGTTGCCCTAGAGCTTCTGAGTTACTCCTACAGGTCAGCCACTGTTGAGTATTCTTTGTCCTCTCTCAAATCCTGTAGCAACACGCGGGAATCCTAGTAGTCGTAACACACATATTACCAATGGTGCATGAGTCGAGAAAGAAAACAAGGAAAAGAAGTATTTTCAACAAAAAAAAACTGCAGCATCCAAGATTATCGGTCCTTTGCCAACATTGTTGATAGAAACATCCATTACCAAATTTGGATAACCTCTCCGCTAGTAGTCCTCTGTGAGTCGACATCCATATTTTCAATACCTCCCCCTTATGTTTTGGTTTGTAAACTTGCTTCAAAGGAGGCGGTCTGCAGGGACGGAGCTACAGTGATGCCCATGTATTCCCGGTAATACCCAACTTTTTTTTGAGAAAAACAAGTATACTTGAAGTGTATACATATACACATATATTAGTGGACCTAAATTCTAATTATTGCCCAAACAATCGATCTGGCCTTCCTATTATGCATCACCGTCCCACCAGGTCGGCCCACTCATCCGCTGGCCCAACAGCCCTCGCTTGTTGCCTCATCCGCTCGCTAGGCACAGTGCACCAGGTCGCCGCTCCCAGTCCCCGGCTCCTCGCTGCTCGTGTTGCGCCGCACATCCGCACCAGCTCACTACTGCACCTCCCCCAACCCTAGGCTAGGCGACACGCAGACACAAAGACACCGCGAGCGCGATTCGGCGGGCGGGCGGTGCCGCCGTGGCACGACGGCCGGTGGAGAGGTGGCGACGCGACGCGACCCGTGATCGGTGGGCACTGGCGGTGGCGCAGGATCCGCCGATCCGAAGACGGGAGGAGGGAGGGCGCCCGCATCGCGAGGCCGGTCCTAATCGGCCGCCCGCCGGCGAGGGCACGAGGCTCATGCAGGCCGCTGCTTAGACCTGAAGCCCTGGACGGCTGGACCGGTCCCTGCGGGACCAGCATATGTGAGCACCCATTGTCCCACTCAAGATTCGCGAACAAATCAACAATCCACACTCAATCGAGTCAATGTCAATCCTGCCTTCTTGAATTCAACAAATTAAAGTTCCTCTTCCAAGCCATGAAGAAACCGAATAGAAAGTTAGAGAGGTGCCACGTAATTTCCTTTATGTATTTTGTAACTTTGCTTTGTATCACGAACCATCTTAGAATTGAATGATTTGTGCTTTTATTTCTTCAATGATCTATATTGACATACTATGAACAGTAGATATTCTTTTTTACAATGAACTTTTTATGTTGGTTGGGAATACCCAACTTCAAAATCCTGGCTCCGCCATTGGCGGTCTAACCGGTCGGGTCTGATGACCTTGACTACATTGACGAGACGTCAAACTGTCTTGAATAGGTGAAGAGATCCCATCCATAGCTACTCTCCTTGATCCGCCCCATCCAGGATGGAAGGATTGTTGATACGACACCCGCATAACCCCATTATCATCATAATCTGGGTGAGGCGGAGGATTTGAACTTGACAGTGTCCAAGATGGAGTAAAGTGTTGCCTTTGCTGATGTAAATCACCCTTGAACCTTGCAGCTGCCCGTGGAGGCAAAGATGGCCTCTCGATGTAACGGCCTTCGTTGAAATACTTGTCAAATAGCATGTCAAAGTGATTTTGGCTTAAGGCCACTCCTTGATTCTTTGCTACATTATGCTTCTAGTTTCCAATCTCTGGACGACTTGGCTTGAGCATCTTTGGATGGGCTTGCACAGTGCCGACCGGTCACCTCCACTGGTATGACTGATCTGGCTTGATCAAGCTCAAACGGTCATTGATCTGTGGGTGCGGACAACCCTTGCCCCTATGTCCATTAGCCCTTACAGTAATCTTGAAAGTCTCTCGCCATGGGAGTCTTTCCATGAGCAACTTCTCACATAACTATTTTCCTCTCATATCGGGCTTCTCTTCCCGAGTCACAACATTTGTGCCCTTAATTGCTTCAAGTTTTTGGGGCCGAACCAAGATCTTGGGCTACTTCAAATCCATATCCTCTTCATGTTGAACATCGTGTAATTTGAGAAAAAAGGAGCAGCTAGAAGCAAGTTATTTAATATAAACTCAAAACAAAATAAAAGAGCCAGCAGGGGACGGAAATGCAACGGAACAATCAGTCGTGCATGAGCCAATGGGCTAATGTTGGCCTATTATAACTGCATGAGTCCGCTAACATAAATTAATCAAGGCAATTAGCGGGTGGTAGTTAGGACATTCTCTATGGTGCTCCAGTATGATGAGGCAGGGCCTGCACACCCCTGGCTCCGCCCTTGGTCGACCACTCGCGACTTTGGAGGACTTTGTCGCCAAAGTCACAAAGGCCATTCAGAGTCATGTGTAGAATTTCATAAGCTTTCCAGCAGTATAAGCTCGTCGAAAATGGAGTTTATTCGGAGCAAAGAGATACGGGCAAAATACGGAAGGGCATGTAGCAACACAGGATGATCCGACGCTACATAAAATGACACCGTCGGTTCATCCGATGGTATATCTTTACTAGCCATTAGAGCAACCTTGTGAAGTGATTCTTGAGTGGATCAAGTTGTACAAGGTGTGCCGGAAGCCTTGGGGCCTAAGTGGCTCACCGGCAATCGTGTTCGACCCTCCGACTTGGTGTGGAGTGGCGAGGACATTTTGTGCGGGGGACGTGGAGACCCCCTTTCATGGTGGAGAAGCTCCTCAGTGGAGGCGGCATCAAGGTGACCAAGGGAGCTTGGTGAGTGCCTTAGTGGCAAGTCAAGTGGTGCTCTTGTGAGAGACTTGGTGTCCGAGAATCAATACTCTTGGGTGAGTGCTTCAACAACATGGACTAGGGGTGGCTTAGTGCCTACCGATACCACGGGATAAATCGCGTGTCAAGAGTTTGCTTCCTCTCATCCCTCTTTACGTTTCCACATTACTCTCTTGCAATCTTTGCTTGCCTATACATTCCTAGAGTAGTATCATGCTAGGATTGGCTATAGGTTGCAAAACTTGTTTTGGGATGAGGGTTTCACACTAGATCAACCTTAGATTGCACATATAGATAGAAATGATCTAGTTTATTTTATGCAAAGTAGTGGAAGCCATAGAATAAGTTTTTAAGTTGCCTAATTCACCCCCTCCCCCTCTTAGGCTACGAGCATCCGATTCCTTGCACTAGGCCTGGTCACTTGCGCGGCTGCGGCGTCCCCGTACGCGACCGCACATCACCACGCAGGGAGGACCTCGTCCGTGAGCGCGCGCGTGGATGGCACGGTCGTGGGGGAGGGCGCAGTCCAGGCGGTGGTGGTGGGGCAGGCCCAAGACGTGGGGTCGACGGGAATCACCGCCGAGGAGCGGCGGTTCACGATGGAGGTGGTGCTGAGGTACCTGAGCAAGATCAAGCCGTTGTACATGAAGGTCTCCCGCCAGTACGGTACGGCGAACTAGGGGCGGAGCTAGAGTAAAATTGTGGGGGTGCGACACTTCAATAAAAAGCTTCTCTAGCTGAGTTGTATGTTGATTTTGTTGAGCCGTGGGCATCACATTATTAGTCCGAGGGGTAAGGGTGAAAAATCGTTAGAAATCACTAAATCTCGTTTTGGGCGTGGGTGCGGCCACACCCACAACAGCTACCGTAGGCGAACGGCTCTGTTTTGCGGGTGACGAGACAGACGCCGAACCCGACCTCCCTGTGCCTTCGTCGCAGTCCCAGCCTCCGACGGTGGCGGCGGCGGCGCAGCAGCAGTCGGTGGTGGTGGCGTGGGACCGTGCGTGCGGCATTTGCCGCCGATGGAGAGGGCGGAACTCAGGTGATGAGGACATGACACCCATGCATACGACCATGATTGGTGCATGGAGTGGAGTAGAAGAAGTCCAACAAGGGTGTCCAAGTCGAAGAGGAGGCACGAGGCTAATCCGGTTCGAGTCTCCAAGGTGGAGGCCAAAAGCAATTCAAGTTCGAGCCCAGTTCGGAGTCCAGGAGCAGTGCGCAATAAAACGGACGCCCAAGTCGCATACGGAGTCGGTTTTGGACGTTCTATATATGGTTGGAAGCACAATTTCATAGAGCTTCCAATGGCACCGGTCTCATGCCAAAATTCGTCCTGAGTCAACAGGAATCATCGAAAGAAGTGGACGTCTAGAATCTGCCAGGGCGCTGTACCAATACCTTTTGGGCTGTTGGCCCAATAGGAGGCCCATGTGGGCCTAGGGCACAGTTCACGCGCGTGGGTACTGTAGCGCCGCCCCTTGTGGCCGCCTGGGGCTGCGCCCCCTATTTCGATAGACCTCTCATTTATTTTCAGACTGGAGTTTGTTTTACAAGTTAGCTTTAGCTACAACCGAACAGCCGCACAGCGCTACCTTCGTGTATTGCAGACTCCACCTTCAAGTGATAGTAAGATTGCTCGTCTCTTTTTCTTGTTCGTTCTTCGATTGCGTGCAGGAAACGATCTTCGTGATCAGGCTGATCTTGCGCCAGCAAGGTTGGTAACCATCGGGAGTTGGTTCAGCGATTGCATTGGCGCTTCGGGCTTGCTCGTCGTAGTCGGATCGTGAGGGTCAACAACCACCAAATCGGATTTATCTCCACTCACCGAAAGATCGGCCACTCCCCCTCTATCAAGTGGTATCAGCTTTCCAGGTTGATCGGTGAGTTTATCCAGTGTTTTTTATTTCCTACAGTCCAAAAAAACCAAACAAAAAAAAATTGTTTTAGGTTAGATCTTTGTCCCAGCAACTTGTTTTAGCCTTCCACGTTCATTCAATAACTTGCTTTGTTGAGTTCGCGTGCTTTGTTCGTTCGATCGTTGCTGGTTACTTGTGTCTTTCTTGTTCTTCTCACCAAATCCTAAATTTTTTTTCGCCGTGTTTCCTTTTCTTCTCCGCTGCTCTCTCTGTTTTTCCCCCACGCACAAAACCCCCTGCGCCGATCCTCACGTGGAAAACCCCCTTCCGCACAAAACCCCCCACGCACAAAACATACATGCTCCTTGCCGTGTGTGTTTTGGACACCTCAAAAAAAATGAAAAGATAAAGTAAAAAAAAAAGAAAGTACCAGGGAGGACACCGTGATCCTCACGTGGTTACCCACCACGCACCGCAACCCCACGTCTGTTTCCCTCTGTTGTTTCTGCTCGATAGCCCCCCTTGTTCCCCGTAAAAAAAAAGAGAGTCCCGTGATAAAAAAAAGAGTCTGTGCAAAAAAAAGGAAAAGAAGAAAACAAAAAAAAAACAAAGGGAAACGGGAGAAAACGCAGATCGGTTCGGCAGCAACGCCGGCCAAGACCGTCTCGGCCCCGGTGCGCCTTGCACCACCGTGCGCACCCCCTCTTTGTTTTTTTCCCTTCCCCTTCTTGCTCTTCAATTCTTTTTCTTTCCCCGCACTTGTGATCAGCAGCGTTTGTGACGTGTTTAGCACTCCTTTTCAACTTTGCATTATTGTTTGATTGTGCTAATCCTTGATTGAGTGCAGCCTACCCAGAACTCCACAAAGTTCTTCGACGAGCAGATTTTGTTTCTCCAGGCAATCGCTCCTCCAATCTTTCGCGAGTTCCACCGGTTGGTTGCAGGTCGCCCCTGTGTGCGTGGTAAGAACGGATAATAATTTGATAACAGCACTAGTTTGAGCTTCTTGTGAGCCGTTACACCCCTGTTTTGTCGTCGATTTTGTTTTGTGTTTGCGCTAACCATGGCAGAAGACGTCGACAAGAAGGACGAACAGCCGCAGGCCACTAAGACCAAGCTCGACACCATTGTGTCACACCTCGATGCAATGAAAACGTTGATCACAAGTTTACAGAAGGAGATGGATGCTGGAGACTTCAGTGGACGCGCCCGTCATGCGTGCAACCATGGTGGTAATGATTTTTTTGCTAAGCTTCCATTTAAAATTCCATCTTATAATAGCAAATATGATCCTGCTGCATATCTTGATTGGGAATTAGAGGTCGAACAGCATTTTTCATGCCATGATATTCCTGCAAGTGCACAAGTTAAGACTGCTATTAGTGCATTTACTGATTTAGCTTTATTTTGGTGGCATCATGAATATAAACAAAAACACCCCACCACCTGGGCACAATTAAAAGCTGCTATGAGACGTCGTTTTGTACCTTCATATTATACACGAGATTTTCTTAATAAGATGCAGCGGTTCTAGCAAGGTCAACAGTCTGTTGCAGAATATTACCAGGAGCTGCAAAAAGGTATGATTCGTTGTGGTCTGGTTGAGGGGGATGACGCTGTAATGGCACGTTTTCGTGGTGGCTTGAACCGTGAAATTCAGGATATACTTGTTTATAAGCAATATGCAGATATGGTTACTTTATTTGAGCATGCTTGCAAAGCTGAACATGAAGTGCAGGGACGTCGCTCGAAGCAATATTCTAACTCTTTTGCAGGACAAAGCTCGACATCCAGCTCAGCGCCCGCTCTCCCAGCGCCATCCACTCCCACCACTACAGTGCTCGAGAGCCCAGCGCCATCCACTCCCACCACTACACCATTCGAGAGGACGACCATACCTGCATCGCCCTCGGCCACAGGTGGTGCTCCACTCACGGATGGTGAGACCTCTTCTGATGTGTTGCATTTTTCCACACCTCATGCTATCATAGAGCAATTATTAGTGGACCCTGTTCTTGATTTATCTTTGTCACAAGTTGATTTGCTTGATGTTCCTTGTGATAAAGATGCCTTGTGTGACAATGTTTCTGTTGTACATGCTTTAAAACCACACACACTGACATTAAACATGCCATTCATATTTCAAACACGATCGATGAGCTTGAATGTCATGTTCCTTACATACTTTGGGTTACATTGAATTTGATGTTTTGTGTAATCTAGATTGTTTGGAAGATATAATTTCTAAATATGCTAATTTGCCATGGCTTTCTAAACACACATATCATGCTATTGGCAAATATAACAATGAAGGACATTATATGATACATCGAGTGTACATTTGTGACAATCTGAATTATCCTTTTGTTGTGCGCAATTTTGATCCACTAGAGGGCAGCCATGCTACAGATTTTATTCCACATTCCCCTAGCTCTGTTTTGGTGAAACAAGTTTCCTCCCAAGAAGGGGAGCATTGCTGCTTGCTATCTATCCCTGCTTTGTCTTTTGTTGGTACTAATCTTTTGCAGGATAGTGTTGTCAAACATTATGTGTCGTCCGATCAAGATGCTTACATGCTCGCTAAATTTTCTATGCAAGATGACATATTCACCAATTGGAAACATGGTGACATTCCTCCTCACAATAATTTTGATTTCCTTTGTTTTCGAAACCCCGTTCAATCTTGTGTTGTGCAGGATCGGTTCCAAGTACAATCGACGCCGAGGACGGCTTTTCGTCAAGAAGGGGAGAATGATGAGGACATGACACCCATGCATACGACCATGATTGGTGCATGGAGTGGAGTAGAAGAAGTCCAACAAGGGTGTCCAAGTCGAAGAGGAGGCACGAGGCTAATCCGGTTCGAGTCTCCAAGGTGGAGGCCAAAAGCAATTCAAGTTCGAGCCCAGTTCGGAGTCCAGGAGTAGTGCGCAATAAAACGGACGCCCAAGTCGCATACGGAGTCAGTTTTGGACGTTCTATATATGGTTGGAAGCACAATTTCATAGAGCTTCCAATGGCACTGGTCTCATGCCAAAATTCGTCCTGAGTCAACGGGAATCATCGAAAGAAGTGGACGTCTAGAATCTGCCAAGGCGCTGCACCAATACCTTTTGGGCTGTTGGCCCAATAGGAGGCCCATGTGGGCCTAGGGTACTGTTCACGCGCGTGGGTACTGTAGCGCCGCCCCTTGTGGCCGCCAGGGGCTGCGCCCCCTATTTAGATAGACCTCTCATTTATTTTCAGATTGGAGTTTGTTTTACAAGTTAGCTTTAGCTACAACCGAACAGCCACACAACGCTGCCTTCGTGTATTGCAGACTCCACCTTCGAGTGATAGTAAGATTGCTCGCCTCTTTTTCTTGTTCGTTCTTAGATTGCGTGCAGGAAACGATCTTCGTGATCAGGCTGATCTTGCGCCAGCAAGGTTGGTAACCATCGGGAGTTGGTTCAGCGATTGCATAGGCACTTCGGGCTTGCTCGTCGTAGTCGGATCGTGAGGGTCAACAACCACCAAATCGGATTTATCTCAACTCACCGAAAGATCGGGCACTCCCCCTCTATCATCAAGGGCACCTTGGTCTTCCATTGGTGGGCCCGCTTTGTTATTGACAGTGGAGAGGGTCGGGAGCAACGGAAGTGCTACGCAGGGAACAAAAATTTTATAAGTGCATAGATAAGGAAGTTTTCAAATTTTGGTGCTACAAAGGGAAGGAGAAGTTTTTTTTTATGCTACCTAGGTAATTGTTTTATTGGATCAGTAAACCAAATTGAGTCACAAAACTTTGTTCAAGGGTTTATACTAACAATCTGAATGGCTTAAAATAAAATTATCCTCTTTCTCCTAAGGAATAAAATGTATGATTTGTGGATAAAATAAAAGTGTTGTGTGAGGTCACAGCATATCCATGCCTTCCTGATGACCACGATAACCATTCATTCCAAGTCAACATGATTTTCAAAGATATAGTTTGACCAACACGAATGATGTATTGATAAATAGGACAGAGTATAAGTTTTGTACGAAAAATTCCCATACCTGCATGAGACAGCAGAACTGTGACTATTGTATATCTATGAGTAAAGCAGTTTATGGCAAACAAAATTTACAATGAAGAGAAACACTAATTGCATTGGGAGAGAAACACTACTTTACAATGGATATGATAAAAATAAATCTTGGAAGCATGCTAAAAATAGGGAAAAAAAATCTTATGGTGTCACTTTCAAATACTTCAGTCGACTATAATATATAGACTAGAATATATAGCGCGTTGAAAATAAAATGAGAAACAAATTTCTGGTGAAAGCATCTCCAACAGTTTGCCAAATCGGGTTGGCAAAAAGGTTGAAAACACCATCTCCAACAGTTTGGCAAAGAACTTGGCAATTTTCGGTAACTTAGGAAAAACCTGCCTCCAGTGCTCAAACATACGCGCAAGATCGCAGCATCGGCATCCCCTGGATGAAGCCAAGTAGGAGGATGAAAAAGCGAAAGGGCTTGTAGCCTAGTGGTTATCAAATCCTCAGTAGCACCTCATGTCCTGGGTTCGACTCCCCATGGGAGCGAATTGCTTAGGATTTAACAGCGTTTGTGCTTTCGTGGCGGCGACGCTCGCCGACAGAGGCACCTGCAGTGACTTCGTCAATCTTGAGGATTTGCCACCCGCCTTCTCAAGATGCTCATAGGAGTATGGTTTGCGTGCGTGTGGTCGAGGGATGAGTATGTGTTGTGAGAGTCTCCGATGTCTGTGTAATTCGTAAAAAAAAAAAAAAAGTAGGAGGATGAGAAAAGAAATAAAGGCTACAGAAGGGTTCCTAATGAAAATGTATAAGAGAAAAAGAATAGTTTGCCAAGTTAAAAATAGCAAACTCTATGAGATGCATTCTTTTTTATTTGGCAAATCTTTTTAGGAGTTGCCAAATCACAAAATTTTCCAAGTAAAAATAGCAAACTCTAAAAGATGTTTCTTCCAATTTTAAACGTGATGAAAAGAAAACCTACAATATTGAATACGAACAAGAATTTTACTAAAGTACTACAAAACGTGGAGAAGCATACAAAAAGAGAGAGACAACAAAGATTGATCCCGTACGTCGACATCAAGACTAGTGATGAAAGCAGAGAAAGCACTTTCATCAAATCTAGTGGTCAAAGTGAAGCCACACAAGAACTATCTAAATGATTTTGTGGTGAGCTGTATAAATAGCACCAGAAGCTATGTCTTCAGCAACAGATTTTACATGAGTAGGGTACACACAATGAGCTATGGAATATATATGTCATGTGGGTCATGCCGCGCAAGAATGGAATTAGAATGCTCCGCATGATTTTGATTTGCTACTAAATCATACAAAATCCATGATGTACTTGCACATTAGGGCAGGTAATATATATATACCGGAGTCTGTTCAGTCCAATTAATTGTGCAATGCACATAGTGGAAAGCAAAGGAACAACATCTACGTTCACGTAGCACTTAACCAAGTCTTTTGAGTGATTCTTTTGACACTTTAATTTTTGTTTAGATGTAGCACGGTACTGCAAGATAAAATGGAGGAAGAGTTTTACGTTCAATTTTGTACACCTATTTCAGATTATGGACAGCTGCAGCTTGATAGTGACAGAGAAACAGACAGTGGTGATATTTTGGAAGCCAAAATGGTCTTTGGAAGTATGTGCTCAATTTGGACAGCAGAGCCATCAAAAAGAAGCTGTTCCTCAGCATGTAGACATGGAGCCTGGTAAAATTGGGTCTCGAATCTCATTTTCTTCCAACGCTGCGACTGCATTCTCCTTCCCTTGTGCAACAGGGTGCCCAATCTCAATGTTATACTGTCTGGCATCAAGCGGCCGAGTGGGACAGAGCAAAGAAGATGATGACCGGAAAAAATGATGACTTGCTCCCGTGCACGTGGATGTGGGTGGTATGGTAGATTAATTGGACTATAGCCCAATAGATAGACGGCAGTCCAACAAGGTAACTGCCCTGAAGCCTCAAACATTTTGGGTTGTGTGCTGATTTATTTTAGCAACAGAAGGACTTTCTGATTTATTTCAAAATTGGCAGGTTTGTTCTTTTAGCTCATGGATTCTTGTGCATGTTCAATTCATAAAATATATTATGGTGTTATAGACGTATAGCTAAGGGAGCTAGATATCACCTTCAACATTTAAATGGGCTATTCAGTGTCTTCATGGGCTTCCACATATATATAATTGATCCTCATGCAACACTGCTACATCTACTACACCGGTTACTTTAACTACTTCCACTACATGCGGAGTTTCTCTCACGAGCACTAGCCGAGAGGCCAGGTCTAGGTGTGTACTAGAGGACCAGTCCATTTTAATTGCCTTGAACTCATGAGAGAAGCCTTAAAGACACTGAAGCTATCATCGACTGTGACTACATCGATTCTTGAAGCAAGGCATGCCGATTGAACACTGGAGTGAAGGCATAACCTGGAAGATTTATTGCAAACCTGAGTTTGAATTGTAATCGGGCCTCACACACAGGAGCAACTTTTAGACCTTGTTGTTCCAGCCAAGACCGAATAGTTGAAGGGCTACGGTGATGCGCCTTAGATCGGCTAAGGCTAGGGATCCCATTGTGTGCAAAAGAGTCCCAAAATAGGTGTATCAGGGCTGAATTGTTACAATCAGGGAAAACCTATATATTTACAATATCAGACCCCACCAATGAAATGCACATAAACAACCACCTCCTCCTCCTATAAATAGAGCCTAGGGCTTGGATGAGAGAAATTTTGACCATTTATTCACTTGATCGCTTATTCATTTGGTTTTCTCTCCTCTATCACATTCTTTTGTCTGTTCGGGATCTTCAATCCCAACTTAGAAATGAACTCAAAAGGAACTAGAAAAGAGAGGAGCAACTCTCCATCCATAGAGCACTCAAAGTGTGGTTTTCAACTGATTCGTTTGAGGATTACGTTTATATACTGACGGATAACATGAACGCATGTTTAACTGTGCAAAGCTATGTAACTTTAGGGACAATAGCAACTTTACAATGATACAATCATACAAAAAGTAAACAAGGGTGAGATGTTGGAGGAGCTGAAATGATTTAGATAGTTATGGTCAATTTCAAGAGGAGAGCCATCAATCAGAAGCTTGTTGTCGGCATGCACATGAGTGCGAAGGTCCAAAAACCTTCTTCCCGTAGAGAGTTGACCTAGCATAAACAAAGGAAGTGTAAGA